>CAWUFW010015087.1:0-379016 GCA_963921515.1 Calotriton arnoldi | reverse complement strand
CTGACATCAGTTAGAGCAGCCTGACATTTACAGACTAAGACAGCAGCTACAGACTTTTCTGAGCATGTGCAGTGTTACAGGAGCTAACTATAGATAGTTATTCTAGTAAAGCACAAGGGTAGGCAACAGCGAAGACGGAAGAAGCACATGGCAAGCACATGGTCAACTAAAATGGCTGCCAAAAACAAAATGGCTTCAGCTCATGCTAACAGTGATCTCTGCCAAACTTCCACAAGGTCTTCAGCTTCTTGTGGAATTCGAAAAGTAAGAAGGAGGCCCTGATGTGTGTGGGAGATTGTTCCCAAATCTGATGGCTTGGTAGGAGAAGGATCGACCTCCTGTTCTGGGGTGTGTGTGCGAGAGAGAGTGATGCTGAGCAAAGTTGCCGGGTTGGTTGGTGGAAGTGAAGCAAGTGATTGAGATATGCAGGTCCCATTTTGTGCAGTGACTTGAATGTGTTTGTGAAAAGTTTGAGCTGGCAGCGCTTTTGGATAGGGAGCCAGTGGAACTCTCTGAGGAGTGGTATGGTGTGGGATTGGCGTGAGGGGTCGAGGATGATTCTGGCAGTGGTGTTTTGGATGGTTTGATGTATGTGAAGAAGATGTGCTGATGTAGTCCAATCTGCTTGTGATGAGAGCCTTGCATGATGGTATGTCTGTTGTCCAGTGTGAGCCACTTGAAGATTTTAGGTAACCTGCGGAGGATATGGAAGCAAGTGTAGGTGATGATGTTGAACAAGACGGAGAAGCAGCCAGGGATTGAACAGCCACACTACCTGAGATCGTCACATATATTATACCACACAAACACGTTGCCCACCTCAATGATAGGTAACGGCATTGACCTGGTACTTCATGGTGAGGTTGGTGCCTAGGATGAGGCCTTGGTTCCTAGCTTGGTCGGTTGAGGTGGGTGTGGGCCCGAGTTCAGCGGGCCACCTGTTGGAGCCGCAAGGTGAGCTCTCATTCCTGAAGACCAGCACTTCACATTTTCAGGTCTTCCTTGGCAAAAAAAGTCATGTGTTACATGCTGCTAACGCATTGTGTAAGTTAGATCCGCAGGCACGGAGAAGCAGTTTATTGTTATATCTGTATAGCAGTCTTTAAATTCTATCAAGTTTTCATCAATGTTGCAGGACTCGTTTGCTCAGAAATGCACTATTTTGAGATAAATTGCCACTTTAACCCTGGGAGAGAACCGCTAACCCCTCCACTTGGGGCATAGTCTTCCAATCCAAGGAAGCTTTGACTAATGCCACTAGACAATCATGTTTACAACTACACAATAGGGCACTAAAATTTATCTAAAAATGCCCAACCAGCACTCCGCAAAATACTCTTTGCAACTCATAATATTTTGAAAATTGGTGAGGCTTTAATGTAAATTTGAAAAGCACAATTCCTGACATGCTGGCTACATGTTTTAAGCAAATATTGCGATTGGCAAAAACGTAAATAAAGGCTGTGTGGCACATGTGCCGTGCTGTGCTACTGTAGTGAAAAAGGAGTTGTGCTACAACTGGGCAACCCATCTTTTTCATGCCCAACTAGGGCAAAGGGCACATTTTCATTAGTTGCAGTAAGACCCATGACACACTTTATGCATCACTGAAACCTTTACCAGACTCATTTTCGTAAGCAGAAAAGAGAGAGGTATTTCAAATATTATTGCAGGTATAGGCAGGTGCTAGCCTTGCTTATGCATTCACAAATCTTCATCAGCTCTACCATTGTAAACATTAGGGCAATAAGTATCTGTCCAACGAACTAATTACAAATCACGTTTAGAAATATGAAAATAACTTATTTTCCCACGCAAAACATGTTTTATTATTTACACAAAAAAGCTAGGGGCAGATTTACAATTAACTAACGCAGCACGGCGCAGCAAGTCATTTTGCTGCGCCGCGCTGCGTAAGTTTGGAAAGCACAGGGATGCGACATATTTACAAGAATATGTCGCATCCTTGTGCTTCCCCTGCGCTGGCGCTCAAACTGCAGCCATGCGCCGGGCGCAGGCACCCTTGCACCATGGTGCAAGGATGCCTGCGTCGTGGGGAGATTGTTTTTGTGCAGGAAGGGGCACCTTCCTGCACAAAACAATCACTACAATCATTTTCCTCTTTCAATGCGTGCTGTAGAATGCAGCACGCATTGAAAGAGGAACAAACGAGGAGAAATGAAAACATTTCTCCTCGGAGCGCTCGCTACGCCACCTCTAGGGTGGCGTAGCTCAGACGCATCTCCAGAGTTACGATTTCTCGTAATTCTGGAGATGTGTCTTGTTCCATGAGTGTTGCGTGGGAACACCCACAGCAACACCCATGGAACGCCCCTTCACCGCAAAGTGCTGCGTGTGAATGGGCCGTATTTACAAGGAGAGGAAAAGTCACGCAGGGTGGCTTTTCCTCTCCTTGTAAATATGGAGCAGCCCCCTGCGCCACCAGTACGTCACAAAAAGTGACGTACTGGTGGCGCAGGGGCTTGTAAATCTGCCCCTGTATGCTTTAGATCTTGTTTCAGCTTGACCACTTTAATGTACATTTTACATGTACAGCAGTATAGGTCCAGCGTTTGAGTAAAATACAAAGCCTTCCACCACCCGCCGAGATTTTCTTCGTGGTTGCATGTGAGTAGGAACTGGAGTACAGAAGCTTCCAAATGCATTGAAGCCCACAGACCAGGATGAAAGCACAGAAATAATTCAGCCGTATGACCCGTGGAACTGAAGGGTCACGGCAGGTAGAGATGAGAATAGCGGAGGTAGTATAATGAATTCAGGTATCTTTGTGGCCATATTTAGATCTGTCAGAGCACACAGAGATATGGCTGCTTTAAAGAAGGTCTCAGATCAAAAGTCTGCACGGCAGCTGCAGACCCACTCAGAGCGCGCGCGCCTTCGCACAGCCATACCTGGACACGGAGCAGCCGGATAGGGATTATTAACACCAACTGTTTCCAACATACTTTGCAGCTGGCCAACTGCAGTATATGGTGAACACTTCTCTACTATACTGTTAACTCACAAAGCGTGAACAACATTTTTGTGTGAAACATAGCTTTGTTAAGTAGCTGCATCAGTGACGTAATGGAACATGATCCCCAACCCAGAATGTAACAAGCATTGGCATAACCAATAGGTCTCGCCTTTGGGACCTTATAAGTGCTTAGCCAGAGATATTGACTTTGCCTATGTCTTTAAGCTGTGCTGTACAGAAGTCTGCAGCATGCTGAAAAGTTATAATAAAGAAGTGTCAGAAGCATTTTTGTTACCTTATATATGACCAAGGAAGCATTATGTACAACTGAACGAATATATTAAAAAAGTATTAACAATAAATAATGTCTTGAGTTTTTTTGTCCTTTCAATGCTGGCAACTTTTATCTGCCTGAGAAAGGATGTGAGAGGCCCTTTTAGGAAGGGAACGATGGAAATGTGAGAGGGAAACAGTATAGAAGAAAAGTATGTGTGAGGGGAAGGAGAGAAAAGTTTTGGGGTTTGGAGAGAAGGCGTGCAAGGGTGTCAGGGGAACTGAATCAGGGAAAAGGTGGGAAGTGCAGGAGGACAAAGGTAGATAAGAGAATGGGGAGCACGTGAATGAAAAGGGAGGCTGAGGCTGCAAAGGGAAATGAGGGTAAGTGATTGAGAAAAAAGAACGAGGAACATAGCACTGCACTAAGGAGCATGGCACTGCACGGCACCCTGCACTGCTGCATCTGGGGGCTGCTGGCCCTGCTGCACGGCTGCTCCGGCGGCACGGAAGGTGAGTGTGAGCCGGAGGGGGTGCATGTCAGTTCAGCCAAGTACTTTGATTTGCAGGGGAGGGATGTGTAAGAGGAGGGAGAGGGGCCAGAAGGGTGAAAGGGAGGGATGGGGAAGAGGAGTGTTAGGCAGGAAGTGTGTGTGGGCCAGGGAATGTGGGAGAGTAAGTTTGACAAGTCAAAGGATGAGTATTGGGGCAGAAAAACAAAAGGGAAATGAAGCGGGAGTGAAGTGTGAGTGAAAATGAGAAGGCTGTTAGTGCAAGAAGTGCGCTGCTAGGGCTTGTATGAGAAGCAGGAGGTGTGAGAAAAGGTGTGAGGGGGAAAGTGAATGCGTGGGATCTGCGAAGGCTTTGTGTGAAAGGGAACTGTTGACATAGGTCACAGGAGGATTTACCAGTGTCTGCTTGGGCAGTGAGTGAGTGATCTGGTAAGAGGACAGTGGGAATGAGTGTGAAGGATCTGGTATGAACATGAGGGTGAAGCAAGTCTCTAATGATGGGACACTGAATGATGGAACAGGGAGTGATCTGGTACAACGGCAGTAGGAATCTGGTAACCGGACTGTGAGAGTAAATGTGAGGTTCCCAGTGAGAGGAAAGCGAGTTTGAGCGGTTTTTTATGAACGGGTGGAGAGAGTGAGTCATGGTGACGAGACAGGGAGCGAGTGAGGAATCTGGCGATTGCCTGGGAAGATGTGAGGGATCTGGTAAGAGGACAACGAGAGCTACTGCAAGGGGTCTGTTATGAGGGCAGTAAATTCGAGTGATCTTCTATCTTGACATTGAAAGTTCGAGTTCGGGTGAGTGGGCACGAGTGCTTATTGTGATGTAAAAAATACAGTGAAAATGAGGGATCTCAGAGTACACTGAGTGAGAGATGTGGGAGTTGTGACAAGAGAAAATTGAGCTATTTGGCAAACACAGTGACAGTGCTGAATTTAAACAAGCCCCGCCAGGGGCGCTCAGCATCCTGTGGTTCTGGGCAAATAACTTCATCTGCCTGCGCCTAACAAATATGAATGTGCTCGTGTAAAGCGATATAAAACCTTCAGGCCGAGCTCGCACTGTATAAATCTGCAAAAACACAGAAAAAGTGTGGGCGACTTACATGAGCAGATCTGAGCGCGCACAGAGGAGGCGCCTTCGTACAGAAGGGACATAATAATACAGCTGAGCAGAAGCGCTGTGTACCAAACCGTGGAACACAGCACGAATCCCCCTGCGCAGGTATACCGAGGTGTCCTTCTAATACTCTGTACTAATAAAGCGGGCAAGAGAAACAAGCGCGCGCGCCTCGCGCTTAAAGTTAAAAAAAAAAAAGCGTGCAGGCTGCAGCAGTAGGGACGTCAGAGAGGGAGAGAGAGGCGGAGGGGTGCACCCGCGAGTGGTGCACACGCGCGCACTTGGAAGAGCAGTCTGCTCATTTTCAAGCACTGCACTCGTGCTTGTGGCGCACCCCTGCTCGCTCCCGCAAGGTGGATGCCGCCACAAGCACGAGTGTGTGCTTGAAAATGACCAGAGCAACGGCTAAAGGTCCTCCTAACAGCGCATGCGCGCTGCGTAGGCGAGACCTAAAAAGGGGCCATCCAGTCTCCCATATATCCTAGATGTTAATTGACTTTGAGCTGAATATGACCCCGTTGAAAGGTTGTAGGCCCCTTGAAGGGTTTGGATGGGGGGATTTTGGGGAGGGGGGGTCTGCACCGCTGAGACTGCAGGGGTCTGTGTTACGCCTCTGACTTGCAGAGAGCCTGCTCAAATGACTTTCAGTGACATTATCTCTCCTCTGTGCATTCCCAAATTATATATAAAGGTTCTGAAGTGTGACAGTGGTAAGTGATTAATGCAAGTGCTCCAGGCACATCGTCGTACTGTTAACAGAGATAAAACAAACAAATCTTTGAGAATCTGAACGAATACTAAAGAATTTTATTACACTTTTGGAGAACAATTCGGAACATTTTCAGTTAATTTTAGAGTGAAATTGTAGCGTGACACAACTAGTCAATAGTTGAAAAGAGAAGATATTAAGTGCACTTCTAGAGATGTAACAAGACATGCAGTTGTATCCCTTTATTTAAGTTTTTAGCCAGTTGCACATCAGCTTCCAGTGATATCATGCATAACTATGCTCCGGAAATGTTAAATGAATCTGACCTGAATATGCTAGGGTCATTAATACCAATAGTGGCTCAGACGTAAGCTCTAATTCCACCAGGAGGGGCTCATCTAGTAACAGCGATTCCAGCACAGAGAACTGGAACCGCAACTACCCCAGGAGAAGGGGCCGACAGGGTTTTCAAGGTTTCCCTGTGCCCCACTACCAGGGTCCAGCATATTGGCAATACCCCATGTTCCCTCAGGGCCCTCAACCCTTCGGTCCTCCAGGCCCACAAACCTTTGGCCCCTCAGGCATGAGCCAACCTTTTTTAGGCAGAGGTTGGGGCAAAGGGCGCGGGCGAAGAAGAGGCAATCAACAAGACAAGAGGGTACAATGGGAGGAACCACAACAACGTGTAGTGGAAACCCGGAGCTTCACCAAGAAGAGAACCTGATTGTGAACCTATCTCCCAAATCTTTAACGGAGATAGAACACAGGGTCCAACAGAAAGGATTGGGGTTTGTCCCCACCCCTAGGGAAGATAAATTCATACAACAATGTGAACTACAGCGATTCTTTCGCAAAGTACGCCTGAGAGCCTTCTTTGATGGGCAATCCCCCCAGGAAGTGAATGACTCCGGCCTACATAATCCCGCCATATTTACTCCCAACACCAGTATGGTACCGAACGAGGTCATTACTTTTGAACAAGCTGTTCTCAAGGACTTACAGAGGGAGTGTGCCTCCAGACGACCCTGCAACATCACCAATGAAGAATTGGTGGCTGTTTCTGCCCTATCAAATGACACCTCCATCACAATTAAACAAGCCGACATAGGCGGGGCCACAGTAATTATGGCCACCGCTGACTATGATACTGAGTGTTTGAGACAGCTGAGTGACCGGCGGTATTATACCCCCATCACTAGTAGTCCAGTGACACGTCTTAGTACGACTATAACCACGCTGATCTTTGCAGCTGAAACCCAGGGCTGGATCAGCAAGAAGGAGGCTGATTTCCTCATGAAAAAAGACCCCAGGACCCCCTATTTTTATATACTACCTAAAATACATAAGGGGGTCACACCAGTACCTGGACGCCCCATTGTATCAGGTATAGACTCCATACTCGAACCCTTGTCACAATTTTGTGACCATTTCTTGCAATCGCTAGTGAGGCAAATACCATCCTACATACAGGACACCGCTGATGTATTACGCTTAGTCTCGGAATTCCAGCCAACGAGCAACATTGATCTCCTCATCACTCTAGATGTTGAGGCGCTCTATACTAACATCCCTCAGAGAGCGACCCTAGATGTGATAGAGGAGGTACTAAGCTCAGCACCCTGGGACTCCAGCACACCACCCAGCTTCGTCCTTGAGTGTGCATCTTTGGCCCTGACCGAAAACTTTTTTGAGTTTAAAGGGCAGCTATACCACCAGACGCAAGGTACTTCCATGGGGAGTACCTTCGCCCCGAGCTTAGCCTGCCTGTATATGGCATCTTTTGAGGGTGAGCTGATCCTCCATGACTCAAACCCATACCGATCAAACATACGCCTATGGAAGAGATTCATCGACGACATCTTGATCTTCTGGTCAGGTGACTTGACATCCTGTGAACAATTCTGTGTTTGGATCAATACACTGAACCCGTATCTGAGATTCACCAGCACCATCTCCCAGAACCAGATACCATTTTTGGATCTCACGATCAGACTTGAACAGGGGAGTCTGACAACCACCATGTACAGGAAAGCAACAGACCGTAACAGTCTGCTGCTCTTAACTAGCCATCACCCTCATGCCTTCAAAGAAAATCTCCCCTTTGGGCAATTTCTGAGGGTGAGAAGAAATTGCAGCAAAATTGAAGATTACAGAACTGAATCACAAATACTAGCAAAAAAACAGGCGTCACGTCACTACCCCCTATGAAATATTGCACTCAGCAGAAAGAGAGCTAGAAACAACAACCGCGAAGCGCTCCTAGAACAGAGAGAAAAAACCCCTAGTGACATCCTCACCTGTGTCACCACTTTTACACCTGGATCAAATAGACTTAGCAAAGTGATCAGGAAACATTGGGGGATACTCAACACTGGAGCTATGACATTAGATCTACCGCGCTTTGCTTTCAAGCGCTCGCGCAATTTGAAAAATATGCTAATTCACACCAGACCCAAACAAGTGGCACCGGCTGCCCAAAGAACCTTATGGGATTTACCACTGGTTAAGGGACACTATCCCTGTGGGTCTTGCATAGCACGCGCCTCTACCTCAATGTGCAAATTGATTATTTTCTCCGAAGGTTTCACTTGGGAATTGTGGTCTCATACCAATTGCAACACATCAAACTGCATATACTTGATCACCTGTCCCTGTGATCTACAATACATAGGGATGACGACCCGCTCCATCAAGATACGCATTGCTGAACATCGGAGCAATATCCGGTGCCAGAAAATTAACACGAAAATGTGCTCCCACTTTCTAGAACAACATCATTCACCTGACTCATTCAAATGGGTGGTCCTAGAAACATTTACAAAGATCACCAAACACGCCTTGTTTCTTAAAGAACAGAGGTGGATACATCGATTATCCCTACACACTGAAGGATTGAATGATGATATACCGTGGAGCACATTGAGGATTTGACGTGACACGATATGATCCATTCCCCTGCTTACCCATGGGTTACTGTACTAATTCGCTATCTATTTAGCGAGAGGATGAAACATGGTGGCATTCCCACCAGGCTTTCTGCCCCGGCCCTTTACTAATACACATCCCTGTGTGAATATACATGAAGGGGGCAACACTCTTCAGGTAATACCCACTGTTATCTAGGAATGCTGTAATCCCACATAATCAGACTTCCAACTTGTTAACCAACATGAGAGCCTGATTATTATTTTTATCCTACACCATTGTCGTCTCATTCCACATGACTGTCTTATTATTTAGGACCACTAGCTGGGTGCTTTCAATACAACTTCTTGAGCAATGTACCTAACTGGTAACATATCACATACACCGAAGAGTCCAATTTTTAACCATCTCAAGCACTGCAAAGAAATGTCACCCCTTTATGGCTGCCTAATCTTAAATACAAAGCGATACCAAAGGGGATGATGGACGGAGCGCTTGAGCTAATCAAACACTCACCTCCAGTCAACTGATCTGGGATTAATCCATCATCATTCTTTAGCTCACTCCACCACCCCAGTTCAGACATGGCCATATGCAAATCAGTCTGACCCTGTGCCTCATGGGAACAGTCCAGCCCGAACTGCCAAGCCATGTCTTCCCTGGACCGGAAACAAGCATCCTGGGACCGGTTTCTGGCTATTCAGCCGTCATCAGCCAGGCTAGCTTGAATCCAGTGGCAAAGTGAGAAAGGGACCCACGTCTGGCCATACCCTGCCAACTTAGAGGCGAACAAAGCGATACCAAAGGGGATGATGGACGGAGCGCTTGAGCTAATCAAACACTCACCCCCAGTCAACTGATCTGGGTTTAATCCATCATCATTCTTTAGCTCACTCCACCACCACAGTTCAGACATGGCCATATGGAAATCAGTCTGACCCTGTGCCTCATGGGAACAGTCCAGCCCGAACTGCCAAGCCATGTCTTCCCTGGACTGGAAACAAGCATCCTGGGACCGGTTTCTGGCTATTCAGCCGTCATCAGCCAGGCTAGCTTGAATCCAGTGGCAAAGTGAGCAAGGGACCCACGTCTGGGCATACCCTGCCAACATAGGGCGAACAAAGCGATACCAAAGGGGATGATGGACGGAGCGCGTGAGCTAATCAAACACTCACCCCCAGTCAACTGATCTGGGTTTAATCCATCATCATTCTTTAGCTCACTCCACCACCCCAGTTCAGACATGGCCATATGCAAATCAGTCTGACCCTGTGCCTCATGGGAACAGTCCAGCCCGAACTGCCAAGCCATGTCTTCCCTGGACCGGAAACAAGCATCCTGGGACCGGTTTCTGGCTATTCAGCCGTCATCAGCCAGGCTAGCTTGAATCCAGTGGCAAAGTGAGCAAGGGACCCACGTCTGGGCATACCCTGCCAACTTAGGGCGAACAAAGCGATACCAAAGGGGATGATGGACGGAGCGCTTGAGCTAATCAAACACTCACCCCCAGGCAACTGATCTGGGTTTAATCCATCATCATTCTTTAGCTCACTCCACCACCCCAGTTCAGACATGGCCATATGCAAATCAGTCTGACCCTGTGCCTCATGGGAACAGTCCAGCCCGAACTGCCAAGCCATGTCTTCCCTGGACCGGAAACAAGCATCCTGGGACCGGTTTCTGGCTATTCAGCCGTCATCAGCCAGGCTAGCTTGAATCCAGTGGCAAAGTGAGCAAGGGACCCACGTCTGGGCATACCCTGCCAACTTAGGGCGAACAAAGCGATACCAAAGGGGATGATGGACGGAGCGCTTGAGCTAATCAAACACTCACCCCCAGTCAACTGATCTGGGTTTAATCCATCATCATTCTTTAGCTCACTCCACCACCCCAGTTCAGACATGGCCATATGCAAATCAGTCTGACCCTGTGCCTCATGGGAACAGTCCAGCCTGAACTGCCAAGCCATGTCTTCCCTGGACCGGAAACAAGCATCCTGGGACCGGTTTCTGGCTATTCAGCCGTCATCAGCCAGGCTAGCTTGAATCCAGTGGCAAAGTGAGCAAGGGACCCACGTCTGGGCATACCCTGCCAACTTAGGGCGAACAAAGCGATACCAAAGGGGATGATGGACGGAGCGCTTGAGCTAATCAAACACTCACCCCCAGTCAACTGATCTGGGTTTAATCCATCATCATTCTTTAGCTCACTCCACCACCCCAGTTCAGACATGGCCATATGCAAATCAGTCTGACCCTGTGCCTCATGGGAACAGTCCAGCCCGAACTGCCAAGCCATGTCTTCCCTGGACCGGAAACAAGCATCCTGGGACCGGTTTCTGGCTATTCAGCCGTCATCAGCCAGGCTAGCTTGAATCCAGTGGCAAAGTGAGCAAGGGACCCACGTCTGGGCATACCCTGCCAACTTAGGGCGAACAAAGCGATACCAAAGGGGATGATGGACGGAGCGCTTGAGCAATTCAAACACTCACCCCCAGTCAACTGATCTGGGTTTAATCCATCATCATTCTTTAGCTCACTCCACCACCCCAGTTCAGACATGGCCATATACAAATCAGTCTGACCCTGTACCTCATGGGAACAGTCCAGCCCGAACTGCCAAGCCATGTCTTCCCTGGACCGGAAACAAGCATCCTGGGAACGGTTTCTGGCTATTTAGCCGTCATCAGCCAGGCTAGCTTGAATCCAGTGGCAAAGTGAGCAAGGGACCCACGTCTGGGCATACCCTGCCAACTTAGGGCGAACAAAGCGATACCAAAGGGGATGATGGACGGAGCGCTTGAGCTAATCAAAATATCACCCCCAGTCAACTGATCTGGGTTTAATCCATCATCATTCTTTAGCTCACTCCACCACCCCAGTTCAGACATGGCCATATGCAAATCAGTCTGACCCTGTGCCTCATGGGAACAGTCCAGCCCGAACTGCCAAGCCATGTCTTCCCTGGACCGGAAACAAGCATCCTGGGACCAGTTTCTGGCTATTCAGCCGTCATCAGCCAGGCTAGCTTGAATCCAGTGGCAAAGTGAGCAAGGGACCCACGTCTGGGCATACCCTGCCAACTTAGTGCGAACAAAGCGATACCAAAGGGGATGATGGACGGAGCGCTTGAGCTAATCAAACACTCACCCCCAGTCTACTGATCTGGATTTAATCCATCATCATTCTTTAGCTCACTCCACCACCCCAGTTCAGACATGGCCATATGCAAATCAGTCTGACCCTGTGCCTCATGGGAACAGTCCAGCCCGAACTGCCAAGCCATGTCTTCCCTGGACCGGAAACAAGCATCCTGGGACCGGTTTCTGGCTATTCAGCCGTCATCAGCCAGGCTAGCTTGAATCCAGTGGCAAAGTGAGGAAGGGACCCATGTCTGGGCATACCCTGCCAACTTAGGGCGAACAAAGCGATACCAAAGGGGATGATGGACGGAGCGCTTGAGCTAATCAAACACTCACCCCCAGTCAACTGATCTGGGTTTAATCCATCATCATTCTTTAGCTCACTCCACCACCCAGTTCAGACATGGCCATATGCAAATCAGTCTGACCCTGTGCCTCATGGGAACAGTCCAGCCGGAACTGCCAAGCCATGTCTTCCCTGGACCGGAAACAAGCATCCTGGGACCGGTTTCTGGCTATTCTTCCGTCATCAGCCAGGCTAGCTTGAATCCAGTGGCAAAGTGAGCAAGGGACCCACGTCTGGGCATACCCTGCCAACTTAGGGCGAACAAGCGATACCAAAGGGGATGATGGACGGAGCGCTTGAGCTAAACAAACACTCACCCCAGTCAACTGATCTGGGTTTAATCCATCATCATTCTTTAGCTCACTCCACCACCCCAGTTCAGACATGGTCATATGCAAATCAGTCTGACCCTGTGCCTCATGGGAACAGTCCAGCCCGAACTGCCAAGCCATGTCTTCCCTGGACCGGAAACAAGCATCCTGGGACCGGTTTCTGGCTATTCAGCCGTCATCAGCCAGGCTAGCTTGAATCCAGTGGCAAAGTGAGCAAGGGACCCACGTCTGGGCATACCCTGCCAACTTAGGGCGAACAAAGCGATACCAAAGGGGATGATGGACAGAGCGCTTGAGCTAATCAAACACTCAACCCCAGTCAACTGATCTGGGTTTAATCCATCATCATTCTTTAGCTCACTCCACCACCCCAGTTCAGACATGGCCATATGCAAATCAGTCTGACCCTGTGCCTCATGGGAACAGTCCAGCCCGAACTGCCAAGCCATGTCTTCCCTGGACCGGAAACAAGCATCCTGGGACCGGTTTCTGGCTATTCAGCCGTCATCAGCCAGGCTAGCTTGAATCCAGTGGCAAAGTGAGCAAGGGACCCATGTCTGGGCATACCCTGCCAACTTAGGGCGAACAAGCGATACCAAAGGGGATGATGGACGGAGCGCTTGAGCTAATCAAACACTCACCCCCAATCAACTGATCTGGGTTTAATCCATCATCATTCTTTAGCTCACTCCACCACCCAGTTCAGACATGGCCATATGCAAATCAGTCTGACCCTGTGCCTCATGGGAACAGTCCAGCCCGAACTGCCAAGCCATGTCTTCCCTGGACCGGAAACAAGCATCCTGGGACCGGTTTCTGGCTATTCTTCTGTCATCAGCCAGGCTAGCTTGAATCCAGTGGCAAAGTGAGCAAGGGACCCACGTCTGGTCATACCCTGCCAACTTAGGGCGAACAAAGCGATACCAAAGGGGATGATGGACGGAGCGCTTGAGCTCATCAAACACTCACCCCAGGTCAACTGATCTGGGTTTAATCCATCATCATTCTTTAGCTCACTCCACCACCCCAGTTCAGACATGGCCATATGCAAATCAGTCTGACCCTGTGCCTCATGGGAACAGTCCAGCCCGAACTGCCAAGCCATGTCTTCCCTGGACCGGAAACAAACATCCTGGGACCGGTTTCTGGCTATTCAGCCGTCATCAGCCAGGCTAGCTTGAATCCAGTGGCAAAGTGAGCAAGGGACCCACGTCTGGGCATACCCTGCCAACTTAGGGCGAACAAAGCAATACCAAGGGGATGATGGACGGAGCGCTTGAGCTAATCAAACACTCACCCCCAGTCAACTGATCTGGGTTTAATCCATCATCATTCTTTAGCTCACTCCACCACCCCAGTTCAGACATGGCCATATGCAAATCAGTCTGACCCTGTGCCTCATGGGAACAGTCCAGCCCGAACTGCCAAGCCATGTCTTCCCTGGACCGGAAACAAGCATCCTGGGACCGGTTTCTGGCTTGGCAGTTCGGGCTGGACTGTTCCCATGAGGCACAGGGTCAGACTGATTTGCATATGGCCATGTCTGAACTGGGGTGGTGGAGTGAGCTAAAGAATGATGATGGATTAAACCCAGATCAGTTGACTGGGGGTGAGTGTTTGATTAGCTCAAGCGCTCCGTCCATCATCCCCTTTGGTATCGCTTGTTCGCCCTAAGTTGGCAGGGTATGCCCAGACGTGGGTCCCTTGCTCACTTTGCCACTGGATTCAAGCTAGCCTGGCTGATGACGGCTGAATAGCCAGAAACCGGTCCCAGGATGCTTGTTTCCGGTCCAGGGAAGACATGGCTTGGCAGTTCGGGCTGGACTGTTCCCATGAGGCACAGGGTCAGACTGATTTGCATATGGCCATGTCTGAACTGGGGTGGTGGAGTGAGCTAAAGAATGATGATGGATTAAACCCAGATCAGTTGACTGGGGGTGAGTGTTTGATTAGCTCAAGCGCTCCGTCCATCATCCCCTTTGGTATCGCTTTGTTCGCCCTAAGTTGGCAGGGTATGCCCAGACGTGGGTCCCTTGCTCACTTTGCTACTGGATTCAAGCTAGCCTGGCTGATGACGGCTGAATAGCCAGAAACCGGTCCCAGGATGCTTGTTTCCGGTCCAGGGAAGACATGGCTTGGCAGTTCGGGCTGGACTGTTCCCATGAGGCACAGGGTCAGACTGATTTGCATATGGCCCTGTCTGAACTGGGGTGGTGGAGTGAGCTAAAGAATGATGATGGATTAAACCCAGATCAGTTGACTGGGGTGAGTGTTTGATTAGCTCAAGCGCTCTGTCCATCATCCCCTTTGGTATCGCTTGTTCGCCTCTAAGTTGGCAGGGTATGCCCAGACGTGGGTACCTTGCTCACTTTGCCACTGGATTCAAGCTAGCCTGGCTGATGACGGCTGAATAGCCAGAAACCGGTCCCAGGATGCTTGTTTCCGGTCCAGGGAAGACATGGCTTGGCAGTTCGGGCTGGACTGTTCCCATGAGGCACAGGGTCAGACTGATTTGCATATGGCCATGTCTGAACTGGGGTGGTGGAGTGAGCTAAAGAATGATGATGGATTAAACCCAGATCAGTTGACTGGGGTGAGTGTTTGATTAGCTCAAGCGCTCCGTCCATCATCCCCTTTGGAATCGCTTTGTTCGCCCTAAGTTGGCAGGGTATGCCCAGACGTGGGTCCCTTGCTCACTTTGCCACTGGATTCAAGCTAGCCTGGCTGATGACGGCTGAATAGCCAGAAACCGGTCCCAGGATGCTTGTTTCCGGTCCAGGGAAGACATGGCTTGGCAGTTCGGGCTGGACTGTTCCCATGAGGCACAGGGTCAGACTGATTTGCATATGGCCATGTCTGAACTGGGGTGGTGGAGTGAGCTAAAGAATGATGATGGATTAAACCCAGATCAGTTGACTGGGGGTGAGTGTTTGATTAGCTCAAGCGCTCCGTCCATCATCCCCTTTGGTATCGCTTGTTTGCCCTAAGTTGGCAGGGTATGCCCAGACGTGGGTCCCTTGCTCACTTTGCCACTGGATTCAAGCTAGCCTGGCTGATGACGGCTGAATAGCCAGAAACCGGTCCCAGGATGCTTGTTTCCGGTCCAGGGAAGACATGGCTTGGCAGTTCGGGCTGGACTGTTCCCATGAGGCACAGGGTCAGACTGATTTGCATATGGCCATGTCTGAACTGGGGTGGTGGAGTGAGCTAAAGAATGATGATGGATTAAACCCAGATCAGTTGACTGGGGGTGAGTGTTTGATTAGCTCAGCGCTCCGTCCATCATCCCCTTTGGTATCGCTTTGTTCGCCCTAAGTTGGCAGGGTATGCCCAGACGTGGGTCCCTTGCTCACTTTGCCACTGGATTCAAGCTAGCCTGGCTGATGACGGCTGAATAGCCAGAAACCGGTCCCAGGATGCTTGTTTCCGGTCCAGGGAAGACATGGCTTGGCAGTTCGGGCTGGACTGTTCCCATGAGGCACAGGGTCAGACTGATTTGCATATGGCCATGTCTGGAACTGGGGTGGTGGAGTGAGCTAAAGAATGATGATGGATTAAACCCAGATCAGTTGACTGGGGGTGAGTGTTTGATTAGCTCAAGCGCTCCGTCCATCATCCCCTTTGCTATCGCTTTGTTCGCCCTAAGTTGGCAGGGTATGCCCAGACGTGGTCCCTTGCTCACTTTGCCACTGGATTCAAGCTAGCCTGGCTGATGACGGCTGAATAGCCAGAAACCGGTCCCAGGATGCTTGTTTCCGGTCCAGGGAAGACATGACTTGGCAGTTCGGGCTGGACTGTTCCCATGAGGCACAGGGTCAGACTGATTTGCATATGGCCATGTCTGAACTGGGGTGGTGGAGTGAGCTAAAGAATGATGATGGATTTAAACCCAGATCAGTTGACTGGGGGTGAGTGTTTGATTAGCTCAAGCGCTCCGTCCATCATCCCCTTTGGTATCGCTTGTTCGCCCTAAGTTGGCAGGGTATGCCCAGACGTGGGACCCTTGCTCACTTTGCCACTGGATTCAAGCTAGCCTGGCTGATGATGGCTGAATAGCCAGAAACCGGTCCCAGGATGCTTGTTTCCGGTCCAGGGAAGACATGGCTTGGCAGTTCGGGCTGGACTGTTCCCATGAGGCACAGGGTCAGACTGATTTGCATATGGCCATGTCTGAACTGGGGTGGTGGAGTGAGCTAAAGAATGATGATGGATTAAACCCAGATCGGTTGACTGGGGGTGAGTGTTTGATTAGCTCAAGCGCTCCGTCCATCATCCCCTTTGGTAATCTTAAATACAGGCATCGAACGAAACCGTTCTAAGATGTCCGCCATTACATGGACCTACGAACGACTTCCTTCCAATATGGCCGCCTGTGAGGTTAGCACTACACGCACCAACCTCCTCAACAAACACACTACCCGCCTTCCGGCAGCGCGCTGAGTGACTAAATACACGGCAGACTCACACCACTCTACCACCCGGGCCTGGTAGGAGTGGGTAGGTCTACTGACCTTGCGATCCGCACAAATGTGAGTACTGCTATTAGATTTGTATGACTGCATGTCGTTAGCGTACGTATTTGGGGTAAATGTCAAACTCCACCACGGTGATCTGTTAGCAGCGGGACTTCTGATCTACGCTGCCTGCTGGAATTCCTGATACCCCGCACTCGTATTATCCTACTTGAGGCGCCTTTAATTATATTATGTGCCATGAGATTTGCGATTGATTATTGTGGGATGCCGACACCTTGTTAACTGTATAGCCGATGTGTTCCTGTAGCAAGTTCACGCGACAGCTAACACACTTCGAGTAAACTGTAACCACCATCAGTGCTAGTTTTAGCAAGCACACGAGAGTCCATACATTGTGCTTGCCCGGCTATACCCATTTTTAACAATGCTCTCCTGACCCACCATAATTGAGAGCGCTCTTTTTTTTCCAAATATCACTCATACCCGATTCCACACGGGACTGACGATCCATGCTTCCCGCTGTGAGTTTCGATACCCAGCACTCGAATTAACAAATTTGCAGCGCTTTTTAAATATCAATATACCATGTGCCACGAGGTTCACTACTGACAACTGTGTTTTACTGACACCGGATTACTTTACGGACGACTTGTTCTTTCATTAAACACACGTCACAGCAAACACAGTTTTAGTAAACTGAAAGCACACAAGCTTGAGACCATCAGTACTAGTATTAGCCAGCATGCTAGAGCCTACACTTCATGTCTGCTCGTTTTTTAGGTCTCGCCTGAGCCAGCGCATGCGCTGCACTGGCGAGACATTTAGTGAGTGGGATTTAAAAATCCGACCACCTGTTTTTCGTCTGGCCTAGAGCGTGCGGTTACGCGCACAGGTACGCGCAGAGCCGCCATCTGGCTTTCCTATCTTTTCCTCATTAAGGGCATCGCTCAAGCGCATCGCTCGCGGGCACCCTCGCGATCACTTTCGGCCAAGCGCGCTCGCTCTCGCACCACTTCCGGGCTTGTCTTGTTGAGGGATTCCGGTCTTATCCAGAAGAGTCTTTGCCGCCGCCCTCCATGTTTTGCAGGATTTTTGCTTAATATAATTACGATTTTTTTCTATGCCCGCATGTGATCTAAATTTGCGTATCCACCCACCCCTGCTGATCGTTCGGTTTCTGAACTGCAGCTAGAAATACACCCCCGCACAGTTCCTCATCCACCCCCATCTAAAGCTATATTCATTTCTCCCCCACGCTGCTTCCTGGGGGCTCCAGCGGAAAACTGCCCAGAGACTACGATCTCAAACGCTGATATTTTATTCTGTTTCCGGCAGCCGACTCATTACCTACAAATTTAATAACCGTCGCCACTACATTTTTTACTGCATCACATGAGGGAGAGGGGTACTCAGGTTTGACCTTTCTGCTGCCCTGCTTCTATTTCTTTATGAGAACATTGGCTTTTTTTACAAAACCGTAAAGTGCCAATGTTCCGCATGCTACTATTTCAAGGCGCTTTCAAAAAAAATTATCAATATTTAGCATATGTACTAATTTAGTGCAAAAAGCAAGTGCTGGTGGGTTCAGGCGGCACAACACTCGTGCATTGTATTTTTTCTGATTCTATACAGGAGTTTTCGCATTTAGAAGTGTTAAAATATTGAATGGCGAGAGAATTACAAATGCTGCAGGTGACAAATACAGCATTTGCACTCTTTCATCTAGCGAAAACGGATAGCGAAATCTCCTCCAGACGCTTTGCCTTAAACCCTCCTGAAAGGTGCTGGTTTGAAGGTGCAAGAGGCTGAAGATCTAAATAGACTTGTGAGACACCTCACCCTGTCCTTGCACATCAAACTTGTCGCACTCTCTTGTGAGCGTGCCCCAAACTACGGATAGTCTACCCATGTGAGAATAGCTCCTCACTTCTCACCTTGTGCCTAAATGTTCTCCTCACTGTGTCCGTCCATGTGTGTATAGCTCCTCACTTTGCACCTTGTGCCTCAATGTGCTCCTCTCTGTGTCTCTCCATGTGTGTATAGCTCCTCACTTTGCACCTTGTTGAGAAATTGTGTGTAGATGTGCAAGCACGACTTTATGTGTAACTTGGAGCACATTAGAACAGCTTTGTACAAATTCAGTTCGATAAGAAATTTTCTTTTTTTTTTTCACAGACCGCGGCGATTTCAAAGTACAAAACAATCATTTGAGTCTTGGTGTCACTTTCACATATGGTGATCTGGGGCAGTTTACAGTGCTTAGGGTCTATTAACTTTGTCTTCAGAATTCTTTATTGCACAAGATAACATCTTTGAGATTACAGCGCCAAGCAGCCTGGCTGCTACATTCTTGCAACAGCGTTTTGTTTCCGTCTTCTCACCTTGAGGTGGTAACTCTGTGATGTATTAAAACACGATAACACTGTGTGATCTTGTGTAAACATGAAAGAAATGAAAATGTTAAATGCTTTTTTTAAAAAGTACATTTATTTGTTTGTTTTCTGTATCTGTTTTGCGTTTTGGGATCCTAGTATGTTTGTGGTCTGCACACATTCTTGGGAGGGCTTTAAACAAGCATTTGCAATGCAATAGGTCTCGCATTTGCGAGACTTTGAGCTACTGGCATTGTAAATGACAAACCTTTTATGTATGTGTTGGTTTTGAAAACAGATAAATAAAAGGCATTGTCATTTACAATGCCAATAGATTAAAATTTTTAAAAAGAACCTGTCAATTTTATGGTTCATGTTGTCCGTTTAGAATTGGACATTTTCTCTTTTAAAACGCATTATTAACAAGTTTTGACATATTATTCACAGAAAGTTGTAAATAAATAGCATACCACAAACAAATTATCGAGGTGCCTGCAACAGTGGCATCGTGCAACATCCTCATAAAAACATAACAGCAAGTGGGGTCAAAGAGTGGAACAGACAAGCATGCCAACAACAGCCCACTCTAGTGCATCAGATTGACAGCAACACCCCCCCGTCCCATATCCTTATCAGTATTGATTGGTGGTGACTGAAGCAGTGACGCACACAGGACCTGCCTCAGTCTCCCGAACAGTATCCCACTTTGAAGTCAAAGTCCTGCAACATAGCCTCCCAAGCATTCCATGCAGAAGGTTTAGTGGTTTTGTCAGACCATTTGTGCAAGGATGCCCTCCTAATAACATAATCAGTGGTGCCTCTCTTGACTTCCACCCTATATTTATTCTGCACTTTGCCAGCAACAAGGTCAAATCAGCAAATTTATTGCTATATTTTCCTTTATCAGCATCGGCAAACAAGCCCAACAGGTACACCTCAATAGAGAGCTTCAGAATAACGTCTATGGCTTTTTTAATATTCTTGGCTTCCTCCTTTCAGAATGGCGACAGCTTAGGGTAGTCACATTCCACGTGAAGGTATTGCATCCTTCGGAGGACATATGTGACAGTAGCCGGGGTCTAAGTCAAACTTTTTCCATGGTTTGACTGGAGTAAGTTACGTTTGATGGAAATAATTAAAATGAATCCGTTTCAACCTATTGTTCCTGAACACACTTGGTGTATATGGTGGCATTCTGTCCATTTCTTTATCTGTAATGTCTTTCTCAACAATGTCTGCCCATCCTGTTTTCAAGTTTGAGAGTGGTTTCAAAACAGTGTCAATCAATAGCTGATATTGTATTGTATTGCATTGTAAATGGGGTTATATAGTGCTTTCCTCTGATCATATGTTGAAGTGCTTTATGGCGAGTCACATGGTACTCCGACACATGGTAGTGGTTTCCGGTTAGTTTCCGGTTAGTGATTTTGGTCTTGTGTTCTCAGAAGAAAACCTTACATGCTTTACCCCAGTTTGTAGTGGAATCAAATGGTTTTTGTGTTTTCTGAAAGTATTACCAATAGAGTATTAGAAAGCTTGTTGGATTTCATGCAGTCTTGTGATAGTAAAAAGAGGAGTATTGGTTGCTTGATAGTGCTTCTATTTTTCATTTAATATTATAGTTGGACTGGGTTACAAGGAAGATCTGTCAGCAGGTAAGATTGACTGAGTTCTTGCATAAGGTTTTGACAACTTGGCCAGAACATCTGTTGTTGGATAGAGCCAGCTTTTTTCTTGTTCTATGGACCATTTTGTCAGGGTATCCATGATAGCCAGAGTGGGAAAAGTCAGCTCTTTTCAGTTTTTCGAATTCCAGATGGTTGACAGTGGCTCTTATTTTCACTGGAATGTAGGGCTACATGTCCGAAGCAATTTTGAACTTGGAAACGCCCCGATTCTGTTTATCCAGTTTCTCTTACTGCAGGCACGATGTGCTTTGGTGCCTTCTTTACAAATTGTCTGTGCATTCTTTACCCCCCTGCCCTCCCTCCCGTGGTTGTGCCTTCTTTACCCCCCGCCCTCCCTCCCGTTTTCTGTGCCTTCTCCCCCCATCCTCCTCCCGCCCTCCCTCGCTCCCATTGTCTGTGATGCCTACCATTTACAATGCAATAGGTCTCGCATTTACACGAGTTTGAGCTATTGGCATTGTAAATGACAATGCCATTTATTAATGTTTTGGTTTTTAAAACATAAATAAAACTCATTGTCATTTACAATGCCAATAGCTTAAACTCACGTAAATCCGAGACCTATTGCATTGCAAATGCTTGTTATACTACTCACTTTAACGGTGCTCTCCTGACCCACCAAGACTGAGAGTACTTTGTGTTTTCAGAAATCATGCATACCTGACACCACACGCTTCTGCAGGCTTTACCTCCTCTGCAACTTGAACCATTTTTAAAACAGACTTTAGGTGGCCGTTGATGAAGCATGTCTGTGTATGACAGGTCAATTGACCATACATGATGGAGAAAGAGGAAGTTACCACTGAGCACGGTTACTAATTCCAATGCATTTAATGTTACTTGTCCATTGTTTTTTTCCCCTTCCCTTGTTTTATCCCAGTACATGAGGAATCCCTCGTGTTTGTTACCTACCGGGTACTGTGATGCCTGGTTAGTCCACAACCCTGGGTAAGTCCTTTTGCTCTCTGCCACATTCATGCGTGCCACAAGGGTTGAAATTCAAGCTTGTCCATCCTATTTACTCACCGTGTGGCACCCTGGTTTTAATGGTTTTTAACTGTTTGATGCTCACCATGATACTCCGAGAGACAGACTTTCACAGAGAATATGAGAGAATTCACTTATTGTAACTGAACTATATTTACCTATGTGATGCATTCTCTCTCCACAGGTAGTTCCAGCACTACCAGGTATCCGACAAGTTAGTCCTATGGTTGATGTGAGTGTGTAGCCACAACACCATTTTAGTTTTAGATGTAGATAGTATAACCCCCCTTTTTGGTCCTGACGAACCGCCCGCAGATTATTCATTTGGCGAGAAACATGTTGACCGACCACTTATAAGAGCGCCACAACCTGAGACATTACCTCAGCCTTGCGCCTTATATTTTTGTTTTTACTTAGGGTAGGAGACCCCCTGATTAAAGTTGTTATCTTAGGTACTCCCAACCCTATTTTACTTTCACTTCCAACACAAATACACATCTACACACACGAGGCCCCTCACCCCCACTTCACCAAACGGCTGTTGGAAAAAGATCTCCGATAAAGTGCCCCTACTATAGGCAGCCCGTCGGGTATTGCACCGCCGACCCTTCGAGGAGCAGCCCGATGATGAAGCATGACACCCAACTGGGTGTGTGAGGCCATTACAATCCAATACAATGGATTCCCAACTTTGAACCATAGTGGTCAGGTTGGTTCATATTCCCTGTGTTTTGTCTCTCATTTCAGAGGAACAGCATAATCTTTTGTTTAATTACTGTCCTTGGGCCTTTATGCTGGACCTATCCAAAAGCCCTTTTGTCCCCTCTTTGAATACTACTACTCATTAATACCTAAGGCACAGCTATTTGCAGCAAAAACTTGTGAATTTTGCCCAATCTGCCTTCTCCCTCTTTTAGGTCTTAAGACCTAACACTCTAGAATTATATACAACCATAGGAAAGTTAAGCTAAGGTGCAGGGGAACCCACATCACGAGTTTATCCTTAAGACAGAGACACATAGGGACATATTCTCAAGGACTTATCGCCGATTTATCGGCACTTTAGTGCCGCAAAAGTGGCGATAGATTTATCGCCCTATTCTCAAGCTGGTGCAAACTGCCGATATCGCCAGTTTACCAGCGATAGCTGCCGCAAAAACATCGCCACGGATGAGTGCGACAACTAACGCTAATGATATGCAGAGTAGGCGTTCCCGTGCAAAAACACACGAAAACACCACTTTGCGATATTCTCAACGACCAGCCAGATCTGCGATGCGAACCAAGAACAGGGGATAAGGCGCGTTAGCTGCAGGGATTTAACACCTGCCTTCTGCTGGTGCTAAGCAGGACGACTACCTGCAGTATGAAAGGGAGCCCAGCCCAGAGCCACATCTGAAGACCCACAGATGCCATGGAGCCAATGAACATGCAGCTCGGAGACCCAAGAGGGCCACAACACCCACCGCCACCACCCCCAGGACCCCCCCTCCGGACCCTCCCCGGACTACCACTGAGGCAGCATAGGACAAGACAGCGGACCTTCCGAAAACGGCATGGCCCCACAGCCACACAAGTGCAGAATGTGGGGGGAGGTGGGAACCAAGTATGTGTGAAGGAGGCAACTCACCCATGAAGAAGAATGTACACAATGCCAAGTGTGGCGGTGATGTGCTGGACAGACCACAGAATGCAGAGCACAGACATGTCCATGTGGACATATACTGCTGGGGTTTGTAGTGTTGTGGACAGTGGACGCAAACATGTTACCTCAGGCAGTGGGGAAGACCTTGGACATGTAGCTGTGCCGTCCCCCGTATGTGTAAGCTGAGTGGGCTGGGCCGGCGTACGGCACTCCAGCATAGGAGTGCGGATAAAAAGGCCGGGCCTCTGAGCGTGGTTCTCTTCCGTGATGGGCAACGCGTCCACCGCCGTGACCTCCAGACTCGGCGACACAGGCCCCAGCGCATCCAGCGGCACAGCAACATGGAGTCATGTGTGTGCCGGATACTGCCTCAGTCCTACACTGCTGTCAGCAGGTCCCACAATTCAAATCGTGCCACATCTCTGTTAATGGAGGAAACCACTAGTCAACAGACATTGCCCCCAGTGCGGCCTGCCCGGACGACGCATCATTGTTGGCTGTGCACCTGCTGAGCGCTCCAGGTGCCACTGACCCTGTGCAACAGAAGTCGACGCCACGTGCCAATATTGAGGCAGAATTCAGTAGGCAAAAAAACATTGCTCCCAGTGCGGCCCACCCGGACGACGCATCATCGTTGGCTGTGCACCTGCTGAGCGCTCCAGGTGCCACTGACCCTGAGCAACACAAGTCTACGCCACGTGCCAATATTGAGGCAGAATTCAGTAGGCAAAAAAAACATTGCTCCCAGTGCGGCCCGCCCGGACGACGCATCATCGTTGGCTGTGCACCTGCTGAGCGCTCCAGGTGCCACTGACCCTGTGCAACACAAGTCAACGCCACGTGCCAATATTGAGGCAGAATTCAGTAGGCAAAAAAAACATTGCTCCCAGTGCGGCCCGCCCGGACGACGCATCATCGTTGGCTGTGCACCTGCTGAGCGCTCCAGGTGCCACTAACTCAGTGCACCACAAGTCATCGTCACGTGGCTGTGTGCCCTTTCTGACCGCTGCCTCCGGCCTACACTGCGGTCAGCAGGGCTCACAATTCAAATTGAGTCTTGATTCATTTATGGCAGAGTCTAGTAGGCAACAGACATTGCTTCCAGGGCGGCCAGCCCGGATGACGCATCAGCGCAGGCCACGCACCCGCCGAGCGCTTCATGTGCCACTAACTCAGTGCACCACAAGTCATCGTCACGTGGCTGTGTGCCCTTTCTGACCGCTGCCTCCGGCCTACACTGCGGTCAGCAGGGCTCACAATTCAAATTGAGTCTTGATTCATTTATGGCAGAGTCCAGTAGGCAACAGACATTGCTTCCTGGGCAGCCTGCCCAGACGACGCATCAGCGCAGGCCGCGCTCCCGCCGAGCGCTTCAGGTGCCACTAATACTGTGCAGCTCAAGTCATCGTCACGTGGTTGTGTGCCCTTTCTGACCGCTGCCTCCGGCCCACACTGCGGTCAGCAGGGCTCGCAAATCAAATCCAATCCTGACCTGCAAGGACACACCATCATTGCTGGCTGCACACCCGCCACCACCGCCAGGACCACCTCCAACCAACAACTGCCAGAGTCGGAGGAGTCTCACAGCCAGCCTATCTAAGTTGCTCACACCTGTCTTGGATGCCATCATCAGCTTGATACCCTGCTCAGCTCTTCAGGTGCCACTATCTCTGCACCACAACTCATGGACCCTTTATGATTGAATCTGTGTGTGTGATACGATGATCACTGTTCTAGTTGTTGCCAGCACCAACCACTCCCTGAGGGCTGGCTTACACTCACCCCACACCGATCCAGCACAGGCGTCACTGTGCATGTGACCCTGGTAATAAAAAGGGGCTGGGCGCACGTGCCCGTAGCCAGTTCCACTATCTATCTAAGTGTGTCCGTGTGGTCATTATGTATGCATGATGGGCCAGGGCCCTACCACATTACATTGTGCTGTGGACAGCGGATGCAACCATGTATCCTCAGGCAGGGGGTAAGACCTTGGACACGTAGCTTTGTCGTCCCCCCCTGTATGCGTAAGCTGAGTGGGCTGGGCCGGCGTATGCCAAGCCAGCGTAGGGGTGTGAAGGATTAGCACGGGGCTCTGGGCGTGGTTCAGTTCTGGCCTGGACAAGGAAGTATCTAATGAGTGTGTCACTGTTGTAGTGTCGGCGTCACCCAGTCTGCAATCGACAATGTTGCAATGTAGCATGCACCCGGAGGGCGGGCTCGCACGAACGGGGAAATAAAGGAGCGCAAGACCGCTCGGGGTCTTGGCTCATACATGCCAAGTGTTGTGTGTATCTGTACTGGCGCAGAATGAGCCAAATGCCTAGCCTTAATCGCAGCGCGAGTTCAGCCAGGCATGAACTCTACATCTGTGTCCGCCCTATCCTTCCCACAGGCCTACACTCACGTGGCAGCCCACCTCCAATGGCCAACATCACAGTGTCGTTGTCAGGCTTGTGGACATGCGCAGATAGGCATGACAATGGTGTGCCGTAGGAGTGCAAGTGATGCAACTGCGCAGTGCACACAAGTAAAGAGGCTCGGGGGAGGGAGGAGCAGCTGTGAGGCAACGTAACACACAGTGATGCCGCTCATTTGCCACATGCAAGACATGTCAAACATGAATCCCAAAGTCTCACACATCCCACCCCACCCCCAACAAGCCACATCACATTTCCTGAATGCAAGCAGATGACAAACTAACATTAGTGATGAAAGCTCCTTTGTCTGAACTATCAGGCGGAAGCACATCTGCACCTCTGACCTCGGAATTGCATGTGCCCGGCACCCCCTGACAGATACTATAGCAGCTGATGACGACTCCCACACTGCACACAGCCCGACGAAAGACCAACGTATACACACCCCACACACAGAAGTCCTTGCTCGAAGTTATCTTGCATGGAATGGCCTTCACACTTATTCCCACACCATCCCAGGCGTACAACCGTTGCACACTTCAACAACTCATTGTTCTGAGCTGTGGCATTTCATCCACAGAACTGGCGCAGGTCAGAACAGTGCTGCTTCAACCAGGGCCACTAATGCAATGGCAGAACATCCCGGACACATGCACAACCCTTGTCACGTGGAACTGTACCGTGCACGTATGCTGCATTTACTGGGGGCACAGCCATTGGTAGTGCTGCGGATCAGTTACCAGCTAAGCTTCCGCCTTGCCAACGTCACCTGCGTGCAGCCTGTGTTGCATTGTTGCTCGTGCATATTCGAGTGGTCCATGGATGTCTGCCTATCCAACAGGACGGTAGCCAAACTGGATTTCGACATGTGTGTGTGCCCCCTGTTGGCCCACGACCATGAGTGTCACCGTGACACCCGTCTATGGGATGCCTGGATGCTTGGCATACATGCTGGCAGCTGGACCTGGGAGATTGCAGAACTCCTCGTGTGCAGTGACCAAATTGAGCCGCTCCCCTATTGGGCTGTAGTGCTAATTGGTGAAAAGGGGTGGACGCAGCACATCTGTCCGGACCTGCTAATGGTTAGCCTCGCCGTCCTGTTCGATGAAGTCGACAACGACCTCATGTTGGAAATGATTGCCTGGAAGTGTAACTACGTACCTGCAGACTCAACAGTTTGGAACACATTGCACATGTCCCGACACCTTGTTGGAACTTGGGGTTCTGGTCACATCTCCCACAACGACAGTGGACATGACTGCATTCGCCTGGACTCCAAATACATGAGCGGACGACAATGCGGGTAAACACACACCTGTGAATGGTGCGGCACTCCCCCGGAGTGGACAGCGGCGCTTGGCAACGTTCCACGTTCAGACATACTGCTGCATTGGTCTGCATGTTGTGGCACTTATCTTGGCCGTACTGACACGCGTATGCTAATAAAGTCTACGCACCTTCACTTGTATTCAACTGTGATGAGTGTTGATTTGTATGACAATGTGTGTCTCACTGCCTATCTGGGTCATGGCCATACATGCATTAATACACCATCAGGGATGTGGGGTTGTACTAGTACATTATCATCTCACAGTTTCCTGCTATGCCACATGCGAATGGCCATTTTCCACACACAAGCGGCAGCAGTTGTGTCCTCTGTTCTGTTGTGCTGGTGCTGCTGTTTGTTCAACATTGTTGTACATGTTGCGTTGCTCTAGATCTTATGTGTGTGTGCTGCATTGTAGGTGAGTTGCCCCTTCAGCTCTGATTTGGCTGGCCCTTATCCCTTTCAGGCGGTGTGGCTTTCACTTCTGTGCTTATGCAGTGCTGTGATGTTGCAGACTTGGGTAAATTGGGCTCTTGGTTGGTGTTGTGACTCTTGGCCATGGTTTGTCCGCAGATGTGCTCTACTTGTTTGTGCATGTGTGCCATTGTGCCCATCTCCCCCGTCCCCCAGTCCCTGGTGGTTACTCACCCTGTTGCTGTTGTGTCGGGTCATGTTGAGCAGTGTCCGGTCCCCCAACTCCTGCCACCGTCTCCACACTGATGACTGTGGTCACCATTTCCTCCATCTCATCCAGCTCCTCCTGTGGCGCTGGACTCCCACCTCCAGTCTGCATTGCTGCCTTCTGGTTGTCTGCGAGTTTCTGCTTGGTCTTGCGCTTCACATCATTCCAGCGCCTCTTGACCCCGTCCATTGTCCTCCTCAGCACTCTGACTGCATTCACTTTGTCCTGGATGGACTGCCATATTGCATTTTTTGTTGCCAATGACACAGTGGAGGTGACGAACAGTTGTTGATGGTGTTCTATCACCTCCGTGATCAGGATCCTGTTTTCCTGCGGACTGAACCGCATCTTCCTCTTCTTCTTCTCCTTGCCCTTCCCTGACCCCGAGGTCCCAGCTGGTCCTCCGTGGGGCTTGTGGGGTTCTGGTTGTCCTCTGTGCTTGCTCCGGCTACCTCCATGGTGCTTCGCAGTTGTTTGTGTTTTGTTTGTGTTTTGTGTTGCCGCTTTTATTGTGCTTTTTGCAGCCTGACTTGTGGGACTTGCAGGCCTGGCGCTGCTTCTCGCTGCATTTTTTATCGTGGTTGGGCACATCGCAACTTTTTTCACGTTCGGGTTGAGATTTTTATCGCCGTCCCGGTAGTGTTATCGCGGACATTTGCAGCGTTATCGGGGTACTATCGCATGTTACCGCTGTGTTGCGAATGCCACGTTAACACGGAGTTATTTTCCCGCGATAGACGGCGATATGAAAACTTGGGTTAACCTATTTTGGCGATGATTATCGCACGTTCTTGAGAATATCCCCCATACAGTATTTTTCTTTCTCTCTCTCTCTCACGCTCCCTCACCTCAAGCCAGTGTCTGTACTGTCAGGATCTGTGTTTGAGTGCACCACACAGAGATGCATATATACCTTTATAGGTACTTCTTTCATTTTATGTATTCCACTACACTGAGGCCTAACTCCCAATCCTCTCTCATCAGTTTGCGGTCTCATCCTTCCAGGAACTCAATAGCTCGCATCACCTGCTTGTGAAGAACATCTTCAGACGCTGCCTGAGCTATCTCTAAGTGGGCCCTTCAGAGCTCTGAGCTGAGAGGAACCTGAGCAAATCGCTCTATGCTACCTGGTTGTCCACGGCCTCTTTCTAGACTTTGCATTCTAGGGCCTACAAAAATAATATCCTTAATAACTCTACACTAATCACTTTAAATGCACTAATGTACTCGACCACCTCAATTAGTGGAATTACTTTCTCCCTAGGCAAACACCCATCCCCCTCCTCACTTCAGATCTCCGTTGAAATATGTCAAACACATGTGTTAAAAAACGCCCATCCATGCCAATACAGGCTTTTAGAACATATTAACATACACATTCAACAATATGAAGCCATTACCAAGGAGTCTAGATCCTCTCCTTTATAGTTCCATCTTTATAATGGTTGATCTTCAAGCACAGGCATGGTGAATAATTTTCTAGGGTAATGGCTAATATTTTCGAAAATCTTATCCCAAAAGGATTGGTTACATTCAAACACACAGCATAAAAACAATCATACCGACAACAAAAAATGAAAAAAAATAAACAGGCTCCATACAGGAGTTTTCAAAAACCAAAGATGTACATCGGGGTGTACACAAGTATATTTACACAATGCTCATCCTGCAATCCTAGAATAATGCATGGGGGTTTGACCTCATGCAAACAAGGGAAATACTTTGCCTTTCGAGCTACTCTGTATTGTGAATGCAAGCACAGTCATCAACAGGCGCCACAACTGTGCGACACACAAAGGTGTTGCACTACCATTGTGCCTCCAAAAGACAGCCTCAGGAGTAGTTGAAAGGGGTCCTTTGGATACCCAGCCATTCCCGTGCCGGTGGGTGCAGTCATTTGCAGCATCCGCCTGCAGAGAATCTCTGTCCCGCCCCCATTTTATGTTGGTTGGTGCCACCTGGAAAGTGAAAATCAGAGCAGCAGCATCAACCAGCTGCTCTATCTTCAACAAATGCGCTGCTCCCCGGGCAGGCACATGTTCATGGCTTCTCTGGGGGCAGTGCACTGATGGTAATAAGGCACACTGCCCTAGTCTGTTCCAGGCACACCTTTTTAAAGATGTACTGCAGTGAATCACCTACCGATGAATCAAGTTGGGGTGACCAGTAGATAAAATATATGTGGGTCTGTGAGTGGTTGTGTGAGTGTGTGTGTGAGTGTTGTGTGGGTGTGTGAGTGTTTTTGTGGGTTTGTGAGTGGGTGTGTGAGTGGCTGTATGGGTATGTGAGTGGGTGTGTGAGTGGTTGTGTAAGTGGTTGTGTGAGTGGGTATATGAGTGCTGCGTGGGTTTGTGAGTGGGTGAGTGAGTGTTTTTGAGGGTCTGTGAGTGGGTGTGTGAGTGGCTATATGGGTGTGCGAGTGGGTTTGTGAGTGGTTATGTGGGTGTTTAAGTGAGTGTGTGAGTGAGTGTGTGATTAGGTGTGTGGGTCTGTGAGTGGGTGTACGTGTTTTTTTTAATTGGGGTCTGAATTCACAGATCCATCTGAATCCACCTAGATTCGGGGGGATCCAGGAGGATCCAGGTGGATCCACGAATGCTTGCACGCTCAAAATAAAATGTTTTTGGACAATTTGTTGCCCATGAGGGGTCACTCATAGACTTCTCCATCAGTCCCATTGGGTCAGAGTACCTTTACTCTGACTCCTCCCATCACTTTAAAAAAAAAATCCCCTGCAGGGAACCGAGACCCGATGAACAAAATGTGGGCCACAACTTTCCTCTCAGGTTGCGGCCTGCCAATCACGGTATTGCTGTTGGCGCATGGATCCACAAATGTGCCCGGATCTGCTGAGAATCCGTGGCAGATCAGTGTCTCCAGATATACATAAATATTTTTACTTTAATAACTCAAAGACTACTGGACAGATTTACACCAAATTACACAAAGTACTCTTTCTTGACCAAGAACTAGCTTTCTGTCAAATTTGGTGTAATTCTGTTCAGTGGTTCAGGCTGTAGTCATGTCTAAAATCCCTATGGGAAATTGCATGGGGAAAATGTGTGTTGGTACCCCCCTTTGTATCGACCCCCACTTGACGGATCACCCCGAAACTTTACAGACAGCAGTTGAAGTGACTGGCAAACTAGTTTTGAAAATTTCTTGAAGTTTTGCCAAACGGCGCCAAAGTTATTAGCAAGACAAAAGTACTTTTCCTATGGAAATTAGGCCCTAACTATATCTACGACTGACAGTAGGTATATATATAGGACATTGTGCCAAAATGGGGCAGACATCCGTTATGGGGCCAATGAAAATTTTTTGGCAAAAGAAACATTCATTGCATCAGTGCGTATGGCGCTCATATTCACGACTTTAAGTGTGGAGATCTTTAAGTCCTTTCTCACTGCTCACAAAAAAACATCCACTAATAGAAATACAGCAAGATCAGTTTTAAATGGCTTAATTGTAACACAGGTGTGTCACCAGCATTTGAAAAAGGCAAGGATGCCGAAATGCGTTATGCTGGTTTGAATGAAATTTGATTCCTGCAGTCCAGCTGTGTGCTCTGTTCTGTTTCCTGGCACGAGCAGTGTGTCTTTGGGTATTTTGAAGTGTGGCCACTAGCACGGCTTAGAGCACCTGTCCTGAAGTAGCTTTGCAAGTTTAGTGACATTGGTGGAAGTATTTAAGGTATGGGAATGATTGCTGAACTGTAACAAGCCAAGCAGCGATGGTGTTCCTGCAGACACAAGTTGGATCATGACTGCATGAGAAGCGTTGGCCAGCATACCAGCGCTTGCAGGTATTGGCCATCTGGAGGGCAATAGGCAGCCGGATGATGCGGTTGCAGGAACTAATTGTTTCTAAACTACGGGACACAACCTTGATATTGACGATGATTACTGTGGCAGTGCGAAGAAAGGCAGTGCCATCTTTGGGCCAGTGAAATGGAGCCCGTGTCCATTGTGGGAGAGGACATTGTGCCAAATTGGGGCAGACATCCGCTATGGGGTCAGTGAACATTTTTGTAAAAGAAACATTCATTGCATCAGTGCGTATGGCGTTCGTATTCACTACTTTAAGTGTGGAGATCTGCCAATAGAAATGAGGCAAGATCAATTGCGTAATTGTAACACAGGTGTGTCACCAGCATTTGAAAAGGCAAGGATGCCGAAATGCGTCATGCTGGTTTGAATGAAATTTGATTCCTGCAGTCCAGCTGTGTGCTCCCGTCTGTTTCCTGGCTGGAGCAGTGTGTCTTTGGATATATATATATATATGCATTTATTTAGGTATTGCAGAGGTAGCATTCGCTGCTTTTGTTGTTAAGGTTGATAAGCCATTCAGTACGAAAGTCACATTTTGCAGATGTAATAACTTTCACCATACTTGACCATTTTGCTGCCAAGATTTGAAATATATACTTTCATCCTGCTGAACTTGGTGCAGATCCGCCAAAGGGTTGGAGGATAGGTTTGAAAGAGGGCTCGAAACAAGGTAGGTTTTATATTAAACCTGGAAATTTCCAAAGTGATTTATGCTTCGGAAATAAGAAGTCCAATTAAAGACAAATACAACAAATTTCATAGAGGTATTGAAGCAAGTGCCAAAGCGTTAGCAGTTAAAGTTCGTGTTTTTCTATTTAACGATTTTTAAGTTGGCAAAAAATGGATATAAGTGACCTTTGCACATGAGTGGGTTGTGTATACATTTGTTAGATGTTTGTAAACATATCAAACACTTTTAAAAAGCAAAACCTGAGTTCTTATGCATTGAATTTTCTGAACATTATATAAAACTCACCTTCTTGTTGACGTCTGCCATCGTGTTTTCCTCACATTTGATCATTAACATCAAGATGGTCATAGTTCAAAGAAGGGGATGTGACAGAGAAGGACTGCTTAATCCTAAAAATGAAGGTTGCGCTTCGAATCACAAAATGTACCGTAGCTTTTTCTAAAACAACACATTTGTTAAAAAAAACTCCCTAAGTTTGAGAACGCAAGGAGCATATTTGCAGGAGGATACAAACAAATAAACATCCCAGCTAGGCAATGGATGCTGAATTATTCATCAGCAGGTGGGGTTTGGCAACCCACTTATGCAAATTTCTCATTGGCTGTCGTACAGCGCTTGAGCGTGATTGCAAAAAACCATAAGGACCTTCAGCCACACCTATGTCTTACTTTGCCAGGCTGTTTAAAATAAACTGGCCTTGACAAAGGAATGGGTATTTTTTTTTTTTTTTAAATTCCCTCAAATTATCAAGACTTTAATGTTTTACATACAGTGTATTAGTTGTTATTTGCTTGCTATTCCATCATTCATATTTGTGTAATGATATATATTGTTGTATTAAATAAACTGTTTTGAACACAAAAAAGTCCTTCCGAGCCTTGAAATGCAGCAGAGACAGTTTTATTGGGCCTGACCACTCGTGTTTCCCTCTGTCTAGCATAAAGACATGGGGAATACATGCTCCAACTTGACCTGATGGGTTTAAGGGAATTTAATGTCAAATGTCACTTCTGTTAGAAGCTTTAAGGTGGTTGTAATTGCAGAGCTGAGATTTCTGCATGTGGAATGGAGACGTTTTAGTTTTATTAAGATGATCTGGGGCTTTTTGTGACGTCGTTTCTAGCTTATAGACAGAATATTTGCAGTTGATTAGTTTTTGAATGTACAATGGAATGAAGACGTTAAGGTTTTGGGAAGCATAGTTTCAGAGGGATAACAATGTCAATATTGGCTTTCAGGATGTTGCTGAAAGAATCAAGGACTGGCTTCACACTGACTGCCAGGTGAAGGGTTTCTGGCAAGTTAAATCCTCTCGCTCGTGCACCTCAAATAGTAAGTATTTGAAAAAGTTACTCTATTGATTGGATGGTTTTGTCTGGCCATGATGGGTAGATATTTTCTAATTTGAGTACATAACCATAAATGTTCTTTACCAAACGTTTTTTTCAGTGAATTTATATGGGTTTGTTATATACTCTGGCCTGGCTAAACTTACAACTCCTGAGCACAGGCTTTGGCCCTGCACTCTGGGCACACACCCCGCTACATAAGTAGCTACTGGTCAGGACCATCCGACATTGCATTGGGCTCTGTTTGCAGTATCAGGTGCACATGGCCTTTCATCCCAACACTGTGGGTTTTGGGCCTGAACAATACCATATGCCTTGCCCAAATACCCTTAGGCCCTGATGCGCATTGTCCTCTTTACTCTAATTTGCTGTGTCACTTTTAGCATGCAGTGTTCCTTTTTTCATATTTAGAGCCTCTAAATGAGGTGCCTGAACCACAGCCACCATTAGTGAGTGACGCAAGTCAAATGTGGTGGCTGTGGTGCTTGCTGAATGTAAGACAGGCTCACAAACCCACCATCATGTGGGTTTAAACCATTTCAAGATGACACATTTTGCTGCCACCTGGTAGTGGTAGTGAAATGTGGCCCATGGTCAGGAAGGTCAGGAAAGGGCCCTGTTATATTTCTAAAAAGAGTACCACCATCTTGGAATGGGTAACAGTGGGGATTGAGGACCATGTTTTTTATGCAATCTGGGGACAGACTTGACGTGAGTTGGATTTCCCTCAATTTCTGTGGCGTCTTGGTTTGCTCTCTTTCTACCTTGACTACTCCACTTACAGTGGCGGCAAGCATGGATCGGAGGTAGGGGGTGGGGGCAGGGGCAGTAGGGGGGAGCACGGACAGGAGGTAGAGGGGGCAGGGGCGGGAGGGGGGAGGACGCGGGTGAAGCGGGTATTACAAAATAAAATTAAAAACGTACATTCTCGCAGCTTCCTCGCTGCGTGTCTCCTCCGTAGTCCTTTCTCGCTGGTCTGAACAGGAAGCACACCCAGGCTCCCAGGCTGACTGGGACCTTGGGCATGTTCTCCACGCAGGCTGTAATGCACCCTGCATGGAGAACATACGAAGTGCGCAAGACCGTTTGGCCGGCCCTGCAGTGACTGTGCAGTTAGGAGGGTGCTACCCCTCCTCCCCGGCCCCCACCCCCTCACGCAAAGCCGCAGAAGTAGGAGGGAATAAAATGATAATAACGCAAGTTATCATTTTATTTTCCCTTTATTTCACTGCTAAAAAGCAGTGGGACGACGCTCCTCCACCTTTGCAGAGGAGCCGCCACTGTCAACATATTTGTGCTGGTGCAGCATTTGCCGACAGTTGCCAAACTGTTGAGGAAGGAATATGCAGAAGCAACTCAGTTTTTCATATGTGGTTGCAAATCAGACTATGACCTTACGTGGACTAATTGAGAGTCTATTGACCTTGAAATGTTGCCTAGGAAAATTTTAAATTAGAATTGCGGCTTGTGATTCAAAGCTGATGATGCATTCTTTTTTGTGTGGAATGCCAGGCAGATAAGGGATGGACAACAAAGTTATTTGGAATTAATCTGAAAGTAGCATCTTTGTAGTATGCATGTGAATCGTGCTTGCACTAGGATTCCACCTCATAATAGAATGTAGTAATGTTGGTAGTTGAATGTAAAGGGGTACCTCAGTGAGGTGTTAAAATGTGAGCTGCCTAATGGCAAATAAAGAGTTACCCTAGTGTAGAGCTTTTTCACTACACTTTGTTGGCAACAAACAGTGACTCAGCGAAGAGGGGCTCGCACGTGGAGAACCGTGTAACTAAGGGGCCGATTAGGATGGCGGAAGGCCCGCCACCACCGGCGGTGGCGGTCCTTACAATCACTAAGCATTTTACCCACCGCCCAATTAGGATGGCGGTGGATACCGCGGCGGACGCAAAGTCCGCCCACCACTACACCGCCAAAGTCAATCGCACCGATTGCCTGCCGGACGGTGCAGGGTGCCTAAAATGGTGGCGGTGCCTAGCAGGCACCGTCCACCAGATTAGGATGTTGCGAGGAAAAGTCCTTTCCATGGCGGCGATGCCGCCATGGAAAGGCTGGTGGAGATGGGGTTTGGGGGCCCGTTGCGGGCCCCCCTTGTTCCGGGGGGAGGTGTTGCTGCACTGGGGGGGGTACCCATGGTACCCCCTGCATTTCCCTGCACTGCGTGGCAGGCACCGCGTGGTGCCTGCCACGCAGTGCAGGGAAATGCAGTGCATGCCGTTTTAACATTGCGAACGGTGCTGCAGCCTGCAGCACCGTCTGCAATGTTAAAGGCCCGGGATGCGCCCGCCATACTGGCGGGCGCATTGTAATGTGTGTGGTGGGACTGCCGCATTACTGGCAGGCAGTCCCCACCACCGCAACGATGGCGGGCGGACTCATGTCCGCCCGCCATCGTAATGAGCCCCTAAGTGCCTGCTCTGGACTGTGCCTTTGACTGCTCTGTCATGGAAATCAACAAGTCCAGATGGGCTGTTCAAGGTAACGTAGTAGACATGTGACCAATTCTAATTTTAAGCAGAACTGGAGGAGGGACGTCAAGTGTCCATTCTGTGAGTTTGGAGGTGTGTCTCCAACAAAAATTGCCATTGGGGAGACTAAGGGTCTCAATCCTAATTATATACCTTGGAACTAGTCCGCTCCTAATCATGGTCAATACAGTTAACCCACCAAAGTAATTTCTCTGTACCCAGGAGAAGGAGAACCACTGGTACATTGGCTGCAATGGAAAGAGTGCTTCCTGAACTACATTACTACTATTGTCTATAATGGAACTTTAGCTCCAAAAAGGTAAAATGGTTATCTTCTACATTGTTTAGGTCCAGAAGGGCTAAGTATTGACAACCAATTGTCCAAAGAAGATAATGTTGGGGATGGTAATGTTTTTAACCAAGCCAGAGAATATTTAGAAGGATACCTTTTGCCAAAAGTGTGCATAAGTATAACCAGGTATAACTTTTTCTACAGGAAACAAGAGAAGAATGAATCAGCTGATGAATACATCATGGCGCTAAGGAAACTGGCATTGGATTGCAAATTTGGCATTTTACAAAAGGAGCCTATAATATGTCAAGTAGTAATGCATGCCCATGATCCTGTTATATAGGGAAGATTATTGTAAACCATGATGCTGATCTCAAGGATGGAACTGCTATTGTTAGAAAGACTGAAATGTCGGGGAGGTGTGTTCTGAACATGAGGTATGCCCTTGCATTCATTTTCATGCAAGATAGTGTATTATTAATTTGGCTTACTATGGAATAATTTCTGGTCATTTTTGTGGAAAACAATGTGCTTTCACACACCCCTGCTTTATTCCTATTGTGCATTAGTCCTTGAGCAATTCTTAAGCAGTTTGACAACTGTCACAATGAGCCCTTCTCAAACACGTTATGGAAATCTTGGGGAGGCCACATGAGGGAAAGATGGGAGTACAACAACCCCAAGGGGAGTTCAGAGACATCCCAGAAGGGAGAAATTTGCCGTTCATAACTAAAAATAAAATACCTCGGATCAGCACAAGTGGTTTGAGAAGGTCATATGTAGTGACCTCTGCAGCTACATCGACTTGGCACAGTGTATGGATAAGGCCACACCCTATGTCTAGACCCTTCTTAGCATGGCCAAAGGTCGAGTGTAGTAGGCTCTGGGTTCATGACGAGTGAATGCACGATGTAGCTAAGACACACATCCTGCCAATATACCCTGATGTGCATAACCAAAACTTTGCATAGAGCATTTTGGACCCATGTTCAGTAGGCACAGGGGACTTCTGCAGGGCACGTTCTGCATCCAGAGCCCACTGTTCATCTCCAGTGAACTCTGAGGCCATGGAATTTGGGCAAAGTGTATGGCCTAAGACCACACCATATGTTCAGAACCTGCTGTGAAATGCTCAAACCAGCCTCCGGTACTGCGCAAGACAGTTTTACACAAATGTCATGCGAGATACTGTGACACCACATTTTGCTCTAAAAGTATAATTTCATGTAATTTCCCAAAATTCTCATCGAATTTTCTAAAAATTTAATTTAAAAAAAATACACAACTTTGCTGACACTATCTGAGGCACAGTAGGGTTTGCAAACATGGGGACTGGGTGTATGGCATGGCCATGGCCACATCAAATACTGTATGTGCAATTCAACTGGTGAAGATCACAGACCATGGACCATGGACAGTGGGCTCTGGGGCGACAGTAACTGGACGCAAATTGTGTTCTCCATGCTGGATGTGGAGTGCATAGTAACAAATACAGGGGTGTAACGCAGGACCCTGCGGTATGGGGGGGGCAACACTCCAGGGGGGCCCCCGTTCAACCAAAGGTCACTGAATATCTGTAAGTTATAGAAACTCAGGGCCCCCTCATCCTATACTGCAGAGGGGGCATCATTTTGCGTTACGACACTGAACTAATATTTGTACTTTTGAAAATGTATCAAACTTTAGTAATGTTCTATGAGTTTGAAACTACTTAAACAACTTTCAACTTGTATAAAAATGTTAGTTTCATGTTCACAACGTGCACAATTATTGTTCATTTACATATAAATGTAGGTTGTACGCTATGTGTTCTCATAATGGAAGTGTGGGTGCATTGCATCCCTTTAACTTGAAGTGCTTGTGATGACCATACCTTTTTTCATAAATTGTAATTTTCTATAATTCATTCTGTGGCATGCAGTATAGACCCATGCAATAGCTGATTTGTTAATGCCTTCTTGCACTGAAGTTGGCTCTCTTGCTCCCACAATTAACTTCTACGCGGCAGATGGAGATTCCTCCCTATTGTGTCCTAAGTATCAAAAGCGCAGACAGATAACGCGGGACACAAAGGGGCATATTCACAAGGAGCTATCTCCGAATTAACGGCACTTTATCGCAGCCAAAGTCGTGATAAATTTACCTCCCCATTCACAAGCCGGTGTTAACAGCCCACAGCACCAGTTTACCCGCGATAGCAGCCGCAAAAAACATCACCACAGAGGACCCCCGCAAATATCGCTAATGAGATGCAGAGTGGGCGTTCCCGTGACAAAAGTCGAGACAACAGCACACCTCAACATTCACAACGACCAGCCACATCCGCGATAAAAACACAAAACAGGCGATAAGGCGCGTTAGCACCAGGAAATCTACACCTGCTCTGACCTGGTGTAAACTCGGACGGCAGCCTGCAAACCAAAAGGGAGCACAGCCCAGGGCTACATCGGAAGGGCAACAGATGCCATGGAGCCACCCATCATGCGACCCGGACACCCAAGAGGGCCACAACACCCACAGCCACCACCCCCAGGACCACCCCTCCCTGGCACCCCCCCCACGACCAAAGACATGCCACATCAGCCACACCTGAGCATGTACAAAATATTCCGCTTGATGCAGCACAATCACAACTGGTGACATGGATGTGTCGTCACAGAAATGACCAGCACACATTCACTTTCGAAGCAACAAATGAAACTTTATTAAAATGAACAACGAAATGAAATGAAGACACATGGCCGCTCCCCTCCGGACAATACGTAGGTCACAGCCTGTAAGACAAAAAACATGATGAGAAGGTGTGTCCTGCGCACATCAGAGGACAGAGAGAGAGCGAAGCAGAGAGAGAGGAAGAGAGGGAGAGGGAGAGAGAGAGAGAGAGAGAGGAAGAGAGGGAGAGAGAGAGAGGAAGAGAGGGAGAGAGAGAGGAAGAGAGGGAGAGAGAGAGAGGGAAGAGAGGGAGAGAGAGAGAGAGGAAGAGAGGAGTGGGAGAGAGAGAGAGAGGAAGAGAGGGATAGAGAGAGAGAGAGTGCCGCCCCTGCGCACCCAGGCCACACTGCTCACCTGCTGCCACCGGTGTGTCTCCAACCACGTGCTGGTATGTAGTGCAGTTCACCAGGCCACACATCTCATTCAGAGCCGTCAGCTGAAACAGAGCCAAGATACATGACTGGCACAGTACACACACTTGCACAAGACAACATCGCCTGCCTGCCCATGCACAGAGGCACCCCAACCTCACCCGCCGCCCATCAGAGCATGCCCGCCCATGCACACCCAGGCCCCAATGCTCACCTTCCGCCACCTGCGCGTAGACAGGAGGTCCCACCACGTGCCGCTGCAAGCAACAAGCCCGGGGCCCGCAGACATGGCACCCTCCACATCATGCAGCCCCACTCCGCAGGCCACCAGGTTTCACGTTTGGTGCTGGGTCTTGATTACTCCATGCCAGAGGACATACCAGTGCACCAGACACCATGGCAGGCTGCACACCCGCTCAGCCCAATGGGTGCCACCAACACTGGGATCCCGCTGCCCGCTGGCTCTGGCCTACACTGCGGTCCAGCAGGGCACACAAAACCTGAGCTCTCCGGACCGCCGGGACAGGGCATCATCGCAGGCTGCACACCCGCTCAGCAGCTCAAGGTGCCACTGACACAGTGCACCCCAAGTCACCGTCCCGTGGCGGGGTGCCTGTGCTGTCCGCAAGGCCCCGGGTGCCACCAACTCTGTGCAACCCCAGTCTGCGCCACGTGGTGGTAGGCCCATGCCTCACTCAAGGCCTTGTGTGTCACTAACCCTGTGCAACCCCAGTCTGCGCCACGTGGTGGTAGGCCCGTGCCTCACTCAAGGCCTCGGATGCCACTAACCCTGTGCGTAACAACTCATGGGCCCTACATGTGTGAGAACCATGGAGCGTCCGTCATCCAGTCACCACCGGAAGAGGGGAATGTGACGTCGTCGGCCCCTTATGTTGGCGCAGTCACATGGCCTGTGACGCCTGTGCCGGATGGGTGTGGTGTGTGTGGAAACCTGCCCTCAGGGAGTTGCTGTGACATTCTGACAACTAGACCAGTGACCTGCACACCACTAGCGAGTACGGCTGCGATGGGTAGCAATGAGGGCCCCCTCGGGGCATTAGCGGAGTGGTCTGGCCTGCCGTACGCCCGACCAGCGCAGGGCTTGCAACAATGACTAATGGGCTCTGGGCGTGGTCCAGTCCATGTCCGGACAAGGAAGTGACTGATGCGTGTGTCCCTGCTGTAGTGTTCACGGAACCCGCTACACAAAATGCAATGTCACACCCTCTTACTGGCATCCCACAGGATGAACATCATTGACGCAAGGGAAGGCACTGTCCCCACATTCATCCACACATCCACACAGGAATGACATAAGACATTACACAGCAGTGCGTCACTGGATGTTTATTTGCACATCCAGTGCAGTCATGCAGCTGGAGCAGTACAGGGCAATGCCGAGCACACCACACAATATGGGCCCGTGGAGGGCCAACCAGTGTCCATCCCGGGTTGAGCTGTACTGCGGAAGAGGAAGGGTACAGTCCGCAGTCTGTCCGCCGTGTCATTGGTCGTCAAACAGGATGTGACAGTCTATGTCGCTGTCCAAGGTGAGTGCCTCGGAGTGTATCGGGGGTCAGTGGTAGGTCTTGAGGCCATGTGCGGCACCAAGCAGAAACAGGCAAGGTGGCGGAAATGGATGCTAGTGCCTGGCCCTCCTGACCACAGTCCCATCCGCGTTCTCGTCCCCGGGTGTGTGCCCTGCCCCACCTGTGGGTGTTGCAGTGCCGGCTGCGGCACTGTGTGCCACTGACACATCAGGGGCCGGAGGAGGATTGTCGGCCGCACTGTGTGGCAGTGACACATCAGGTGCCAGAGTGGATACGCCTGCCACACTGGGAGGCACTGACACACCAGGGGGCGGAGATGTGGATGGTGTGGGGGCAGCAGCATTCATCATCGCCAGGCCTTGTGGCAGCAATGCCATGATGAGGACATGCAGGGCACGGTAGATCCCAGCTACATTTCGCTGAAGTGCAGCGGAGGCTGCCATCCTTTCTGCCTCCATCCACACCATGTCCTCCATGAGCCTCTGCATGTGTTCCAGCTCACGGCTGGCATCGCTGGGGCCACTCTGAGCGGACAGGTATTCTTCCCTCTGCGTCATGACTCCAGCAATGCCAGTCAGGGCTCGCTGGAGTCCATGGGGCGGACATAGACACCCAAGGATGGTATCCAGTTTGGTAGCCATGAGCTCGAACCCCACCCGCACCTGCTGGGCCGTCTCCCTCTGGCCCTCCAGCACACGGCATTGGAAGGCCATTTGTTGTTCCTTGGGGACTTGGGAGGGTGCCAGGGCTGTGGGTTCCTCCTGCGGGGTGGTTTGGGTGGTGGGTGGGGTCTCATGGATGTAGCTGGGCTGCCCTGATCCTGGAAGTGAGTTGCGGATGAGGTCAATGAGGTCTTGGATGGTTTGGGTCTTGATGCTGGTGTTGTCCTCCTCCTCATCATCAGTGAAGAGTGGCTCTGACTGCTCTGCAGGAGGTGTTGACGATGCCCCTGCGATGTGAAGGGGAGATGGTGTATTACAATGTGTCCACATGTATGTAGCCGCATGGTACAGGTTGACATTCAGACGGCATGGCATTGTACATTGTGACAGTCTGTGGGTCTGGGCGAGGACCCAGAGTGATTGTGGGTGTGCACTGTGCCCTGCTTGCCTGTGCATGTGTGCCATTGTGGCCATCTCCCCCGTCCCCCCAGTACCTGGTGGTCCCTCACCCTGTTGCGGTTGTGTTGTGTCCTGTCGAGCAGTGTCCGGTCCCCCGGCTCCGGCCACAGTCTCCACACTGATGACTGTCGACACCAGCTCCTCCATGTCATCCAGCTCCAGCTGTGGCGCTGGGCCCCCACCTCTGGTCTGCGTTGCTGCCTTTAGGTTGGCGGAGAGTTTCTCCTTGGTCTTCCGCTTGATGTCATTCCATCGCCTCTTGACCTCGTCCATTGTCCGCTTGTGCTCTCCGACGGCATTCACCTTGTCGACGATGTCCCGCCATATTCCAGTTTTGGTGCCCAATGACACGTTGGAGGTGACGAAGAGTTGTTGATGGTGTTCCATCACCTCCGTGACTATGATCCTGTTCGCCTGCGGACTGAACTTGGTCTTCCTGGTCTTCTTGTCCTTGCCCTTCCCTGTCCCCGAGGTCCCAGGCTGGTCGTCCGGGGTGCTTGTGGGGTTGCGCTCGTCCTCTGCGCCTGCTCCGGCTGCCTCCATGGTGCTTGTGTGTTGGTCAGTTTGTGTGTGGGTGTTTTCTTCTACTTTTATGGAGGTTTTTGACGCCTGCCAGGTGTGTGTTGCAGGCCTGGCGCTGCTTGTCGCTGGTTTCCTCATCGCGCTTTGGCCCATCGCGTGTTTTTTGGTGTTGTGGTTTGTGTTTTTATCTCCATCGTGGTGGTTGAATCACGGACTTTGTCCGCGGTTTCGGCAGACTATCGCATGGTATCGCCTTGTTGTGAATTCCACGTTGACAAGGGGTTATTTTCCCGCGATGGGCTGCGATATTGTAAGTTGCGTTACGCTACTCTTGCGGTAGTTATCAGACGTTCTTGTGAATATACCCCAAAGATGTATGTTCTACCTTAAACTTTATTATTGTGTTCCCTACAACTCGATCCCTTCCCTTTTTCTGACCCCATGACATCCTTTCCTTCCTCATGGCCACGCCCCTCCTGATCCAGGCCGAAGTCTCAGTGCCAAAATACTACACTTCCCCCTGACATAGTAATTAACATGCAACTTTAAAGAAACAATGATAACTCTTCAATCAGTCTGGTGGTGATTACTGGTCAGGGTGTCTCTATGATGTCTCTCGGTAGGCAGCTCAGCCTCAGGAAGCACTGATGACTAGAGTGGGTCCAGTTTGTCTGAGTTGGCCGGCCCTGAGGAGAGGAGAACTTGTTTTGAGTGGGACACGTTTCTGGTGATGGATTTTCCAGTTCTGGATGACGTGACCATGTGTCATTTTCTCTCAACTAATAACAGTGGATTTTTGTTAAATGGCATGTCAGTTTTCTTCCTTTGTCTTTGTCTGACGAGTACCCAATCTCCTCGTCCAATGGCACTCTCTCAAGCTCATCCGCGTTTGTCAGCATAGGTCTTTATGGTCTCTTTTTGGTGAGCATCAGTGGTTTGAAATTGTTGAATGTTTACTTTCTCTTTCAGCAGTCCATTGTAGAAACTTGGTCCGGATGGTGCGACCAAACACGATTGTGGCTGGACTCTCACCAGTCGTGGAGTGAGGTGTTGAGCAATAGGCTCTCAGGACCTGGCAGAGTGCCTGGTTCAGGTTGATGTTTTCTACAGCTGCTCTTTGAACACTTCCCTTGAGAATGCCCATAAATCTCTCAGCGACGCCATTGGCCTGAGGCCAGAGTGTTGTAATACATTAATATGTTACACCCATCTGAGTCAAGAATGTTTTACATTTTTTGCTGGTAATTGGACGAACATTCTCTGACTTGAGAGTTTGAGGAATGCCACACGTGGCAAAGATGTAATCCAATATCGTTATGACTTGTTCACGGCCTGTGGAGGAGATGGCTCTGACCAGAGGAAAACTAGAGTACTTATCAATAAGGACCATGAGATACTGCCCATCTACTAGCGGTCCAAAGAAGTCAATTTCAATTCTTTCCCAGACTTGAGCAGGGTGGTCTGACATTACCACAGGATGCTGTGTGTTTTTTGATGAGAGACACTGGCATAAGTGGCACTTCTTTAGTTCCTCCAGTAAATGAATGTAGCAGTCTCACATTCGGAGGTGGCTGGTCTCTGAAAGAGCGTTTACTTTCCCTGGTTCCAGTTTTGAAGAAGATGTGTCCAAAGAACTTGAGTTGCATCTTGTGAAATTTGAATTTGTGAATGTTCAAAGTGAGGCCAGCCGCATCGAGCAGGTGACATACCTTTAGGAGTGCCTTATCATGTTCTTTTCTTGAGTTGCTGAAAATCAATATGTCATCACTGTAATTGAACACATTGGATACAGGCTGGATGACCCTATGAATTGCATCTTGGAAGATTGCAGCCATTGAAGAAATACCAAAGCTGAGTCTCCTGTATCTGAATAAGCTCACATGAGTTGAACAAGTGGTGACATATTGGCTGTGCTTTTACAACTCCAGCTGGTGGTACCCCTTGTTAAGATTTAGCTTAGAGAATATTTTGGCACCATTGAGTTGTGTGATCATGTCAGTTAGATGAGCTCCTGGATGTTGTTTGCAATGTATTGCCCTGTTTGGTTGACACATGTCAACTCAGATGCGTACCTCGGTCTTGTTATCTCTTTTGGGCATTACAACTATGGGTGAAACTTCAGTGGAGTGCTCTATAACTCCAAGCTTTAGAAGTGTTGTTCATTCATTCCAAAAAATTTATTTTGAGAACAAGCCTATAAAACATACGCTAAAATATAAAAACATTTACAATAAAACATATTAAAATCAAAATTCAAAATTAAAGTGCAAAATGAGTGAAACAGCAATTGGATCATAAAGAATCAATGAAGCACAGGACTACAAGTGTAGAAGCAGCAGATGGGAACATGCCATTGTAAATATTATTTAGACTAAGTGGGCAAACCATTGCAAAGGGGAATGTTATACCATTCAGTTCGTACACACATTAAATCACTTTAAAATCAAAATTCATAGTCAGAGTGCAATATGAGCAGAGCAGCAATTGGATCATAAGAAATCCGTGAGGGACAGAGCTACAAATGCAGGAGCAACAGAGGGTAACATGCCAGAGTAAATATTATTCAAACCAAGTAAGCAGACCATTACAAAGGAGCAGGTTATATCATTTGGTTCGTACACGTAAAGATAGCAAAATACAACTAGATGGCCAAAAATATGAACATGGTTCATGATAGAAGCACTTTTAAAAATGATCCTATTTTAGTAACAATAACATCAAGTCCAATCTGGGTTATATGAATTTGGCTGGTCATGAGCCCAGCAGTGTATCACCCAGGTTTGGTCAAAGCTCACCTTCTCCATAGGGCATACTAATTGGTTACAGCCGAAGGCCCAATGATTTCCTTGTATGCCTGACTGCTAAAAGAAAACTACTCAAACTGAAGTTTTGTTATTTCTTTCTCTAGAACATTTTGAAGATGAAATGAAATTTGGCGATGTAATTGGGCTACTGGATGAATGTCTTCATTTATGTGTATTTCTAAAGACAGTGGTCCCTAGACAAGGATTAATGAGAGCAAACAATAAATATAGACCCAATCAGTACTATATTATACAGCTGTCCAGCCGGGCAGGTGTTTTTAATATATAGTTGCTTAAATATACACAAAATTCAGCAAGAAACAAATAAAGTGGGACACAAGCCTGTATCCAACTTAGTGGGAAGGACGTACAACATGAAACAAAAAGGCTCAGGCAGAGTAAATTGTTTGTATAAGACACATTTTGGTAGGACAAACAAATTATAATGGAGACACCGTTACACATAATAAGTATTAAATAAAGAGGTGTATATGGCGTACAACAAGTCGACAGCGTTTCGATCCTTACAAAAGATATAGGATCATCATCAGGACATTAACAATGGTACGCCTGTATACATTTTGCCTGTAATAAATATAACCGTAGGAGGGAATAAAGGATGAAAAAAGAAAAAGAGACATAGGAAAGTTAGCTCGGGCGGAAAACAATTTGAAAACAACTTGGGTGCTGGTGAGGGCAGTGTGTGTCAGACCAACGTAAGAGGATCGCACGTGAGTACAATGATACTGGAGAAGTGAGCAGAACGTATAAAATTGCTAAGCAAGAGTAAAAGAATTACGCAATAACGAGTAATATTTGCTAAAAGTCATAGTCATACGCATGCGGTGATGAAACGTGCAATATGGTAGAGAGCTTGGTTAGTGGTGAAAAACCCGCGAAACTAGCGGAGTGCCAGTAAAGCGACAGTGTTGAAAGCAAAATGGGCGTGGGATTGCGTAAGAGAAACAAGGAATAATTTAAAAAGTGGCAAACGCATGCACTGGTGAAGCCCGTGTGAAAACAGTGCCAGTGGGTAGAGTGCTTGAGGGCAGCGAGCGAAAGATAGTTAAAGTATTACCTAGATCCAGGTCAGAGTGACTTGGAGGAGGTTTGTTTCAGGCGAAGACCGAGTAGAAGTCCAGGCCAAGTACAAGGAGAGTAAAGGATGCAGACAGCCGCAGCCGCGGTCTGTGCAGTTAGATGCTGGGTCAGAGTCGACCTACATGAAAAATGACAAGTGATGTGGATCTAAGAGAAGATCGTAGAGATTGGCGGGGCGCCTAAGGAGGAAAGGAGCTTACCTAATAAAGGCTGTAACAGCTTAAAGGAGGCGTTTGAAATGTTCGTACCGCGGAGCGGTCTCGAAATCAGAGTGGCCTAAATGAAGGAGAGTGGCCAATTAAGAAGGGTGAGATCAAGGTGGGCGGAACAGTACCAATTGCAGGCGCAACGAGGCTTACCTATTGCAGTGGGCTGCTGTATATCAGGGACGGCAAGCCAGTAACCTGTGAGCCTCGTCCGCGGTCTCTAGTGACAAGGAATGGGGTCGAGGCCAATCTAAACAAAAGTTTGTGGAGATTAAGGGGCCGATTCCGATTCGGGCCGGAAATCTCTCCGACCGAGTCGGATTCGGAGAGATATCCGACCGAACCGGACTCTAGCAGTCCGACCGAACGAGTACGATGCGGACGCATGCTATCGGACTCGATTGGGTCGGACTCCCATTGAAGTCAATGGGAGCCGGTCGTACGACGCGTACACGGGCTCCCATTGACTCAATGGGTGCATCGCGAACAAGGAGGGCGCCCCCTACAGCGGGTACGCGTCGGTGCAACTTGCACCGTACATGCATGTGTAGGGGGGACCCATGGGTCCCCCCTGTGTGCGACTCGCATGGCTACGCGTACAGGGGGGTCCGACACGAACCCCTGAAGTCCGGCTCTGACTGCTCTTTCGAGCCGGACGGCACGAGTCGGTCGGACTGTTCGAGGCGCGCATCGTACTTGCCCGGTCGGGGAACATCTCCATTGCGTGGTGCGAGTCGAGTCCGTACGAGTCGGTCGGAGAGGTTCAGAGCCGGGAACGAGTCGGTCGGGGATTTCGCGTACGCTCGCATCGTACTTGCTCGCGCGGACGGGTGTTCGAATCAGTCGGAAACAGGGCGTCCGAATCGGATCCGGTAAAGCCGAATCCTATTCGGTGCCCTACCGGCCGAGATCGGAATCGGCCCCTTAGTATTTAGATAGGAAGGAGGTGAGGCAAGGGGAATTGGGTGCAGGGCGTGCTTACCTGTGAACAACCTCTGTTACAGCATGTTTTGCCTGTCGGGATCGGGGATATGAAGGAACGACTTGCCGGTGAGGAGGCAGTTTATATGGGCAGGGAGCTAATTGGATGATGAGGTCATGTGACAGAATCAAGAAAATAAGGAAAATAAAGGACAGACAAGGTTACGTAAAGGAGGCAGCCATTTTGTAGTGGTGAATGAGAGAAGGAACTAATTGGATGATGAGGTCATGTGTCACACTTTGACACCCTTTAATTTTCCCAGTCAGTGCAATAACAAATGGGAACTGCCAAATTATGTCAGGCTCTGTGCTCAGATGATAATTGACAGAGATCAGTCCCATTTCAGCAGCTGTTGTGAAGCTGAGAAAGCATGCACTGGACGTCTTTCCTTTTAGAACATGTATTGTCGCTTGGACTGACTTTTCCTTGTGTTTCACCATTGCAGTTGCAGATCCTTGACTTTGTAGGGGCTGAGATGTATCCCACATGTATACCTTGACATCTGATGGAGTGAGAGTCGGTGTCAATTCTTTGAATTTGTCTTCAGGCATAATGTAGATGGAATCTCCACTGTCAATCAGTGGTGGCCCGTGCAAGCAAGCGCAGTGGGGCAGGGTGGGGGCAGGGCAGGGGTGGGGGGTGGAAGTGGCAAACGACAGAATAGGGAAAATAAAATAAATAAATAAACAAAATAACTTAACTTGTGCTGCGGCGAACGCAAGGTAAGTCGTTTTATTTATTTATTTACTTTATTTTCTCTATTCTGGCATTTGTCACTTCCTCTCCCCCACCCTCACCCCGCCCCTGCCCCACTGCCACTGCACTTACCTGCACGGGCCGCCACTACTGTCAATGATGAATGGTATGGAGTGACTGTTTATTTTTAGTGGGAAGACAAGGCACTTGGGTCTGGTGCCTTTTTGTCTCACTTAACTTCCAATTTCATTCTGGTGATTGATGGTGAATCTTCGAATCCGATGTGCTGGCTTGGCTTTGCATGTTGAGGTCGTATCTGTTGTCATCATTAGTAAATATCCTCATTCTCACTTGATCTGTCGTATGTGATGCTTCTCTCTTCCTTTCATGCTATTATTGAATTGTTTCTCACCTCTAGTGTGCCGGTCTTTTCGCGTGTCTGTCTGGTTCTTCTTTTGAAGAGATCAACAGACAGCCTTGAAATGGTTCTCTTTTTCACACCCTTTGTTGGTTTGTCCAAGGGTTGGGCATTGACCCTCATGTGGGAACGAAAATCTGCACCTGTAGCATAGTTCCGACGGCTTGTCGCACATTGATTTCTGTGTGTCATGGCTGGTCTTATGAAGACTCTTTATGGCAAGTGCAGCTTCTCGAGATGAGGACCCTGTCTCCATGGCAGTTGCTTGTCATTCCACTCTCTCTTCTGCTTGAGTGGCCAGTAACATTCTGTCCTATGTGAGGGGGTTACAGAGCATGTAGCGTCGAAATGAGTCAGATAGGCACCCATCTATGATGTGAAGACATATGGCCTCTTCATCATTGAACTCCCTAAATTTACAATGTATGATGAGGATTTCAAGTCTTCTTACGAACGCATCCATTGCCTTGCTCTATTGTTGCCGCGCTCTGTGGAAGATGTAGCGTTCATAATCAACATTTGGTGGGGGGTCAAATCTTTTCGCCAGCACAACCTTCATTTTGTGGTAGGAGGTGGCCTCTTCGCCATCTAGTTTCTTGATGGCATCCTTCACCCTCTCACCCACCAGGATTTTTAGATACTTGATTATTTTGGCATTATTGTCCTCCCCCAATGCCTTAGTAAAGTCATCAAACATGTCAATCCATGTTGCCCATCTGACACTAATGTTCTATTTTTTGTCAATTTCAAATGGAAGGGACGGTTACAAGAAAACAGCCGCATCATACTTGATTCCTCCTTTATGCGCCATCACCAGGTGAGTGTTGCACTGCTGTTATTAGTGAGGCATCTGGGGCGTCTTTGATACTTGTGATGGTGTCTTAAATGGTAGCATTATCAGATGAGGTCCAATGGAGAGACTGAAGGGAGAACCAGCTAGGGAATGGTAAGGATTGTGGCACAGTCTGGCAGAATCTCACAGCTGCGATGTCACAACAAAATCTCAAATGCTCCAGAGCAGACAGTCTCTCAGGTTGAAAGGCGAAGTAAGTAAATATGAGATCTACGGGAGGCAGGCCATGCTGATCAATGGGTGGACAGGAGGTGTGCAGTGGCAGTCTTTGAGACACTCAGGCAGGAAAAATGAGAACAGCCCCAGAAGTGACCAGCATTTGAGCTTCACGTGTGAGGGATTGATGTAGGTGGCCCCCAGCAGCATGCAATGTGAAAAGATCCAGCACGTGCCATCAGTAACATGTGGCTGCCCAAGGATTTAGTCCAGCAAAAAGAGCAGAGCAGCTCAGCACATGTGGATACAGTGGGCGTGCATGCTCCCTCTTGGTCGTGTCATGTAAGTTATGCAGAGACTGTCACCACTGTGAGATCGGGCCATACGGCAGGAGCAGAGGGAGTGGGCAGATCCTGTTGTGAAGGCGAGAGTGACAGTGCACACCCTGTTGTCCCTCATCACCAGATGTCATATCCTAAGCATCACAAGTACCGACAGATGAGGCGGAACACAGGCGATGTATGTTCTCCCTTAGACTATATTATCGTGTTCCCTAGAACTCGCTCACTTCTCTTTTTTTCTGACTCCATGATGTCCTTTCCTTTTCTTTGCCATGGCCACACCCCTCTTGAACCAGCTCTGGGCCGCGAAAATATTCCCACGAGGTCTCAGTGCCCAAACACTGTACCTATGAGCAGAGGGTCTCTCTTTGAATGCAGATCTCTTCTGGAACATGTGGAATGATTCTGGATGCCAATACCCAGAAGGTTTGGGTAAGCTGGTTGTGTTGAAGGAGTACTGGAACCCACATTTGCCACAACTTTACTCTTGGTGATACAGTGTACAAAGGGGGGTCTGGTGGTTGAATTTTGAGCCTTCTGGCAGATAGAAGACATGCTAGATGCAAGGGAGATGTGACTGCGATGGCTCTGTCTCCATAAGTTTCTCCACATAATCAGCCTGTGGTTCAATTTGGTGTGGGATTTGGACCTGGAAGAGCAGTAGCATGTAAAGCAAACAGATCCAACCCATCTCTTCCTCATGTCTAATACATTGCATTGTTCTTGGGTGCAGCAGTAGGAACCTTGCTGTGAAATCTGGAGCTCAGAGATACATCTGTACTCCTGACACATTGAAGGAAGAGCTCTCTGAGGAGCAAACACACATACTCTTGATGTTCTCAAATGCACATGTGCTCAAGAAGTGAGATTCAGTGGTTCTTAAATAAACAAGCACATCCTCAACAGTGTTGAAGTATCATCAAAAAGCTTTAGATCACAAATAAAAATGCAGAGTCAAAAAGAGTTTATCAAGAACATCCATGCCTGACCTTAAATGTTACAACTGCAAACCTTTGATGAACAAACAAGCATGTGCATTCAATAAGTGTTTCATCTCCAACCTGTGAACATCTTTGAATGCACAATGTGATTCTCAGACAATCATGCATGATCACAATACTTCTATTCACAAATGTGAATATGCATTCGCTAAGCATTATGCCCTGTGCAACTATGTGTCCTCAGCATGTTCCTTAATATTGGTTCTAGAACATGCATGCCCATTTGAGAAGCTTTACCCACTAACATGCTTGTGCAACCTTATAGGTGCTCCATAATGCTTGAAGGCACACAATCATTTGTCAACCACGATTTTGCGTGCAGCTGCAACCTGTTATGTTTTAGCTGTGTATATATATATATATATATATATATATCAAAAATGGGGATAAAAGTTACCCAGTAGCCCGACATTTTGAAGCATTCCACAACAAGAACACGAAAGGTTTGACATATTTTGTCATAGACGCAGTAGAGCCAAGCTCCAGGGGAGGTAACAGAGAGAAAAAACTGAGGAAGCTAGAATCGAGGTACATTATAGAGCTCAACACTAAAAGCCCAGGAGGCCTCAATGTCGGAGAAGATCTCCATACTCACTTGTAACTTGTGTAAAATGAATTTATTCTGCAATGAATTTCCTGTTTCCTTAAAAGCTGATTTTAATGTTTTTAAATGTCACAAAGCACTATTTAGAGCACTTTGATTTTGACTGGGGGGTACAAAAAGCAACAAAGGTCGTACTGTACACACTTTGCCCACTTGGGCTGAATTATAGAATTGCGCATAAAAACTCAGCATAGAATGAGGATGTTGATGTTTATTCATTTGCAGTATTTGATGGATTTATATATGAATTTAATACAACAGTATTACGATGCAAAAGAATACTGAGGTGAATTAAGCACTGCAAAATGAGCATAGTCTATATAATAACGGAGTATGCAAATAACTTGATGTATTTTTGCAAAAGAATGCGCAAGCTGGTGAATTAAAAATCACGGCCATTTGTTTCAACATAAAAATGAATTTAGTTTAACAATTATGTTATATTGAAAGTATATAAATATAATTTATGTTGATGAATGTAGAAACTACCAGTCTGTTTTCACTATTAGTTAACACAGAGTACTACCCGTGATGGGTAGAATAGACAAAAGACTGCTTGTAATGTCGCCTCGTTATTGGTGAACAAGGCTGTGTTCAGCCGAAACGCATTCAATTGCGGTCAGGAAATAAAATATTGGAATATCCACACATGGCGTCGTCATCCTTGCTTGCAGAGGAGAAGTGTGATATATATATATATATATATATTCACTGAAAAAACCATAGGTTTTAGGGACAGTTATAGTTAGTTGGACATTTCACTCGTACAAAACCATAGAAATTCCCCCGTTATTGTTAGTTCAGGTAACTATAACTCGCACCCCCGCAATGCACTGCTGATGACGTCACATATTACATCACTCATGACATGGTCAGTGACTGTGTGTTTCTGTAAAGTTTAAATATGTTTAATATATATAGGGAAAGGCGTATTGAAGAATCAGTGGGTGTATAAGTGTCTGAATGGATGATTTAGTACGTGAGTGACTGACTCTACAAGTGAGTGATTAAATGTATCTTACTGAATGCATGGGTTAGTGACTAAACTGTGTGAATGTCTGTATCCGTCTGTCTGTTGGTTTGTAAGCAGCTGCATGAGCTTTCTGAATAGCTACATGAGTGTCTACATGGGTTATTGATTGATTGTCTGAGTATCTGTATGGGTGCCTGAGTGTTTGTGTGGGTGGGGTGTGTGTGACTCTGTGCATAGAAGTGTGAGTTGGTGATTCACTGGGTGCATGGTTTCAAGAGTGCATCTGTGATGGACTGTATGGGTGGGTGAGTGTGTGTATGGGTGTGTTAGTGATTGAATGTATATCTCAGTGGTACATGTGTGAGTAACTACATATGTGAAAGGCAGTATATATGTGTGTTGGAGTATATAAATGGCTATAAGTGAGAGTGTGTGATTGTGAGAGTGGCTGTATGGATGAGTGTGTACTTGTATCAGTGATTGTATAAGAGCGTAAGAATGTGCTAGTATTTGTATGAGTAAGTGAGCTGGTGTGTGTATAACTGTATAGGTGAGTAAATGGGTGTGTGATTAAGTTTTTGCATGACTGACTAGGTGTGTGAGTACCTCTATGGATGAGTGGCGGTGTGTGAGTGTTTATATAGGTGTATGAGTGCATATGATAGTCCTGTACTGAGTGACTAAGTATGAGTGACTGTACGGGTGAGTGAGTGGATGTGTGTGTAGACCTAAGAATCAGTGAGTGGGTATGTAGTTTTTGGTGTTGGAGTGTCTATGGTTTTGAGAATGGCAGTCTGTAATTTAGAGTGGGTGTATCAAAAGTTATATTAGGGTGTGAGAAGATGCATGAAATTATCACATGGATGATGTCATCAGTGATGTCATTTGAGATGTCATCAGTGATGTCATCAGTTATGTCACTGACCATGTCATGAGTGATGTAATATGTGACGTCATCAGCAGTGCATTGCGGGGCGCGAGTTATAGTTAGCTGAACTAACTATAACGGGGGAATTTCTATGGTTTTGTACGAGTGAAATGTCCAACTAACTATAACTGTCCCTAAAACCTATGGTTTTTTCAGTGAATTTCAAAGGTTTTTAAATGCTAATTTCTAACTTTAACGTGTCTGAAACCTATGGTTTTTTCAGTGAATTTCAAAGGTTTTTTAAATGCTAATTTCTAACTATAACGTGCCTGCAACCTATGATTTTTTAAGTGAATTTCAAAGGTTTTTTTAAATGCTAGTTTCTAACTATGCCTACAGAGGTAGGACATGTGAAGAAAGAAGAAGAAACGCACAGAAAGAAGCAAAAGATGTGCAGAAAGAACCAACAGAGGAGCAGAAAGAGGCCTTGTTGCAAAATCATCCTGTGCCCACAACTTTTTCAGACGGGTACTGGTGGTAACTGACTCTGACTAACCAGAGCCAGTGCTATGCTAAAAGACACTTAGAATACAGTGAAAACACCTACATACACTAGGGAACACTATGCGTTGGGGTACCCCTGTGATTAGCATGACCTCCTCTGCAAGTCCCTAGTACATAATAGGGCAGGGGATTAAAACTACCTCTTAAAACGCGCTACAGGGCGCGTTTGCACAGTGGTGAAGGGAGGGGGCCTGAGGTGACATGTGTGCAAACGCACCCCGTGGCGCGTTTTAAGTTGCGGGATTAAGTCCCTTGAATTCTGAGGGTCCCTGGGGCCCAACTAGCCCCCCAGGTACCTACAGTTAGGACCACAGAGCTGAGTTGCAGAGAGGCGTTCCGAGGCCACGCACCTTTTTTCACCTCTCTGCAACGCAACTCTGTTGTGCTTACTGAAGGTACCTGGTGGGCTAGTTGGCCCCCAGGGTCCCTCAGGATTCAAAGGGAATTAATTCCCCAACTTAAAACGCACCACAGGGCGTGTTTGCGCACATGTCACCTGAGGCCCCGCCCCTCCCTTCACCACTGTGCAAACGCGCCCCGTGGTGCATTTTAAGTTGGGGGATTAGGTCACCTTGAATCCTGAGGGTCCCTGGGGCCCAACTAGCCCACTAGGTACTTCCAGTAAGCACCACAGGCCTGCGTTGCAACGCCTGTAACAAATTGTGCAGTTGTGTTTAGGTAGTGAAGAGGGTCGTGCTGGGGGTAGTGTTTTAGGGTTTAGGGTAGTGCAGTGGTGTTTGTGTAGTGTAGGGGGTCATGCTGGGGGTAGATTTAGGGTTTAGGGTAGTGCAGTGGTGTTTGGGTAGTGTAGGGAGTCATGCTGGGGGGAGTGTTTTAGGGTTTAGGGCAGTGCAGTGGTGTTTGGGTAGTGTAGGGGGTCGTGATGGGGGTAGTGTTTTAGGGTTTAGGGTAGTGCAGTGGTGTTTGGGTAGTGTAGGGGGTCGTGCTGGGGGTAGTGATTTAGGGTAGTGCAGTGGTGTTTGGGTAGTGTAGGGGTACTGCTGGGGGTAGTGTTTTAGGGTTTAGGTTAGTGCAGTGGTGTTTGGGTAGTGTAGGGGTACTGCTGGGGGTAGTGTTTTAGGGTTTAGGGTAGTGCAGTGGTGTTTGTGTAGTGTAGGGGGTAGTGTTTTAGGGTTTAGGGTAGTGCAGTGGTGTTTGTGTAGTGTAGGAGGTCGTGTTTTAGGGTTTAGGGTAGTGCAGTGGTCTTTGGGTAGTGTAGGGAGTCGTGCGGGGGTAGTGTTTTAGGGTTTAGGGTAGTGTAGGGGGTCATGCGGGGGGTAGTGTTTTAGGGATTAGGGTAGTGCATTGGTGTTTGGGTAGTGTAGGGGGTCATGCGGGGGGTAGTGTTTTAGGGTTTAGGGCAGTGCAGTGGTGTTTGGGTAGTGTAGGGGTCGTGCTGGGGGGAGTGTTTTAGGGTTTAGGGCAGTGCAGTGGTGTTCGGGTAGTGTAGGGGTCGTGCTGGGGGAGTGTTTTAGGGTTTAGGGCAGTGCAGTGGTGTTCGGGTAGTGTAGGGGGTCGTGCTGGGGGAGTGTTTGAGGGTTTAGGGCAGTGCAGTCGTGTTCGGGTAGTGTAGGGGGATGTGCTGGGGATAGTATTTTAGGGTTTAGGGTAGTGCAGTGGTGTTCGGGTAGTGTAGGGGTCGTGCTGGGGGTAGTGTTCTAGGGTTTAGGGCAGTGCAGTGGTGTTTGGGCAGTGTAGGGGGTAATGCTGGGGGTGGTGTTTTAGGTTTTAGGGCAGTGCAGTGGTTTTCGGGCAGTGTAGGGGGTCGTGCTGGGGGTGGTGTTTCAGGGTTTAGGGCAGTGCAGTGGTGTTCGGGCAGTGTAGGGGGTGGTGTTTCAGGGTTTAGGGCAGTGCAGTGGTGTTCGGGCAGTGTAGGGGTCGTGCAGGGGGTGGTGTTTCAGGGTTTAGGGCAGTGGTGTTCGGGCAGTGTAGGGGGTCGTGCTGGGGGTGGTGTTTCAGGGTTTGGGGCAGTGCAGTGGTGTTCGAGCAGTAAAGGGGGTCGTGCTGGGGGTGGTGTTTCAGGGTTTAGGGCAGTGCAGTGGTGTTCGGGCAGTGTAGGGGGCGGTGCAGGGGGTGGTGTTTCAGGGTTTAGGGCAGTGCAGTGGTGTTCGGGCAGTGTAGGGGGTGCTGCAGGGGGTGGTGTTTCAGGGTTTAGGGCAGTGCAGTGGTGTTTGGGCAATGTAGGGGGTCATGCAGGGGTGGTGTTTCAGGGTTTAGGGCAGTGCAGTGGTGTTCGGGCAGTGTAGGGGTCGTGCTGGGGCTGGTGTTTCAGGGTTTAGGGCAGTACAGTGGTGTTCGGGCAGTGTAGGGGGTCGTGCTGGGGCTGGTGTTTCAGGGTTTAGGGCAGTGCAGTGGTGTTCGGGCAGTGTAGGGGGTCGTGCTGGGGCTGGTGTTTCAGGGTTTAGGGCAGTGCAGTGGTGTTCGGGCAGTGTAGGTGGTCGTGCTGGGGCTGGTGTTTCAGGGTTTAGGGCAGTGCAGTGGTGTTCGGGCAGTGTAGGGGGTCATGCTGGGGCTGGAGTTTCAGGGTTTAGGGCAGTGCAGTGGTGTTCGGGCAGTGTAGGGGGTCTTGCTGGGGCTGGTGTTTCAGAGTCTAGGGCAGTGCAGTGGTGTTCGGGCAGTGTAGGGGTCTTGCTGGGGCTGGTGTTTCAGGGTTTAGGGCAGTGCAGTATTGTTCGGGCAGTGTAGGGGGTCGTGCTGGGGGTGGTGTTTCAGGGTTTAGGGCAGTGCAGTGGTGTTTGGGCAGTGTAGGGGGTCATGCTGGGGCTAGTGTTTCAGGATTTAGGGCAGAGCAATGGTGTTCAGGCAGTGTAGGGGGTTTTGCTGGAGGTGGTGTTTCAGGGTTTAGGGCAGTGCAGTGGTTTTCGGGCAGTGTAGGCGGTCGTGCTGGGGCTGGTGTTTCAGGGTTTAGGGCAGTGCAGTGGTGTTCGGGCAGTGTAGGGGGTGGTGTTTCAGGGTTTAGGGCAGTGCAGTGGTGTTCGGGCAGTGTAGGGGGTCGTGCAGGGGGTGGTGTTTCAGGGTTTAGGGCAGTGGTGTTCGGGCAGTGTAGGGGTCGTGCTGGGGGTGGTGTTTCAGGGTTTGGGGCAGTGCAGTGGTGTTCGAGCAGTAAAGGGGTCGTGCTGGGGGTGGTGTTTCAGGGTTTAGGGCAGTGCAGTGGTGTTCGGGCAGTGTAGGGGGCGGTGCAGGGGGTGGTGTTTCAGGGTTTAGGGCAGTGCAGTGGTGTTCGGGCAGTGTAGGGGGTGCTGCAGGGGGTGGTGTTTCAGGGTTTAGGGCAGTGCAGTGGTGTTTGGGCAATGTAGGGGGTCATGCAGGGGGTGGTGTTTCAGGGTTTAGGGCAGTGCAGTGGTGTTCGGGCAGTGTAGGGGGTCGTGCTGGGGCTGGTGTTTCAGGGTTTAGGGCAGTACAGTGGTGTTCGGGCAGTGTAGGGGGTCGTGCTGGGGCTGGTGTTTCAGGGTTTAGGGCAGTGCAGTGGTGTTCGGGCAGTGTAGGGGGTCGTGCTGGGGCTGGTGTTTCAGGGTTTAGGGCAGTGCAGTGGTGTTCGGGCAGTGTAGGTGGTCGTGCTGGGGCTGGTGTTTCAGGGTTTAGGGCAGTGCAGTGGTGTTCGGGCAGTGTAGGGGGTCATGCTGGGGCTGGAGTTTCAGGGTTTAGGGCAGTGCAGTGGTGTTCGGGCAGTGTAGGGGGTCTTGCTGGGGCTGGTGTTTCAGAGTCTAGGGCAGTGCAGTGGTGTTCGGGCAGTGTAGGGGGTCTTGCTGGGGCTGGTGTTTCAGGGTTTAGGGCAGTGCAGTATTGTTCGGGCAGTGTAGGGGGTCGTGCTGGGGGTGGTGTTTCAGGGTTTAGGGCAGTGCAGTGGTGTTTGGGCAGTGTAGGGGGTCATGCTGGGGCTAGTGTTTCAGGATTTAGGGCAGAGCAATGGTGTTCAGGCAGTGTAGGGGGTTTTGCTGGAGGTGGTGTTTCAGGGTTTAGGGCAGTGCAGTGGTGTTCGTGCAGTGTAGGGGTGTTGTTTCAGGGTTTAGGGCAGTGGTGTTCAGGCAGTGTAGGGGGTCTTGCTGGAGTTGATGTTTCAGGGTTTAGGGCAGTGCAGTGGTGTTCGGGCAGTGTAGGGGGTCGTGCTGGGGGTGGTGTTTCAGGGTTTAGGGCAGTGCAGTGGTGTTCCGGCAGTGTAGGAGGTCATGCAGGGGGTGGTGTTTCAGGGTTTAGGGCAGTGCAGTGGTGTTCGGGCAGTGTAGGGGGTCATGCTGGGGGTGGTGTTTCAGGGTTTAGGACAGTGCAGTGGTGTTCGGGCAGTGTAGGGTGTCGTGCTGAGGGGTGGTGTTTCAGGGTTTAGGGCAGTGCAGTGGTGTTCGGGCAGTGTAGGGGGTTGTGCAGGGGGTGGTGTTTCAGGGTTTAGGGCATGGCAGTGGTGTTTGGGCAGTGTAGGCGGTCGTGCAGGGAGTGGTGTTTCAGGGTTTAGGGCAGTGCAGTGGTGTTCAGCCAGTGTAGGTGGTCTTGCTGGGGGTGGTGTTTCAGGCTTTAGTGCAGTGGTGTTCGGGCAGTGTAGGGGGTCTTGCTGGGGGTGGTGTTTCAGGGTTTAGGGCAGTGCAGTGGTGTTCGGGCAGTGTAGGGGGTCTTGCTGGGGTTGGTGTTTCAGGGTTTAGGGCAGTGCAGTGGTGTTCGGGCAGTGTAGGCGGTCGTGCTGGGGCTGGTGTTTCAAGGTTTAGGGCAGTGCAGTGGTGTTCGGGCAGTGTACGGGGTTGTGCTGGGGCTGGTGTTTCAGGGTTTAGGGCAGTGCAGTGGTGTTCGGGCAGTGTAGGGGGTCGTGCTGGGGGTGGTGTTTCAGGGTTTAGGGCAGTGCAGTGGTGTTCGGGCAGTGTAGGGGGTCGTGCTGGGGCTGGTGTTTCATGGTTTAGGGCAGTGCAGTGGTGTTCGGGCAGTGTAGGGGGTCGTGCTGGGGGTGGTGTTTCAGGGTTTAGGGCAGTGCAGTGGTGTTCGGGCAGTGTAGGGGGTCATGCTGGGGGTGGTGTTTCAGGGTTTAGGGCAGTGCAGTGGTGTACGGGCAGTGTAGGGGGTCTTGCTGGGGGTGGTGTTTCAGGGTTTAGGGCAGTGGTGTTCGGGCAGTGTAGGGGGTCTTACTAGGGGTAGTGTTTCGGGGTTTAGGGCAGTGCAGTGGTGTTCGTGGCAGTGTAGGGGGTCGTGCTGGGGGTGGTGTTTCAGGGTTTAGGGCAGTGCAGTAGTGTTCGGGCAGTGTAGGGGATCGTGCAGGGGTGGTGTTTCAGGGTTTAGGGCAGTGCAGTGGTGTTCGGGCAGTGTAGGGGGTCGTGCAGGGGGTGGTGTTTCAGGGTTTAGGGCAGTGCAGTGGTGTTCGGGCAGTGTAGGGGATCGTGCAGGGGGTGGTGTTTCAGGGTTTAGGGCAGTGCAGTGGTGTTCGGGCAGTGTAGGGGGTCGTGCAGGGGTGGTGTTTCAGGGTTTAGGGCAGTGCAGTGGTGTTCGGGCAGTGTAGGGGTCGTGCTGGGGCTGGTGTTTCAGGGTTTAGGGCAGTGCAGTGGTGTTCGGGCAGGGTAGGGGGTCTTGCTGGGGGTGGTGTTTCAGGGTTTAGGGCAGTGGTGTTCGGGCAGTGTAGGGGGTCTTGCTGGGGGGTGGTGTTTCAGGGTTTAGGGCAGTGCAGTGGTGTTCGGGCAGTGTAGGGGGTCTTGCTGGGGGTAGTGTTTCAGGGTTTAGGGCAGTGCAGTGGTGTACGGGCAGTGTAGGGGGTCGTGCTGGGGGTGGTGTTTCAGGGTTTAGGGCAGTGCAGTGGTGTTTGGGCAGTGTAGGGGGTCATGCTGGGGCTAGTGTTTCAGGATTTAGGGCAGAGCAATGGTGTTCAGGCAGTGTAGGGGGTTTTGCTGGAGGTGGTGTTTCAGGGTTTAGGGCAGTGCAGTGGTGTTCGTGCAGTGTAGGGGGTGTTGTTTCAGGGTTTAGGGCAGTGGTGTTCAGGCAGTGTAGGGGGTCTTGCTGGAGTTGATGTTTCAGGGTTTAGGGCAGTGCAGTGGTGTTCGGGCAGTGTAGGGGGTCATGCTGGGGGTGGTGTTTCAGGGTTTAGGGCAGTGCAGTGGTGTTCCGGCAGTGTAGGAGGTCATGCAGGGGGTGGTGTTTCAGGGTTTAGGGCAGTGCAGTGGTGTTCGGGCAGTGTAGGGGGTCATGCTGGGGGTGGTGTTTCAGGGTTTAGGGCAGTGCAGTGGTGTTCGGGCAGTGTAGGGGGTCGTGCAGGGGTGGTGTTTCAGGGTTTAGGGCAGTGGTGTTCGGGCAGTGTAGGGGGTCGTGCTGGGGGTGGTGTTTCAGGGTTTGGGGCAGTGCAGTGGTGTTCGAGCAGTAAAGGGGGTCGTGCTGGGGGTGGTGTTTCAGGGTTTAGGGCAGTGCAGTGGTGTTCGGGCAGTGTAGGGGGCGGTGCAGGGGGTGGTGTTTCAGGGTTTAGGGCAGTGCAGTGGTGTTCGGGCAGTGTAGGGGGTGCTGCAGGGGGTGGTGTTTCAGGGTTTAGGGCAGTGCAGTGGTGTTTGGGCAATGTAGGGGGTCATGCAGGGGTGGTGTTTCAGGGTTTAGGGCAGTGCAGTGGTGTTCGGGCAGTGTAGGGGGTCGTGCTGGGGCTGGTGTTTCAGGGTTTAGGGCAGTACAGTGGTGTTCGGGCAGTGTAGGGGGTCGTGCTGGGGCTGGTGTTTCAGGGTTTAGGGCAGTGCAGTGGTGTTCGGGCAGTGTAGGGGGTCGTGCTGGGGCTGGTGTTTCAGGGTTTAGGGCAGTGCAGTGGTGTTCGGGCAGTGTAGGTGGTCGTGCTGGGGCTGGTGTTTCAGGGTTTAGGGCAGTGCAGTGGTGTTCGGGCAGTGTAGGGGGTCATGCTGGGGCTGGAGTTTCAGGGTTTAGGGCAGTGCAGTGGTGTTCGGGCAGTGTAGGGGGTCTTGCTGGGGCTGGTGTTTCAGAGTCTAGGGCAGTGCAGTGGTGTTCGGGCAGTGTAGGGGGTCTTGCTGGGGCTGGTGTTTCAGGGTTTAGGGCAGTGCAGTATTGTTCGGGCAGTGTAGGGGGTCGTGCTGGGGGTGGTGTTTCAGGGTTTAGGGCAGTGCAGTGGTGTTTGGGCAGTGTAGGGGGTCATGCTGGGGCTAGTGTTTCAGGATTTAGGGCAGAGCAATGGTGTTCAGGCAGTGTAGGGGGTTTTGCTGGAGGTGGTGTTTCAGGGTTTAGGGCAGTGCAGTGGTGTTCGTGCAGTGTAGGGGGTGTTGTTTCAGGGTTTAGGGCAGTGGTGTTCAGGCAGTGTAGGGGGTCTTGCTGGAGTTGATGTTTCAGGGTTTAGGGCAGTGCAGTGGTGTTCGGGCAGTGTAGGGGGTCGTGCTGGGGGTGGTGTTTCAGGGTTTAGGGCAGTGCAGTGGTGTTCCGGCAGTGTAGGAGGTCATGCAGGGGGTGGTGTTTCAGGGTTTAGGGCAGTGCAGTGGTGTTCGGGCAGTGTAGGGGGTCATGCTGGGGGTGGTGTTTCAGGGTTTAGGACAGTGCAGTGGTGTTCGGGCAGTGTAGGGTGTCGTGCTGAGGGTGGTGTTTCAGGGTTTAGGGCAGTGCAGTGGTGTTCGGGCAGTGTAGGGGGTTGTGCAGGGGTGGTGTTTCAGGGTTTAGGGCATGGCAGTGGTGTTTGGGCAGTGTAGGCGGTCGTGCAGGGGGTGGTGTTTCAGGGTTTAGGGCAGTGCAGTGGTGTTCAGCCAGTGTAGGTGGTCTTGCTGGGGGTGGTGTTTCAGGCTTTAGTGCAGTGGTGTTCGGGCAGTGTAGGGGGTCTTGCTGGGGGTGGTGTTTCAGGGTTTAGGGCAGTGCAGTGGTGTTCGGGCAGTGTAGGGGGTCTTGCTGGGGTTGGTGTTTCAGGGTTTAGGGCAGTGCAGTGGTGTTCGGGCAGTGTAGGGGGTCGTGCTGGGGCTGGTGTTTGAGGGTTTAGGGTAGTGCAGTGGTTTTCGGGCAGTGTAGGCGGTCGTGCTGGGGCTGGTGTTTCAAGGTTTAGGGCAGTGCAGTGGTGTTCGGGCAGTGTACGGGGTTGTGCTGAGGCTGGTGTTTCAGGGTTTAGGGCAGTGCAGTGGTGTTCGGGCAGTGTAGGGGGTCGTGCTGGGGGTGGTGTTTCAGGGTTTAGGGCAGTGCAGTGGTGTTCGGGCAGTGTAGGGGGTCGTGCTGGGGCTGGTGTTTCATGGTTTAGGGCAGTGCAGTGGTGTTCGGGCAGTGTAGGGGGTCGTGCTGGGGGTGGTGTTTCAGGGTTTAGGGCAGTGCAGTGGTGTTCGGGCAGTGTAGGGGGTCATGCTGGGGGTGGTGTTTCAGGGTTTAGGGCAGTGCAGTGGTGTACGGGCAGTGTAGGGGGTCTTGCTGGGGGTGGTGTTTCAGGGTTTAGGGCAGTGGTGTTCGGGCAGTGTAGGGGGTCTTACTAGGGGTAGTGTTTCGGGGTTTAGGGCAGTGCAGTGGTGTTCGTGCAGTGTAGGGGGTCGTGCTGGGGGTGGTGTTTCAGGGTTTAGGGCAGTGCAGTAGTGTTCGGGCAGTGTAGGGGATCGTGCAGGGGGTGGTGTTTCAGGGTTTAGGGCAGTGCAGTGGTGTTCGGGCAGTGTAGGGGGTCGTGCAGGGGTGGTGTTTCAGGGTTTAGGGCAGTGCAGTGGTGTTCGGGCAGTGTAGGGGATCGTGCAGGGGGTGGTGTTTCAGGGTTTAGGGCAGTGCAGTGGTGTTCGGGCAGTGTAGGGGGTCGTGCAGGGGGTGGTGTTTCAGGGTTTAGGGCAGTGCAGTGGTGTTCGGGCAGTGTAGGGGTCGTGCTGGGGCTGGTGTTTCAGGGTTTAGGGCAGTGCAGTGGTGTTCGGGCAGTGTAGGGGGTCTTGCTGGGGGTGGTGTTTCAGGGTTTAGGGCAGTGGTGTTCGGGCAGTGTAGGGGGTCTTGCTGGGGGTGGTGTTTCAGGGTTTAGGGCAGTGCAGTGGTGTTCGGGCAGTGTAGGGGGTCTTGCTGGGGGTAGTGTTTCAGGGTTTAGGGCAGTGCAGTGGTGTACGGGCAGTGTAGGGGGTCGTGCTGGGGGTGGTGTTTCAGGGTTTAGGGCAGTGCAGTGGTGTTTGGGCAGTGTAGGGGGTCATGCTGGGGCTAGTGTTTCAGGATTTAGGGCAGAGCAATGGTGTTCAGGCAGTGTAGGGGGTTTTGCTGGAGGTGGTGTTTCAGGGTTTAGGGCAGTGCAGTGGTGTTCGTGCAGTGTAGGGGGTGTTGTTTCAGGGTTTAGGGCAGTGGTGTTCAGGCAGTGTAGGGGGTCTTGCTGGAGTTGATGTTTCAGGGTTTAGGGCAGTGCAGTGGTGTTCGGGCAGTGTAGGGGGTCGTGCTGGGGGTGGTGTTTCAGGGTTTAGGGCAGTGCAGTGGTGTTCCGGCAGTGTAGGAGGTCATGCAGGGGGTGGTGTTTCAGGGTTTAGGGCAGTGCAGTGGTGTTCGGGCAGTGTAGGGGGTCATGCTGGGGGTGGTGTTTCAGGGTTTAGGACAGTGCAGTGGTGTTCGGGCAGTGTAGGGTGTCGTGCTGAGGGGTGGTGTTTCAGGGTTTAGGGCAGTGCAGTGGTGTTCGGGCAGTGTAGGGGGTTGTGCAGGGGGTGGTGTTTCAGGGTTTAGGGCATGGCAGTGGTGTTTGGGCAGTGTAGGCGGTCGTGCAGGGGGTGGTGTTTCAGGGTTTAGGGCAGTGCAGTGGTGTTCAGCCAGTGTAGGTGGTCTTGCTGGGGGTGGTGTTTCAGGCTTTAGTGCAGTGGTGTTCGGGCAGTGTAGGGGGTCTTGCTGGGGGTGGTGTTTCAGGGTTTAGGGCAGTGCAGTGGTGTTCGGGCAGTGTAGGGGGTCTTGCTGGGGTTGGTGTTTCAGGGTTTAGGGCAGTGCAGTGGTGTTCGGGCAGTGTAGGGGGTCGTGCTGGGGCTGGTGTTTGAGGGTTTAGGGTAGTGCAGTGGTTTTCGGGCAGTGTAGGCGGTCGTGCTGGGGCTGGTGTTTCAAGGTTTAGGGCAGTGCAGTGGTGTTCGGGCAGTGTACGGGGTTGTGCTGGGGCTGGTGTTTCAGGGTTTAGGGCAGTGCAGTGGTGTTCGGGCAGTGTAGGGGGTCGTGCTGGGGGTGGTGTTTCAGGGTTTAGGGCAGTGCAGTGGTGTTCGGGCAGTGTAGGGGGTCGTGCTGGGGCTAGTGTTTCATGGTTTAGGGCAGTGCAGTGGTGTTCGGGCAGTGTAGGGGGTCGTGCTGGGGGTGGTGTTTCAGGGTTTAGGGCAGTGCAGTGGTGTTCGGGCAGTGTAGGGGGTCATGCTGGGGGTGGTGTTTCAGGGTTTAGGGCAGTGCAGTGGTGTACGGGCAGTGTAGGGGGTCTTGCTGGGGGTTGTGTTTCAGGGTTTAGGGCAGTGGTGTTCGGGCAGTGTAGGGGGTCTTGCTGGGGGTAGTGTTTCGGGGTTTAGGGCAGTGCAGTGGTGTTCGTGCAGTGTAGGGGGTCGTGCTGGGGGTGGTGTTTCAGGGTTTAGGGCAGTGCAGTAGTGTTCGGGCAGTGTAGGGGATCGTGCAGGGGGTGGTGTTTCAGGGTTTAGGGCAGTGCAGTGGTGTTCGGGCAGTGTAGGGGGTCGTGCAGGGGGTGGTGTTTCAGGGTTTAGGGCAGTGCAGTGGTGTTCGGGCAGTGTAGGGGATCGTGCAGGGGGTGGTGTTTCAGGGTTTAGGGCAGTGCAGTGGTGTTCGGGCAGTGTAGGGGGTCGTGCAGGGGGTGGTGTTTCAGGGTTTAGGGCAGTGCAGTGGTGTTCGGGCAGTGTAGGGGTCGTGCTGGGGCTGGTGTTTCAGGGTTTAGGGCAGTGCAGTGGTGTTCGGGCAGTGTAGGGGGTCTTGCTGGGGGTGGTGTTTCAGGGTTTAGGGCAGTGGTGTTCGGGCAGTGTAGGGGGTCTTGCTGGGGGTGGTGTTTCAGGGTTTAGGGCAGTGCAGTGGTGTTCGGGCAGTGTAGGGGGTCTTGCTGGGGGTAGGGTTTCAGGGTTTAGGGCAGTGCAGTGGTGTTCGTGCAGTGTAGGGGGTCGTGCTGGGGATGGTGTTTCAGGGTTTAGGGCAGTGCAGTAGTGTTCGGGCAGTGTAGGGGGTCGTGCAGGGGGTGGTGTTTCAGGGTTTAGGGCAGTGCAGTGGTGTTCGGGCAGTGTAGGGGGTCGTGCTGGGGGTGGTGTTTCAGGGTTTAGGGCAGTGGTGTTCGGGCAGTGTAGGGGGTCTTGCTGGGGGTGATGTTTCAGGGTTTAGGGCAGTGCAGTGGTGTTCGGGCAGTGTAGGAGGTCTTGCTGTGGGTAGTGTTTCAGGGTTTAGGGCAGTGCAGTGGTGTTCGGGCAGTGTAGGGGTCATGCTGGGGGTGGTGTTTCAGGGTTTAGGGCAGTGCAGTGGTGTTCGGGCAGTGTAGGGGGTCGTGAAGGGGTGGTGTTTCAGGGTTTAGGGCAGTGCAGTGGTGTTCGGGCAGTGTAGGGGGTCGTGCTAGGGTATGTGTTTCAGGGTTTAGGGCAGTGCAGTGGTGTTCGGGCAGTGTAGGGGGTCGTGCAGGGGCTGGTGTTTCAGGGTTTAGGGCAGTGCAGTGGTGTTCGGGCAGTGTAGGGGGTCGTGCTGGGGGTAGTGTTTTAGGGTTTAGGGTAGTACAGTGGTGTTTGTGTAGTGTAGGGGGTCATGTTTTAGGGTAGTGCAGTGGTGTTTGGGTAGTGTAGGGGGCGTGCTGGGGGTAGTGTTTTAGGATTTAGGTTAGTGCAGTGGTGTTTGGGTAGTGTAGGGGGTCGTGCTGGGGATAGTGTTTTAGGGTTTAAGGTAGTGCAGTGGTGTTTGTGTAGTGTAGGGGGTCGTGCTGGGGGTAGTGTTTTAGGTTTTAGGGTAGTGCAGTGGTGCTTGTGTAGTGTAGGGGGTCGTGCTGGGGGTAGTGTTTTAGGGTTTAGGGTAGTGCAGTGTTGTTTGTGTAGTGTAGGGGGTCATTTTTTAGGGTAGTGCAGTGGTGTTTGGGTAGTGTAGGGGGTCATGCTGGGGGTAGTGTTTTAGGATTTAGGTTAGTGCAGTGGTGTTGGGGTAGTGTTTTAGGGTTTAGGGTAGTGCAGTGGTGTTTGTGTAGTGTAGGGGGTCATGCTGGGGGTAGTGTTTTAGGGTTTAGGATAGTGCAGTGGTGATTGTGTAGTATAGGGGGTCGTGCTGGGGTAGTGTTTTAGGGTTTAGGGTAGTGCAGTGGTGTTTTTGTAGTGTAGGGGGGTCATGTTTTAAGATGCAACGCTCCAATACCTGACCAGTCTGCACTACATAAAACTGCAAAAAAACTAAAAAGAAAAAGTGTTTTGCACACTTTTGTCATTGGGCTATATGTGGGCTACATCTGGGTAATATTTGTGCTACATTTGGGCTCTTTTTTCACTGGTGGCCATCTTGGAAGACTTCTTTGTTATGAAGTTTCCTAATTTCCTCATTTACTGCAGTCTCCTCAGTAGGAAATGCTTTCAGTTTTTACTTTGATTCCATCAAGAAGGCATTCAGATGTGTCACACATTTGCCATAAATTCAGAATGTTATTACTCTAGTTGTTCATTAGATCACTGTAGTAAAGCTACTGCTCACCAAGGAGTTAACTGGAAGTCTACTGCTGGTATTGAAAGTGATTGTTTCAGTCTGCATGTCAGAATTTTCTAATGAAATAGAAGAGGATTTGAGATCTCACTTAAAACATGCACTAAATTTTCTTTTTGCAGCACTAACCATAATTTCTATGGCAAAATGAACCCCCTCATTTTGTTCCTTTTTAAATTAAATGTTTTAAGTGTTACCAGTTTATTCCAATCAAGATGGCTTCAGGTGTGCCATACTTTTGTCATAAGTAAGGCTGTTAGCACTCTAGTTGTTCTTTAGAACACTCTGGGAAGCTGCAGTAGAACACAAAGGCATCAACTGACAGGCTGCTCCTGTTGAAATATAACAGGAAGATATTTGAGATCTCACTTAAAACATGTCCTAATTTTTCTTTCTACAGCACTAACCATAATTTCTATGGCAAAATGAACCCCGTCATTTTGTTCCTTTTTAAATTAAATGTTTTAAGTGTTACCAGTTTATTCCAATCAAGATGGCTTCAGGTGTGCCATACTTTTGTCATAAGTAAGACTGTTAGCGCTCTAGTTGTTCTTTAGAACACTCTGGGAAGCTGCAGTAGAACACAAAGGCATCAACTGACAGGCTGCTCCTGTTGAAATATAACAGGAAGATATTTGAGATCACACTTGAAACATGTCCTAATTTTTCTTTCCAGAGCACTAACCATAATTTCTATGACAAGATGAACCCCATCATTTTGTTCCTTTTTAAATTAAATGTTTTAAGTGTTACCAGTTTATTCCAATCAAGATGGCTTCAGGTGTGCCATACTTTTGTCATAAGTAAGGCTGTTAGCACTCTAGTTGTTCTTTAGAACACTCTGGGAAGCTGCAGTAGAACACAAAGGAATCAACTGACAGTCTCTGCCCTTGTTGGATGTACATGTTTTACTGAGAATGTCAGACTTCATTCTCACATGACTGAGAAAGATAATGTGAATTTACAGAAAATATGCTCTCATTTTAGCTTCTGGGGCACCTTCCAAAACTGTATGGGACAAGCATGTGAAAATAGTTTTCTCTCAAACATGATTCATGATATCCCAGCAGAAGGTTTTTCACAGGGTAAAATCACCTTAGAACACACCACAATTCCTGAAATTAGTATGGTACCATCAACAAATGAATTCTAATGTAACTAAAGTCTGTTATCACCCTTTATAGTTCTCCTTTTGGTAACCCTCAAAATCTTCGATTCACTACAATGCATTTCAATGGGGTACTATCATTTATATTGGTCCCAAGATGGCTGCCAGCAATTCCAGGATGAAGTGCTGACAGCCAATCAGATCTCACGATGACATGTGTGGTTAGGCTCCGCCCAGATATATATGTGTTTTTACTTTTGATTTTCTCAGCAACTACTGAACGGATTTACACCATTTAACAAAAAGGGTTCTTTTTGAACCAAGAACTACCTCTTTGCCAAATTTGGTATAATTCCGTTCAGCACTTCGGGCTGTAGCCTTGCATAAAGTTTCCTATGGGAAATTGATTTTTGACTCTTATTTTTTTAATTTCTCCGCAACTATTGAACGGATTGACACCATTTCACAAAAGGGTTCTTTCTGAACCAAGAACTACCTCTTTGCCAAATTTGGTGTAATTCCGTTCAGCAGTTCGGGCTGTAGCCGTGTCTAAAGTTTCCTATGGGAAAATGAATGGGGAAAACACGTTTTGGGACCCCCTTTTTCTCGGCCCCCGCTTGACGAATCACCCTGAGACTTTCAGGGTAGGAGCGGACCGGAGCGGACCATAAAGTTTGAAAATTTCGCGAAGATTCGTCAACCGACGCAAGAGTTATTTCAAATAGAATGTCGCGGATTTCCTATGGAAAATAGGTCCTAACTATAACTATCTACTGGTGACCGCCAGTAGATAATATATATATATATATATATATATATATATATATATATACTAGTCATTTGCACGATGAATATCTATTTGACTCAACACTTCAATGTTTAGTAAAATGGTTCGATTTTGACATACAAGTAGAGCTCCATTGACAAGAGGAAAAAGTGGTTGAAATTTTCCCCCTTGACCATAATCTGTGGGAGAAGGAGTGCTACAGCAAGATCCATGACCACAGTCTGCAATATTGAAGTCCAAATGCGTGAGGAAGCTTCACCAAGCCCAAAGACCTTGTGGTTGTGGGTGCCGCGTACTGCCTCAGAGTGCAAGGAAATTAAATACGTAGAATGCACTCTGCAATATCTGCCATACCAAACACCAAGGGAGGGCTGGCTGGCAATAGCTTTGGCTGCCATATTAAGACTAATCAGACAAAATATTGAAACCAAAATATCGCATATCAAAATATTGTGTCTAAAATATCATGATATAGAAATATCGTCTGCAAGAATATCGTTGTCAAGAATTTCGATTTTAAGGTAAGTAATTTCGATTTTGAAAATATCGAAATCATTTATATCGTTTACAAAAAATAAATTTGTGTATAATATCGTTTTTAATTAGTGTTATGTATTTTAGTTTCTATTTTAAAAGTTTATGTAATAAATGTTTTGTATAATTATTGTTTATGTTTTTTAAACTAATTGTTACATTTTTAGCATTTATTAAATTTAGTTTAAATCATTTTTGTAAAAGGACCGTAGTGGGTTGTTAGGTTTATAGGGGTACAGGGTGGGAAGTAATTTAATTATATTCAATTATTAATTATTTTTTTCAATTATTATTAATTACTGAATTGATAATTAATTATGTTAATTGTGTAATTATTATTTTTTACATTTAACTTTAGGGGTGGGTTTTAGGTTTTGTAGGGGTATCGGGTGAGAAGTAAATTAATTATAATTAATTAATAATTAATGTTTAATTATTGTTAATTGTTTAATGGAGAATTAATTATGCTAATTGTGTAATTATTTTATTTACATAAAATTTTAGGTGTGGGCTGTGAGCTTTGTAGGCGTATGGGGTAGGAACTAAATTAATTATAATTAATTATTTATACATTTTTTGTCATACTTATTTAATTGATAATTAATTATGTTAATTGTGTAATCATTTTTTTAATGTTACATTTTAGGTTCAGATTTTGAGTTTTGTAGGAGTATAGGGTGGGAAGTAAAATAATTGTAATTGATTAATAATTAATTTTTAATTAATATGAATTACTTAATTTACAAACATTTATGTAAATTGTATAATCATATTTTTTTAAAGTTAAGTTTCAGGTGCAGGTTGTGGGTTTTGTATGAGAATAGGATGGGAAGTAAATTAATTTTAATTAATTAATATTTATTTTTAAATTAATGTTAATTTGGTAATTGATAATTAATTATGCTAATTGTGTTATTAATTTTTCTAAATGTTAAGTTTTAGATGTGGGTTGTAGGTTTTGGAGGAGTATAGGGGTTGCACTGACTGGAGTGGGATTAATAAATTTGACCCCTCCGAAAATCCAACACTTTCCAACTGTTGCACTGACTGGAGTGGAAATAGTAAATTTTATTCCTCAGCAATCCAACACGTTTCCTAAAGTTGCATAGACTGGAGTGGGAATAGTAATTTTTACCCATCTGCAATGCAACACTTTCCCTACTCTTGCACTGCATGGAGTGGGAATAATAAATTTTACCCCTGCGCAAACCGACACTTTCCCTATTGTTGCATATACTGGAGTCGGAATAATACATTTTACCCCTCTGCAATTCAACACTTTCCCTGCTGTTGCACTGACTGGAGTGGGAATAGTAAATTTTACCCCTCCGCAATCCAACACTTTCCCTACTGTTGTAATGTCTGGAGTGGAAATAGTAAATTTTACCCCTCTATAATCCAACACTTTCCCTACTGTTACACTGACTGGAGTGGAAATAGTAAATTTTACCCCGCCGCAATCCAACGCTTTCCCTACTGTTCCAATGACTGGAGTGGGAATAGTAAATTTTACCCCTCTGCAATACAACAATTTCCCTAGTCTTGCACTTGCTGTAGTGGGAATAGTAAATTTGACCCCACCAGAATCCAACACTTTCCCTACTGTTACATAGATTGGAGTGGGAAGAATAAATTCTACCCCATCGCAATCCAGCACTTTCCCTACTGTTGCACTGCGTGAAGTGCAAATAATTACATTTAACCCTCATGAGTCCAACAATTTCCCTATGACTGGAGTGGGAATAGAAAATTTTGCACCTTCACAATTAAACATTTTCCATACTGTTGCACTTCGTGGAGTGGGAGTAGTAAATGTTACCCCTCTTGAGTCAAAATATTTCCTACTGTTGTATAAATTGTAATGGGTATAGTATAAGTATTATTTATAGAATTTTACAGTTTAGTTTACTTAATTTAAGATTAAATTATTATGTTTTTGTGTATTTAAAAATTGAATATTTATAATTAATAATAGTTTTAATATTTAATAATAATAATTAATTTCTATTAAATTTATATTTTTATGTTGTTTACTTTTTAATTGTAATTAAATTGGTATGTTTTATAATGTTATTATGTTATTGGGTATGTAAGAATGTTTTGCAACCGAAATGTGGTCGGAAAACATTAGCATTTTACCACTCATTGAAGTTGGTGGTATCCCATTGGCAAACGGGAAGGGGTCCCTAGGGGACCCCCTTCCCCTTGGTGAATGTATGCAAAAACATATTTTAAGATCAGGCAATGGTCCCATGGACCACTGCCTACTCTTAAAAAAGAAAAAGAAAACTTTTCATTTTTGTTTTTGAAAGACATGCGTTTTCCCTTAAGGCTGCATTTAAAAACAAAAAACGTTCCTTTATTTAAAAACAAACACAGACAGGGTGGTCTGCTTTCCCCACAAGGCCACCATCCCTGTGTTTTTAGCGATTCCCAGTGGTTCACAAATTGTGACCTACCTCATGAATATTAATGAGGTAAGTCAATTACGACCCCGTTAGGAATCGCTAAATGTGTCAAAGATACATTAGTACATAGGTGTTTGTGATTACCTAATAACGAATAGCAAAAATTTGCTATTAGGTAATCGCAAAATGAAACCTAGGTACATGTGGCCATTTGTTTCTAAAGGGTAAACTAGATTTCTAGCAAAGTATTTATAGCTGCCAGAGCTGATGAATTATCCTATAACAGCTCTGTGGAGTATCCACGACAATGTGATGGTTAAAGTTCTGTGTAGTAACAGATTTGCAGTTTTGTCCCCAGAAGCTGAAATATCTGTCATTTACCAACTGTCTCCGACTCCTGATTCAGAATCTTTTATGAAATCAGACGACATCCAATGTGATCCGATGTGATACTGTGGTGTTTCTCATAAATGAAAGGTTGCTTTGATATTTTGTAAGAGGTAATATCTCTGTAGGAAAATGTGAATACTTTTTGGGATATGGTTTACATTTTTTACTTTTGATGTCTTCAAAATCTGCAGACTGCCCAGAAACACCTGCAAATTGTTCCATTAAAAAACCAAATCTAGTACACCCAACAAATGGTCGACTCCAAACAGTATTAACCAGGGTGGTGGAGGGATTTGTTAGGTAACTGAAGAATAAAGTTAATACCACAAACAAGAAGGGGCAAAAGGCAAAAGCCAACTAGAAAGGAATGTGAAAACAGAGGATTGATACAGGGTTCGAGTGGCACCTTCAATTATTTGGGTAGAGCAGTATTTCTTAAGGGTATCACTCCCTACCCCCTCCCTGGGGTCTGGGGTTTAAAGTATCAAGGGAGGCATTTTTGTATAAAATGACATGCTTAGGGAAGGGAGGGGCTGTAAATCAATAGTCCATGAGGACATATTTATTGTACAACGTCTAACTAATGTACAATGTTCCCAAGAGCATTGGAAAAGAAAAGTATTTCAAACTGATCTAAGATATTGTGATGGATGTATGTCAAAATATCAATGACAAAACATTGTCTTACATAAATATAGTGCCTAAATATTGCTTACAAAATATCACACCATTTTGTGTAGATCTTCTATTATTAACTACAATTGGGTGATACTTTCATACAGTTTTATCCAATTTTTAGGCCATGATATTCTGGTACCATAGCATTGTGAATTAGCCACTGGCCTTCTTATAAAAATTATGCTTAAAGTCCACAAAACCGATGATCACGCATATTAGATGTGACTTCTTCTCAAAAATCATTCAAAGATTATCCAGTCTTTTCCAGAAACCCAAATTTATTATGCATGGGGTTTATCAACACAGAGATGGTGATCTCCAGAAGTGATTACAGAAAACACACTGATTCATAAGCACACTGCACAGTAGGCCTGAGAAATGAGAACTCAAGATTCAAAGATGATTTGAAATCCTCTCCTAAACTGCCTTGTAGATGTTTTACATTTAAAGAGGTGTTGTTGGACCCGGCCCTTTTTGCAGGGTTATCCCCAAACCTTTTGCCTTTTCCTCCTATTTTTTTCTGACATGTTGGTTTTTGAACTCTGGACACTTTACCTCTGCTGACCAGTGCCAAGATGCATATGCTCTCTGTCTAAATTGTATTGGTGATTGATTTATCCATGATTGCCATGTTTGGTTTACTAGTGAGTCCCTAGTAAAGTGCACCAGGTGTACCCAGGACCTGTAGATCAAATACTACTAGTGGACCTGCAGCACTGATTGTGCCACCCACATGAGTAGCCCTGCAAACATATCTCAGACCTGCCACTGTAGTGTCTGTGAGTGCAGTTTTAAACTGCCATTTTGTACTGGCAAATGCACCCACTTGCCAGGCTCAAACCTTTCCTTTTACTACCTGTTAGTCAACCCTAAGGTAGACCCAAGACTGTCCCATGGGCAGTGTAGGAGAGTAGGATCTGCTTCACAGGGGTACCCCCACTTTTTGCTGATACTTCACTGGTTTTCGACATTAGTCTGGCTGGGGCCCTGCTATTCAGAACCCCAGCCTAGCTGTTTCCTCTTTAAAAGGGTATCCATGTGCCTTAGGCACATCTCTGATTGGGATCTGGAGTGCCCTTGTAAGTCCCTAGTATATGGTATACTATGTACCAAGGGCATAGGTACCTCAGAGGCCTGCCAGGGGCTGCAGCATATATTATGCCACCCCTGGTAGGCCATCCAAACTGACACCACAGGTCTGCTACTGCAGCCTGGGTAAGGTGGTGCATGCACCCCTTGCTGTGGTATAGGTTACCTATATCACTAAATGCATACACACATATAAACCTATAAGTCACTCCTAAGGCAGGCCTTATCAATCCTAAAGGCAGAGTGCATGGTTTCTATGTGAGAGGGTGCCCCTGCATGAGCAGGGCCCCTCTGCAGCGTTCGGAGACCATCTCTGATGCTGTTTGTAGTGCAGCCTGACCATATACTCTTAAACGCATTATATCCTCGCGGTAAAATGCTAACTATGGAATGGCTGCACCAAAACATGTCGTGTTTGGTGTCAAACATCTTGGAATACTACCCCCCGCCAATTCTGGCGGCGGGGGTAGCATTCCACCCTTCTAGAGGGAAAGGCATGTTAACTCTGACGAGTCCGGTAACTTCTTTCCAGAGCCTGGCATCACAAAATGGATGCTACTGCCACAGACACGAGTCTGGCCTCCTGCTGCTGGACGAAACTCCGGCAGGGGAGGCCTGGACAATAGGTTTCCTGTCCCAGGGAGGTGTGACCACCTCCCCAGACAGGACAAAGTGTATTGGGGCTGGGCGGGAGCACTTTCGGGTGCTTTGAAGTCCTGCACTGGGGGCACATTTGGTGTCCCTGTGCATACCCCAGTTCAAACCGGATCAGGGGCTTGCAGCCCCTGCTTTGGCGCGAACTGGACAAAGGGAAAGGGGTGTAGCCACCCCTCTGCCCTGACCCACCCATAGGTGGGGCCACAGAGTAGTCCATCCCCTATTTTTGGAATAAAGGTAGGAACCCAGTCCTTAGGACTTTAGATTATACCTGGACGAAACTCTGACACGGAATCCTGGACCTTCGACGCTCTACGACAAGATTAGAGGACTGAAGAATCTCCCTTGGGGTCAAGGAGTGACTCCCCTGCTTGGCAGGCACCAAAGAAGCATCTGTCCGGTTCGCATCACTGAAGGTCCCGTCGGACGCCGAAGTCATCGCATCACCAGAGGTGGATTCTCAGACTTCCCTGAGGCTACCCTGAGTCCCCAGCAAAGCTGAGGCCCGTGGCTATCGTGGGTAACGTGAGACCGTGACCCCTGGACACCGAGCACACTTGCAAGTGCACCATCTTCTGGGTCTCCCAAGAAGTCGTGCTTTGGGCTCCGAGTAGCCCTAGCCTCCAGCACCACCTGCACCGAAGATCACTGGCCCCCACTCCACGAGTGTCCTGTAAGCCAGCTCCACGTGCGGCGTCACGAGGCTCCTTCGCGGTCGCTAGCCCGTTGGCTAGTAGCCCTTACCGAAGGCCAATCTTTTCTTTACTTGGCAGTCTGGTTGCTCCAGGCCTGCCCTCACTTACCCTTGCTGGGTGAGTTCCCCAGACCTTGCTGGTCTGCACCATCGACGATCTTCAGCTACATCGAGACTTGCCGTTGCCAAGGCTTGTTGGGTCCAATCTGGTCGCCGACACCGCAGCACTCGACAGACATCGTGTCCCAGCCCGAATCCTGCTCCTGGTCGCCGACAACGCCTCCTGGACCTCGTGGCTGCTGAAACGAGACGACCGTCAACGCACCTGAAGCACTCGACATCGGTGGGCATCCGTCCATCACCTCCCTGGTCACTGGCTAGTGACCCAGACTCTGTCCCCTCTGCTTTCAGGTTCTTCAGAACTCCGATCCACTCTTGGATCCACCCGGACACTTTTCTCCTGGTCGCCAGCAGCACTTTGCAGCAGATCGCCATAAGAACCGACGACGAAACCCGACCCCGAAAGGCACCTATGCACCCGGCTTCCCTGGGTGAGGTAACACGAGTACTCCGGTGCTCCCGTGGGTAGAGACTCTTCAAAGTCCTAGATCTCAAAGGGTTTTGTCCTAGTCCTCTTCTAAGTGTCCCTTTCCTCTATTTTCCCGATCCCGACTTTCTCCATAGAAGTTAACGGCGTATCGCGGTTGTGTATTTACACTGCACGCGTCTCCCGTGGGTCCCCTGTGTCACTACCTTGGGTGGTTCCTTGTGGTCCAAGCACTTCTAGAGGCTCTAGGCCTAGTGTCTAGTTCAGTCGTGGTTCGCATACCACTTTATTGGTATATGGTTTGGTACGCCCCTAGGGCCCAAACGTGTATTTGTGCTATTACTGTGATTTAAGATCTTATAACCTATGTATTTCGAACTCTAGCCTCATAAAGAGACTAGAGGGGTGTGTTTAGTAATAAATACATATATTTTGAATATATACCTGGTGTGGTGCTCTTTCATTTGGTCACTCAAGAGATTATAGACTGGTAAAACAAGCTGCTTTACATTCCTTCAAGACTTAGCCTGAAGGCTGCTCTCCACAGCTACCACTAGGATAGCTTTCAATAAGGTTGTCTTTAACCTACCTACCATAAGAGTCGATTTGGACTGGTGCAAGGTGCCCACTATAATTAGTGGACAGCATATGCCAGGCCAACTTCTCACATTGGTGTGCAGCGTGTGGGATTCCAGCTTGCTATTGTTTTACCAGATAATCTCAATTGAATTGATCAACTGAAAACCACTAAAGGTACCTAAGGTACATATAATTTAAGCTTAGAATATCAGTAAGTTCTACTGAACTTAGAGTTGTGTGTTAAGGGATAGCACAACCCTTTCTACAACTCAAGAGAGTTTAGTAGGCCACACTAGAGTAGGTAGTGCATACACCACACCACACTAGTAATGTCTTTAAAAGCAGGATCTAGAGATGCCCTGCAGGAAGCCATTGAGCTTCCCCTCCAAGTATGACACACTCCCATTCTTGGAACTGAGAGCTTTGTGTAACGTGAGGAAATTAAGGACAGGCCAAAGTCCCACCACCCAACACCTCCAGGAGTTGTTGGTGGCTTATGATCTTAGTAAGTCTTCAGAGACTGAAGGGGTAGGAGCAGAGGGTGGGCCAGCAGATGAGGAAGGGACCAGGGGTACTACAACCCCCAGCCCCCCCTCTGAAACTGACCAGGAGGGTGACAATGACCCTGACCTGGAAAACCCAATCCCTTCTGGGGAAGATGAAGATGAGGATCTAGAGAACCACACCTTTGTCCCCCCAGGAAGGATTATGAGTGTGCTCAGAAAGTCTAGGTCTCCTTCTCAGGAGTCTAACCACTCTGGCACCTCAATAGGGAGCTCTGTTTCTTCTCACAGGAGGGAATCCTCTCATGAGAGAAGAAAGAGACTGGTCCAGTATGAGGAAACTCAACTGGAGATCAGGAAGAAGCAATTGGCTTTAGATAGAGAATCCCTAGATCTCCTTAAAGAGAGAAGAAAGTTGGGACTAGAGTCCCATGGTGGCAGCCATATCCCTAGAGATAGGGAAAGGTCCTATGACCATAGGAACCTGAGCAAGATTGTCCCTCCCTACCAGAGTGGGGATGATATCCACAAATGGATAACTGCTTTAGAGAGGGCCTGTAAGGTACAGAAGGTCCCTCAGGAGCAGTGGGCAGCAATCTTGTGGCTCTCCTTTGCTGACAAAGGTAGAGACAAGCTCCTCACTGTTAGAGAGGAGGATGCTGACAATTACAAGGTCTTGAAGAGTGCTCTTATTGATGGGTTTGGCCTAACCACTGAACAGTACAGGTTGAAGTTCAGAGACACCCAAAAAGCACAGACTCAAGACTGGGTAGACTATGTGGATTGTTCTGCCAAGGCTCTGGAAGGCTGGTTGATGGGCAGTAAGGTGTGTGACTTCTCAGGATTGTATAATCTGATAATGAGGGAGCAGATTCTTAATAACTGTCAAAACCAGCTGTTGCATCAGTACCTGGTTGACTCTGATCTGACCTCTCCCCAAGAATTGGGAAAGAAGGCAGACAAATGGGTCAGAACCAGGGTGAAGCAGAAGGTACAGAACCAAGGTGGGGAAACCAAGAAGCAAGATGCTAAGAACTCTGACAAGGGTGGGGAGAAGGGTAAAGATCAAAAGTCTTCATCAGGCCCCCAAAAATCTTCTTCTGGTGGGGATTCCCAGTCTACCAAGGGTAAAGGCCAAAGAAAACCATGGTGCAAGGTCTGTAAGCAAAAGACCCACTGGACCAGTGATTGCACCAAGTCCAAAGACTCCAGTCCAGCATCCACCAATGCCCCTAAGGCACCTGTTCCCCCTAGTACAGTTGGTGGAAGTGCTCCAGCAAAGGGTTTAGTAGGGTTCACCCTGGGAACTGAGTTGGGCTCTGACTTAGTCAGGGAGCTGACTCAGGCTGTGTTAGTCTGTGATGGAGGCATGGATGTGACCTCCACTGTGAGTCCCAGTAATCTGGGCAAGTACAGACAACAGCCTTTAATCAATGGACGAGAGGCTTTGGCATTTAGGGACACAGGGGCAAGTGTCACAATGGTGACACAAGACCTTGTGCTACCTGGGCAAGTTATACTTGGTGAGATGTACCAAGTGACCAATGCTAGCAATGTCAGAACAGACCATACTCTGGCAGTTGTTAACTTCTCCTGGGGAGGGGTAACTGGCCTTAAGAAGGTTGTGGTGAGTGCAAACCTACCAGTCGAATGCTTGCTTGGCAATGACTTAGAGACTTCTGCTTGGGCAGAAGTGGAGCTCAGGACCCATGCAGAAATGCTGGGGATCCCTGCAGATGTGTTTGCTGTGACCAGGTCACAAGCTAAACTGTCTAAAACTGAACAGGCCTTGGATTCTGGAAGAATGGACCAAGTGCCTTCCAAGAGGAGGAGCAGTAGGGTTAAGGCAGTGCCTTCCCCTTTGGCTCAGGAGGAAGATCAGTCCCTTGAGGGGGATGATCTCAGCCCTGAAGAAGGAACTGTCCCAGAGGAACTTGAGCCTGACCAGGTTGAGTTCTTGGGGACAGGGGGACCTTCTAGGGCAGATCTGAGCCAGGAGCAGCAGAGCTGCCCCTCCCTTGAACCCCTCAGACAGCAAGCTGCTGCTGAGGCTGCTGGGAAAGCTAGTGGTCCCCATACAGTGTATTGGGATGATGGACTCCTGTACTCAGAGAGTAGAGACCCCAAGCCTGGTGCTACCAGGAGGTTGGTAATACCTTTGAAGTTCAGGGGCTTCCTATTGACCCTAGCCCATGATATTCCCTTAGCAGGACACCTGGGCCAGAACAAGACTTGGGACAGAATTGTCCCTCACTTTCACTGGCCCCACATGTCTGAAGACAGTAAGGAGTTTTGTCGCTCCTGTGTAACCTGCCAAGCCAGTGGCAAAGCAGGTGGCACTACAAAGGCCCCCTGATACCACTACCTGTGGTGGGGGTGCCCTTTGAGAGGGTAGGGATTGACATTGTTGGTCCCATGGATCCCCAAACAGCATCTGGGCACAGATTTATACTGGTGGTAGTGGATCATGCCACCAGGTATCCAGAGGCTATACCCCTTAGGACCACTACAGCACCTGTGGTGGCAAGGGCCCTCCTGGGAATTTTCTCAAGAGTGGGCTTTCCTAAGGAGGTGGTATCAGACAGGGGTGCAAACTTCATGTCTGGGTACTTAAAGGCAATGTGGAAGGAGTGTGGAGTTACTTATAAGTTCACCACACCCTATCACCCACAATGCAATGGTTTAGTTGAGAGATTCAACAAAACCTTGAAGGGCATGATTAAAGGGCTCCCAGAAAAGCTTAGGCGTAGATGGGACATACTCTTGCCCTGCCTTTTATTCGCATATAGGGAGGTGCCTCAGAAGGGGGTTGGTTACAGCCCTTTTGAACTTCTGTTTGGCCACCCTGTGAGGGGTCCACTGTGCTTGGTGAAGGAAGGATGGGAGTTACCTCTCAAGCCCCCAAAGCAAGATATAGTGGACTATGTACTTGGTCTCCGCTCCAGGATGGCTGAGTACATGAAAAAGGCAACCAAAAACCTTGAGGCTAGCCAGGAACTTCAAAAGGCCTGGCATGACCAAAAGGCTGTCCTAACTGTTTACCAGCCAGGACAGAAGGTGTGGGTGTTGGAGCCAGTGGCCCCAGCAGCTCTCCAAGACAAATGGAGTGGACCCCACACTATTGTTGAGCAGAAGGGTGAGGTCACTTACTTAGTAGACCTGGGAACACCCAGGAGTCCCCACAGGGTTCTCCATGTCAACAGACTTAAGCCATATGTGGACAGGGCAGACATGGGCTTGCTCATGGCTACTGATGAAGGGCAGGAGGAAGAGAGTGACCCACTCCCTGACCTGCTCTCACAGAACCCTGACGATGGGTCAGTAGATGGTGCAGCCTTGGCAGGCAGCCTCACTACCCAGCAACAAACTGATTGCAGGCAAGTCCTCAATCAGTTTAGACATATGTTTTCTCTGACACCCAGTCAGACCACCTGGTGCACTCATGAAGTGGACACTGGGGACAGTCTGCCTATTAAAAACAAGATTTATAGGCAACCTGACCATGTCAGGGACTGTATCAGGACTGAAGTCCAGAAGATGTTGGAATTGGGAGTGATTGAGCCCTCAGATAGCCCTTGGGCTAGTCCAGTAGTCCTAGTACCTAAACCTCACACCAGTGGTGGGAAAAGAGAGATGAGGTTTTGTGTAGACTACAGGGGCCTCAATGCAGTCACTAGGACTGATGCCCATCCAATACCCAGGGCAGATGAGCTCATAGATACTTTGGCCTCTGCCAAGTATCTCAGCACATTTGACCTAACAGCTGGCTACTGGCAGATCAGACTAGCTGATGCGGCAAAGCCCAAAACAGCATTTTCAACCCCTAGTGGGCATTATCAATTTGTGGTGATGCCCTTTGGTCTGAAAAATGCACCTGCCACTTTCCAGAGGTTGGTGAACACAGTTCTCACAGGACTGGAGGCCTATAGTGCAGCTTATCTAGATGATATTGCTGTCTTTAGCTCCACCTGGGAGGATCACCTGGTCCACCTCAGGAATGTTTTACAGGCCCTGCAAAAGGCAGGCCTGACTATCAAGGCCACTAAGTGCCAGATAGGGCAGAGTCAGGTTGTGTACCAGGGCCACCTTGTGGGTGGAGGCCAGGTTCAACCTTTACAGAGCAAGATCCAGACCATCATGGACTGGACTGCTCCCACTACCCAGACTCAGGTGAGAGCCTTCTTAGGCCTGACTGGGTACTATAGGAGATTTGTCAAGGGGTATGGATCAATAGTGACACCCTTGAATGACTTAACTTCTAAGAAAATGCCCAAAAAGGTTCAGTGGACAGTTAGCTGTCAAAAGGCATTTGATGACCTCAAGCAGGCCATGTGCACTGCTCCAATTCTGCAGAGTCCTGATTACTCCAAGAAGTTCATTGTTCAAACTGATGCATCTGAATTGGGGGTAGGGGCTGTACTGTCACAATTGAATGAAGAAGGTCAGGATCAGCCAGTAGCTTTTATTAGCAGAAGGCTGACCCCTAGAGAGAAACGTTGGTCAGCCATAGAGAGGGAGGCCTTTGCTGTGGTCTGGGCTCTGAAGAAGTTGAGGCCATACTTGTTTGGTACACACTTCCTGGTTCAGACAGACCATAAGCCCCTCTTATGGCTAAAACAAATGAAGGGTGAAAACCCCAAACTGCTTAGGTGGTCCATTTCCCTACAGGGGATGGACTTTACAGTGGAACATAGGCCTGGGAGTAACCATGCGAATGCAGATGGACTCTCTAGGTATTTCCACTTAGAACATGAAGACTTAACTGGGCAAGGTTAGTTTAATGTCCCTACGTTTGGGGGGTTGTGTAGGAGAGTAGGATCTGCTTCACAGGGGTACCCCCACTTTTTGCTGATACTTCACTGGTTTTCGACATTAGTCTGGCTGGGGCCCTGCTATTCAGAACCCCAGCCTAGCTGTTTCCTCTTTAAAAGGGTATCCATGTGCCTTAGGCACATCTCTGATTGGGATCTGGAGTGCCCTTGTAAGTCCCTAGTATATGGTATACTATGTACCAAGGGCATAGGTACCTCAGAGGCCTGCCAGGGGCTGCAGCATATATTATGCCACCCCTGGTAGGCCATCCAAACTGACACCACAGGTCTGCTACTGCAGCCTGGGTAAGGTGGTGCATGCACCCCTTGCTGTGGTATAGGTTACCTATATCACTAAATGCATACACACATATAAACCTATAAGTCACTCCTAAGGCAGGCCTTATCAATCCTAAAGGCAGAGTGCATGGTTTCTATGTGAGAGGGTGCCCCTGCATGAGCAGGGCCCCTCTGCAGCGTTCGGAGACCATCTCTGATGCTGTTTGTAGTGCAGCCTGACCATATACTCTTAAACGCATTATATCCTCGCGGTAAAATGCTAACTATGGAATGGCTGCACCAAAACATGTCGTGTTTGGTGTCAAACATCTTGGAATACTACCCCCCGCCAATTCTGGCGGCGGGGGTAGCATTCCACCCTTCTAGAGGGAAAGGCATGTTAACTCTGACGAGTCCGGTAACTTCTTTCCAGAGCCTGGCATCACAAAATGGATGCTACTGCCACAGACACGAGTCTGGCCTCCTGCTGCTGGACGAAACTCCGGCAGGGGAGGCCTGGACAATAGGTTTCCTGTCCCAGGGAGGTGTGACCACCTCCCCAGACAGGACAAAGTGTATTGGGGCTGGGCGGGAGCACTTTCGGGTGCTTTGAAGTCCTGCACTGGGGGCACATTTGGTGTCCCTAGTGCATACCCCAGTTCAAACCGGATCAGGGGCTTGCAGCCCCTGCTTTGGCGCGAACTGGACAAAGGGAAAGGGGTGTAGCCACCCCTCTGCCCTGACCCACCCATAGGTGGGGCCACAGAGTAGTCCATCCCCTATTTTTGGAATAAAGGTAGGAACCCAGTCCTTAGGACTTTAGATTATACCTGGACGAAACTCTGACACGGAATCCTGGACCTTCGACGCTCTACGACAAGATTAGAGGACTGAAGAATCTCCCTTGGGGTCAAGGAGTGACTCCCCTGCTTGGCAGGCACCAAAGAAGCATCTGTCCGGTTCGCATCACTGAAGCTCCCGTCGGACGCCGAAGTCATCGCATCACCAGAGGTGGATTCTCAGACTTCGCCGAGGCTACCCTGAGTTCCCAGCAAAGCTGAGGCCCGTGGCTATCGTGGGTAACGTGAGACCGTGACCCCTGGACACCGAGCACACTTGCAAGTGCACCATCTTCTGGGTCTCCCAAGAAGTCGTGCTTTGGGCTCCGAGTAGCCCTAGCCTCCAGCACCACCTGCACCGAAGATCACTGGCCCCCACTCCACGAGTGTCCTGTAAGCCAGCTCCACGTGCGGCGTCACGAGGCTCCTTCGCGGTCGCTAGCCCGTTGGCTAGTAGCCCTTACCGAAGGCCAATCTTTTCTTTACTTGGCAGTCTGGTTGCTCCAGGCCTGCCCTCACTTACCCTTGCTGGGTGAGTTCCCCACACCTTGCTGGTCTGCACCATCGACGATCTTCAGCTACATCGAGACTTGCCGTTGCCAAGGCTTGTTGGGTCCAATCTGGTTGCCGACACCGCAGCACTCGACAGACATCGTGTCCCAGCCCGATTCCTGCTCCTGGTCGCCGACAACGCCTCCTGGACCTCGTGGCTGCTGAAACGAGACGACCGTCAACGCACCTGAAGCACTCGACATCGGTGGGCATCCGTCCATCACCTCCCTGGTCACTGGCTAGTGACCCAGACTCTGTCCCCTCTGCTTTCAGGTTCTTCAGAACTCCGATCCACTCTTGGATCCACCCGGACACTTTTCTCCTGGTCGCCAGCAGCACTTTGCAGCAGATCGCCATAAGAACCGACGACGAAACCCGACCCCGAACGGCACCTATGCACCCGGCTTCCCTGGGTGAGGTAACACGAGTACTCCGGTGCTCCCGTGGGTAGAGACTCTTCAAAGTCCTAGATCTCAAAGGGTTTTGTCCTAGTCCTCTTCTAAGTGTCCCTTTCCTCTATTTTCCCGATCCCGACTTTCTCCATAGAAGTTAACGGCGTATCGCGGTTGTGTATTTACACTGCACGCGTCTCCCGTGGGTCCCCTGTGTCACTACCTTGGGTGGTTCCTTGTGGTCCAAGCACTTCTAGAGGCTCTAGGCCTAGTGTCTAGTTCAGTCGTGGTTCGCATACCACTTTATTGGTATATGGTTTGGTACGCCCCTAGGGCCCAAACGTGTATTTGTGCTATTACTGTGATTTAAGATCTTATAACCTATGTATTTCGAACTCTAGCCTCATAAAGAGACTAGAGGGGTGTGTTTAGTAATAAATACATATATTTTGAATATATACCTGGTGTGGTGCTCTTTCATTTGGTCACTCAAGAGATTATAGACTGGTAAAACAAGCTGCTTTACATTCCTTCAAGACTTAGCCTGAAGGCTGCTCTCCACAGCTACCACTAGGATAGCTTTCAATAAGGTTGTCTTTGACCTACCTACCATAAGAGTCGATTTGGACTGGTGCAAGGTGCCCACTATAATTAGTGGACAGCATATGCCAGGCCAACTTCTCACAGGCAGGGTGCAGTGTATTTAAAAGGTAGGACATGTACTGGTGTGTTTTACATGTCCTAATTGTGAAAAACTTGTTTTTACTATTGCAAGGACTATCTCTCTCATAGGGTAACACAGGGATTGCCTTGAAATATCTTTTAAGTGTAATTTTCCATTGGGAGCAGATAGAGATTTGGAGTTTGAAGTCTCTGAACTCTCAATTTAAAAATACATCTTTTGGTGAAGTTGGTTTTTAAATTATGTGTTTGAAAATGCCACTTTTTAGTATACGAGTGCGACCGAACAGGGTTCGGTCGCATCGTACTTGCAGGGCCGTAACCGACGACAGCAGGTCGGTCGGTTACGGCTCCTGACCGATGTCGGACGGACCTGAGTCCGTCCGACATCGGAATCGGCCCCTAAGTGTTTTGCCCAAAATCACAGGATGTTGAATGTCCCTTGCCGAGACTCGAACCCAGTTCCCCAGCTTCGAGGTCGACCACTCTAGCCATAGGCTACATTCTCTCCCAAATTCTCTCCCACTCTCACCTTGTATTGCACAAGACCCTGCCTTTCCCTGACCTGGCTCCAGACACACTACAGGGGGGTGGAGACAGCTTTGTGTGAGGACAGGCACAGCCCCACTCAGGTGTCAGTGACAATTCCTCCCACCACTCTAGCTCCAAGAGACCCATCAGCCTGGTGATGGCCCATCAGGATATGCAAGGCGCACTTCAGCTCCCTTTGTGTGACTGTCTAGAGTGAATGCACAAGAGCCCAACTGTCAGCCAACTCAGATGTGGATTCTACAGACAGGCAGTGTCACAGAATGGTTAAACAAGAAAGACCGGCACGAAAAGGCAGTGAAATACTGCCATCGTACTCCCTCGGTCTTGAAGAGGCGGCCGGGGGAGTACTGAAGGATTTCCGGACGGCGGACGGGCTCTCCGAGCCCGTCGTAAGCCATCCGGAAATCCGAGTCGGATTCCTTTCCGACCGAGCCCATCAGAATGGCTCGGTCGGAAAGGAATCCGGCCGGCATGTTCCGATTCGGTCGGAAGGGCTCCGACCATCGTTCGGTGCCCTTCCGGCCGAAATCGGAATCGGCCCCTTAGTCTCCCCGTCCCTAACAAAATGAATGTGTCCATCTGTAGCGCAACTGGAGCTCATGTAAAGCATTCTGATTCCTTTGGGTCAAGTTGGCCCTATATAAAACTCAGAAGAAAAAAAAAAGTTTGCCTACTTCAAAGGCTGAAAGCTGTATAAGTATTGAACCTCAAAATCGGAACACATCTGGACTCAGGACATTCTGCCAGGAAGAAGAGCTGGATGCTGTAGTAGGAGGGACTGGCACTCTGCCTGTTGCTTTGTTGTGCTGGCCTGCTGCTTGCTGCTTCTGTCTTGGGAGTGAAAGGACTGGACTTTCTTTCTGAATCCTGCTTACAAGGTTCTCCAAGGACTTGTGTGTGCTTACCTCCTGTTAAGAAGTCTCAGGGCCATCAAATACTTCACCTGTGTCTTGCTAACAGCACCAGGACTTCTCTGCTGGAAGTCCTGATTGCCAAGTGATGCCAACTCCAGTTCCTGGGCCCTTGGAATCGTGTGGCTGGTGCTGAAACTCAAGAAAAGCAACATCGACGCCGTCAGCAATGCCACTGCCTGCACCGGAGCCAAGGGCACCGCTCGTGAAAAGCACGATGCACCGCAGCCATGGTGTTGCTGATGACAGCAACTTATTGATGCTGACTTCGTCATCGAGGCTGTTCCCTGCACCGGAGCTCAGGGCACTGCTCATGAAGTGCAGAACAAACAGCCCTGACTTGCACTGCATCATCGACCTCCCTGATGACAGGGCTTCGCACCGACTTTGCGCCGCTGCCTGCACTGAAGGCACTGCTCGTGAAGAGCACAAGGCACAGCCTGAAGCCTGTCGATGCCAGCGGCTCAACTGCATCATCCTGGAGTGGATAACTGACTTGGGCGACCTCCCAAACTCATGACACCGCAGCATCTTGAGGATCCGATGCCTCGCCGCCAACGCCACATCACCTACCCCGTGCAGCAATAAGGAACTAATGCCACACCAGCAATGTCTCACCTCCCTGACGCCGAGCAACGTCTTTGTTTTCATCATTTTCAAGGTACTGTCGCTGGTGTGGACTCAATTTGTAGTGTTTTCACTGTGTTACTGTGTGTATATGTACAAATGCTTGACACATTGCCTCTGAGATAAGTCTGACTGATTGTGCCATGCTACCAAGGGGTGTGAAGGGATTATCGTAGCTGTGTGATTTTCTTACCCTGACTAGAGTGAGGGTCCCTACTTGGACAGGGTGCAAACCACTGTCAGATAGAGACCCCCTTTCTGACAGGTGTTGTGTTATAAAAGTGGACATCTGTCCCAGCACCAGCATCCTTATGCCCTCCAAATGTCACATAGTAGGCATAGCCCTATTGTTTGAATCAGAAATTTCTTGCAAAATAGTTTGCTCCATGTTAAATATTTATAATTGACACAACCTGCTGAGTAAAGACAAATAATTTCTAACCATAGCAAAATTAGGTGATATATTTTTACGGTCTCCCCAATGGGCTACATGACTAACAACTACAACTGATATGATGGAGAATTTTAATTCTGTTTTTGAAGGCTTGGCCTCGCCCTCACTCTCAGGGTTTGTAGAGAGTGTCAGAGAAAATGGGATACAAAAGTCCTGTGTTAAATTGTAAGTTATGAGCCTCAAATTTAAGTGAGCAACTCATGAGTTGCTACAGGGTTCTTCCATCAGCCAGACTCTTTTCAATCTATACTTGCCCCTTTATCTCAACTTATTAAGGGTTTCCAGTTATCCTGCAGGTGTTATCTGATAATAGGCAGACTATCTTAAGATTGGATGGTGCGAGTGATCAAGAATGTACTAACTTTGTGAGCGGTCTAAAGATGGAGATCCTCATCTGGACGAGCCTTCTTCCTGCTGAACTATGGTATTGTCCCACTCCTGTACAGTCTGGTAGGAATCTTGGAGGATTCCTTATGTTTTTCCAAGATAAATGTACTTTTATTGCTTCCTGTATCTAAAGGTTTTAAGAAAAATTTACCTTTATCTTTAACTCTGCCCATTTTCCTATCTACACACTAATCTGTTCTCGGTTGGACTACGCAAATGCCCTTAATTTAGTGCTTCCAGCTTGCCAACTGGAATGCCTCAAACTAGTACAAAACTACTCTGAATGACTATGTCTCCACTTACTGCGTCATACTCCCATATTGCCAGATTTGTTTTATGCATTTGCTCCCTGTTGAAAATGTACTGTTTTTAAAGGCCTGCATCTGTTTCAAATCATTATATGACTGTGGTCCTAATTCTCAAACGGAGCTATTTTCTTTGTATGTGCCAACTACAGTCCTTTGTTCTTCAGAAAAAGCCAGATTTAGTTCAGACTTTCCACCAAGTCAACTACTCAAAGTAGGTCTTATACATGAAGACTTGCTTATATATTCTTCTATGTAGCTCATGGCATAGAGTACTCCACCAGGTAGTGCAGTCTAGACCAGAGAGGGGCCACGATCCAATAATTTCTGAATTTTCTTTTAACGTGTTCTGGTAAAACAATGGATGACCAGTTATTCTCTTGTAACTAAGAAAATCTAACAGTTATGAATAATATCTTTAACCTGTATATGGTGAAAGCAGTAAGAGGTTCAGTACTCACCTACTAATATTTTGCCTTCTCTTGTTGTTGAAGGACTATCTTTACTTTATATTGATCATTTTGAAACATTCCAAAGCATAGTTAGCCATGAGTTATTGCACACACTAAAGACAATTTTAATAAATAACAAAAAACTGCTGATTCAATAAAAAGTGCAGGAAAGTAAAAAGTACACTTTTGAATACAGCTATGGAACATGTGGCTTCTAGAAGATCATCACTAGCATTGAAAATAGCAGAATATAAACTCTTAATAAAAATAAATAAGCTAGCATAACAAGGGTATCTGGAATCAGACAAGGTAACAACGTTTTGGAATGAGATCAGAAAAGGAATAAGGGTCCTGGAACAATTAAAATACAAACCTTTCTATTGATTTGACATCAAGTCCCGTGCACACGCATATAAGTAATTACAACATTAAAGGTAATTGTTGTTTACAAATGATGACAAAGTATTCTTTCTTCGAGTGTAGATTTAATGGTGTGTTGTTTCACAGGTCATTGGGTGTATAACCCTAGACTTCTTCAGGGCTGGAATTGAACATAAAATGACTTATTTCACAATGTGTTACATAAAATCTTACATGTTTTTTTGTCTTACAAGGATGGGACACGCTAAGTACATTAATGGTTCTTATTCATCACCCAAGATGGAGGGAAACACCAGAACGGTTTTCACCAGCACACCGCACTGTTACCACTGAAAAATACGGTAATTTGTTTTGCAAGATCGAATACTGTCTTCCACTATGCATGACGGTTTCTTTTTCGCCAATTGCATATCTTAGCTTCTGGTGTTTCCCTCCATCTTGGGTGATGAATAAGAACCACTAATGTACTTACCGTGTCCCATCCTTGTAAGACAAAAAACATGTAAGATTTTATGTAACACATTGTGAAATAAGTCATTTTATGTTCAATTCCAGCCCTGAAGAAGTCTAGGATTATACACCCAATGACGAAACACGTGTTGGCTGGCCTGTGAAACAACACACCATTAAATCTACACTCGAAGAAAGAATACTTTGTCATCATTTGTAAACAACAATTACCTTTAATGTTGTAATTACTTATATGCGTGTGCACGGGACTTGGTGTCATTTGTATAGACGGACTAGTGTCCTTAATTGAGGGCTTAGGGGTTTTCCCTCCCCTGTCACACCGCACTGATATCCCTCCTTTTGCTACATTCACGACACTGGGTAAGCACCATATCATACCCTGTGATAACTAACACCCCCCTTTTGTCTCCTCATTCTATTGATTTGTTGCCTTCTTTTGGAGGCGAAAAGGAGTTTTATGTTAGACTATCGACTATAAGAATTTCGTGCTACAGAAATATGGTAGAAAAATAGTGACAACCAAAATATTGACAAGATAAGTATAGATTTACTATTCTTTACTACACATCTATGGGGCATATTCTCAAGGACTTATCGCTGAGTTAGCGGCCCTTTATCGCAGCCAAAGTGGCGATAGATTTATCGCCCTATTCACAAGCTGGTGCTAACTGCCGATATCGCCAGTTTTCCTGCGATAGCAGCCGCAAAAAACATCGCCATGGATGACACCGGCAACTAACGCTAATGAGATGCAGAGTAGGCGTTCCTGTGCAAAAAGCCGCGAAAACACCACTTCGCAATATTCTCTACGACCAGCCAGATCGGCGATAAGATCCCAAAACAGGCGATAAGGCGCGTTAGCAGCAGGGATTTAACACCTGCTCTTACCTGGTGTTAAGTCGGACGACAACCTGCACCACAAAAGGGAGCCCAGACCAGAGCCACACCTGAAGAACAACAGATGCCATGGAGCTACTGATCATGCAGCTCGGAGTCCCAAGAGGGCCACAACACCCACTGCCACCACACCAAGGCCCGCCACACCCCCCGGACCCCCCCGCCCCCCCTGGACTACAACAGAGGCAGCGCAGACAAAGACAGCGGACCTTCAGAAAACGCACCAGCCTCACAGACTTAACACCAGAGGATGCCATTGCCCACTACAGGCTCAAAAGGACAACCATCCTCTGCATCCTGACAATCATTGCCCACAGGCTGAAGGGTACCAACAAAGCAGACAACCAACATCCCTCCGCAGACAAAGCTGCTGGCTGTGCTGCACCTGTTGGCCTCTGGTACCTTCCAACCAACAACTGCCAGAGTCGGAGGAGTCTCACAGCCAGCCCTATCGAAATTCCTCACACCTGTCTTGGATGCCATCATCAGCTTGGTACCCCAGCACCTTTACTTCCCACACACTGCGCAGGAACAGCTGGAGACCAAGCAAGGCTTCTACGCCATAGCTGGCTTCCTGCACGTGTTGGGAGCAATCAACTGCACACATGTACTCCTCGTGCCCCCTGGCGCCACTGCACACAATTACCGCAACAGGAAGCACACGCATTCCATCAATGTGCAGGCAATAGTGGACCACCTGCGACTCTTCACCAATATCGTTGCCAACTACCCAGGCAGTGTGCATGATTCCTTCATCTTCCGACAGTCCATCATCAACCAGCGCTTTGAGGCTGGCACCTAAGGGAATGCATTGCTCGTTGGTAAGTACCAAATGAGCACACCACACACCTCAACTCCACAGTCATGCAACTCACGACTCTGGGAATGCACACGTTACAAACTCACATACAACATGCCAAACAACATGCCCACCTACCAGACACGACTGCACAACTTACTGTGGTAACCTGGGCTAGCCATGTACACAAGCCATCAACGGCATGGCACCTCAGCCACACAATAGCAGAATGTGGGGAGAGGTGGGAACCAGGCATGTGCGAAGGAGGCAAGTGACCCATGAATGAGAATGTACACAATGCCAAGTGTGGCGTGGATGTGCTGGCCAGACTGCAGTATGCAGACCACAGACATGTCCATGTCGACATATACTGCTGGTGTTTGGAGTGTAGTGGACAGTGGACCCAACCATGTCACCTCAGGCAGTGGGGAAGACCTGGGACATGTAGCTGTGTCGTACCCCCCTGTAAGCGTAAACGGAGTGGGCTGGCGTACGACAGTCCAGCGTAGGGGTGTGGATAATCAGCCCGGGGAAGTAACTAATGCGTGTGTCTCTGTTGTAGTGTCGGCGCCACCTGTCCCGCAATGGACAATGTTGCGATGTAGCATGCCCCCGGAGTGCGGGCTCGGCCGAAGGGATAAATGAAGGAGCGCAAGCCCGCTCGGGGTCCGGGATCATACATGCCAACTGTTGTGTGTGTCGCTATTACCGCAGCATAGGCCAAAGGTCTACCCTCAACCGCATCGCGAGTTCAGCCAGCCATGAACTCTACATCTGTGTCTGCCCTATCCTTACCGTAGGCCTACACACACGTGGCCGCCCACCTTCAACGCACAACATCACAGTGTCGTTGTCAGGCTTGTGGACATGCGCAGACAGGCATGACAATGATGTGCCGTAGGAGTGCAAGTGATGCAACCGCGCTGCGCACACTAGTAAATAGGCTCGGGGGGAGGGAGGAGCAGCAGTGAGGCTACGTAATACACATTGATGCCGCTCATTTGCTACAAGCAGTACCTGTCAAACAGGAATCACTAAGTCACACATATCACACACCAATGAACTAGTGAGCCTGCCAACACATCATGCAGAACCAACTTTTGTCTCTCTGCACTGTCACAGGTGATCAAGGATATGCACTCTGCCCTTGGATGATGACACCCCTCCGAGCCCCGAACACACAGGCCCAGAGGCAGTACAATGCGGCCCACAAAAGCACCAGGGGCATCGTGCAACGCACATTTGGCATGTTGAAGTCACGTTTCAGGTGCCTGGACATCACAGGTGGAAGGTGGAAGGCTCCTGTACAGCCCAGGCATCGTGTGCAAGATGATCGTTGCATGTTGTGTGTTGCACAACATATGTGTACGCACCAATGCCCCATGGCTACAAGTGCCAGATGCACCGGACGATGATGAGGAAGATGAGGCAGGTGGACCACACCCCACTGCAGCAGCAGCAGGAATAGCCCGTAGGAACACCATCATTGACAATTTCTTCACATGAGCACGTCACATTGTCACAGTCCTTAGCAATCATGGGACAGTACAAAATGACCACAGGCACAGCATGTGCAAATTAATTCATGACAACACACATTCCCTGTGTGCATGTAACTCCTCTGTACAAGCACATCACTCTGACAAGTGTAAGTGCAACATGTAGTGCTAACAATCTCATAAATTGGAACTAGATGGTGGGTGTGTCACCTCTCTACAGAGAGGCTGTTTAGGGTGTCACGTATTCGAAATGCCATTTCTGTGTGTCAAAGATAGTACGGAATCCCACTCATCAGCGTTTCACATGTGTCCCAAATCATTACATATAGGCTGTCATTTGTGACCTACAATTGACAACAGGGCTTCTTTTGGGGTCAAATATGTACCACCATGATGCAGGGATGCACCCTGTGACTCAAGTCCCACAACATGAGCTACATGGACGTAAGGGGGAATCACAACCCCTACATTCGTCCATGCTTTCATACTTGATTAATCATAGACATGACACATCTGTGTGTATTAGAATGTATTATTCAAGTTCAGTGGAGTGTTGAAGCTGTCTTAGTACTGGGCCATGCAGACAACACTTTACAATGTTGCCCCGTGGAGGGCCAGCCAGAGTCCTTTAGGGATTGACAAGTTACTCGGAAGGGGAAGAGTCCAGTCCGCAGGCTGATTGCTGTGTCATTGTAGAGCATACAAAATATGGCAGTCCATGTCGAGGTCCAAGGTTAGTGTCGCAGAGTGTGTCGGGGACAGTGGAAGGTGTTATTCCAGGGCATGATGCAGAGGGCAGACCCAAGCAGAAACAAGCCATATGGCGGAGATGAATGCTACTGCTTCCTCCTTACCACTGAGGCAGATTCATCCTCATCTTCGTCCTCTGACGTTTCATGTTCCTCACATGTGGGTGGTGGTGTTTGGTTTGCAGCACTGTGTGACACTTACATATCAGGGGCCGGAGATGTGGATGTAGGAGTAGCAGCAGCATTCATCTGCGCAATGTCTTGTGGCATCACTCCCATGATGAGGATCTGCAGGGCATGGAAGATCCCATCTACAGCTTTCTCATGTGCAGCCGTGGTAGCCATTCTTTGTGCCTGCATCCGCTCCATGTTCTCCATGACCCTCCTCATGTTTCCCAAATCACGGATGACATCGCTGTAGCCACTCTGACTAGACAGTTGTTGTTGTCTCCGAGTCATGACTCCAGCGATGCCAGCCATGGATTGTTGGAGGGCATGGGGCTGACTGTGGGTGTCCGTTAGGGAGTGTAAGTGGTCCCTGATGGGACTCAGACACCCACGTATGGCATCTAGTTTGGCTGCCATGAGGTCGAACCCCACCCGCACCTGTTCAGCCAGCTCCTTCTGGCAGTCTAACACATGGCGTTGGAACGCCATGTGTTCTTCGGTGAGGTGCTGGGAGCCAGACGTGGTGTTGGGTGCTTCCTGCTGTGTGGTCTGTGCAGGGGGTGGGATCACCTCGATGGTGCTGGGCTGCCCTGCTACTGGAGGTGGGGTGCGGAGGTTGTCCATGAACCGTTGGAGTTCGTCGTAGTCGATGTCCTGGGGGTCGTCTTCATCATCGCTGACGTGATGTAGGGTCTGCTCTGCAGGAGGTGTTGATTGTCCCTCTGCAATGTAAAGGGGAGATGCAGTTTCACAGTGTGTTCCATGTATGTTGACGCATTGACGAGGTTTACATACAGACTGCATGACAATGTACATTGTGACTGTTTGTGAGGAGATGCCTATTTGATGCGGGACAGTGGACATTTGTACTACATCACGGATGTGAGGTTGTACTCATACATTGTCATCTCATAGTTTCCTGCTATGCCAGATGTGATTGGCCATTTTCTACACACATGCGGCACCAGTTGTGTCCTGTGTTCTGTTGTGAAAGTGTTGCAGTTTGTACCACATTGTTGTCAATGTTGAGGTGCTCTTATTCTTATGTGTGTGTGCTGTATTGTGGGTGAGTCGCCCCTGCAGCTCTGATTTGACTGCCCCTTATCCCTTTCAGGCGGTGTGCCTTTGACTTCTGTGCTTCTACAGTGCTGAGATGTTGCAGACTTGGGTAAATTGGGCTCTTGGTCGAGTTGTGACTCTTGGGCATGGTTTGTCCGCAGATGTGTTGTTGACGTCAGGGGTTGTTTGTGCACGTGGATGTGTCAGAGTGTGACCTGCTCCTTTCCGGATGTGGTCCACACTCACTCACCTCAGTATCATGGCGTGCACCATGTCATGATAATTGGACTGCAGCCATGCTAATCGTCATGCAGTGTCACTTGCATTGTCAGTGTGGCTCACGGACCGCAGCTTTGCTGGGTTCAGCACATGTGTATGGGTTTGTTGTGAGATTAGTGATGTGTGGGGAGGGCCCCCTCCGGGCACATTGTCAACGGGGGCCTACTTGCTGTTTCTATGTGTGCTGCAGTATGCCAAGGAGATCAGGGACATGATCCAGAGTCATTGTGGGTGTGCAGTGTGCTCTACTTAATTGTGCGCCATTGTGCCCATCTCCCCCCGTTCCCCCCAGTCCCTGGTCGGTACTCACCCTGTTGATGTTGTGTCAGGTCATGTTGAGCAGTGTCCGAATTCACTACTCTTGGCACCGTATCCCGACTGATGACTGTGGCCACCATTTTCTCCATGTCATCCAGCTCCTGGTGTGCCGCTGGACCCCCACCTCCAATCTGCGTTGCTGCTTTCATGCTGGCATCGAGTTTCTTCTTGGTTCTGCCCTTCACATCATTCCAGCGCCTCTTGACCTCTGCCATTGTCCTCCTCAACTCTGCAACTGCATTCACATGGTCCAAGATAGTCTGCCATGTTTGCGTCTTTGTTGCCAATGACACGTTGGAGGTGACGAACAGTTGTTGGTAGTGTTCTATCACCTCCGTAACGATGATCCTGTTTTCCTGCAGACTGAACCGCATCTTCCTCTTCTCCTTGGCCTTCCCCGACCCTGAGGTTCCTTGCTGGTCGTCTGTGGGTCTTGTGGGGTTCGGGTTGTCCTCTGCACTCAGTCCGGGTGCATCCATGGTGCTACGCAGTTTAACTTTTTTTTCTGCTTTTATGGTGCATTTTCCCGCATGACGCGTGGGAATTGCAGGCCTGTCGCTGGTTATCGCTGATTTTTGTATCGCGATTTGGGGCATCGCAACTTTTTTCGCGTTCGTGTTTCGCATTTTTTCGGCGTCGCGTTAATTTTAACATTTGGTGCGTTATTGTGAGACTATCGCATGGTGCCACCGGGTTGAGAATACAACGTTAACACAGTGTTATTTTACCGCGATAGACTGCGATGTGCAAAGTTGCGTTAACCTAATTTTGCGATAATTATCACACGTTCTTGAGAATATCCCCCTATGTGCCTTGAAAAGAAACATATCATCAAGGTACATATTTGTAGAATTAAGTATTATAAACCTATACTTACCTAAAAATACTTACCTTAACTTTATTTTTGCAATCCATATTTTTGCTCTAATATTTTAGCAGCATGATATTTGGTACTCAATATTCTGGTATCATACCAAACGGGAGTGTTTAAGGGCACTGAAGGCACAAAAAAGGGGCAAGGCACCAGGTCCTGACCTGGTCCCATTCAACTTTTTTTAAAAGTACTACACAGTGTTTTGGCTGTGCCTTTGAAAGGCCTCCTAAATGACATATTTAGTGCTGATCATGTTCCTGAGAATTGGAGCAGGGCCATAATTACTCTTATTTCCAAAAAGAGATAGAAGTCTCCTATTAACTACAGACTCTTTTCCATGCTCTATGGAATTAGCAAATTACTTGGAAAACTGACTATGCCCTTAACCTTTGCCAAGCAGGCTTTCTGTGAGGTATTGGTGCCATTGAACATGTGCTAAGAATTTACCTTTTGATTATGCAGTCTGTTGAGTTGATGAGAGTAAGGACATTTCTGGCTTGTTGGACATCAAATCAGCTTTTGATAACATGTATTAGGATGCTTTTTATAGGTTCTATGAGGTCCCTGGCTTTACCTGAACCTTTAATAAATGCAACGTTTTGCTGTATTCTTGCAAAATGGCTAAAATCCAATTGGCCTGGAGTGGAAGAACACGCTTACGATTGATGTCATTTAGTATGTTAGGTAAGGGCATATATGAGCCCCATCCCTTTTAATATCTTCATCAGCGATGTGAAATCCTTACTGCCCAAGGCTTGAGTGGACATGCCTGCATAACTGGTGTGCCTCTACTTTGCTTCTTGCATGAAGATGATTTGAGCTTATAGCATGTACCGAACCGCCTTACAGAGACTACTGAAAACATTTGAATTGAAAATGTTTAAATATCAATTAAGAAATGCAAGAGTCTAGTATATAATAATTCTTTCTTTATTCGGATGACAACACATCCATAAAAATATACAAAACAGCAGTCATAAAAATCAATACAAACAGGTAAAAGTACACAACAGGTTAAAACAAAGCAAGATACTAAGGACCCCACAAATCTATGGTTATGTACTCAATCCCGCCAATATTAACCTCATAATTACAAAGCAATAGGGTTCAATCTATTCTTGATAATCTAGATCTGTACGCTTCCCACAAAAAACTGATCACAACAAAGAGGGTATGGGGGTTTGGTAGCTACTCTAAATGCAAAACTGCCACTTTTGCCTGTCTAAACTTCAAGGTCTTAAGTAAGGGCCGGAGGAATCGTTTTCTTCGCACTGAGAATAATTTACACAGTAAAACAAAATGAAGCATGTCCTGTGGAGATCTAAGATCGCAGCCACAGGGAGATCTTTGGGATGAGGTAAAAAATAACACTGGTGAGGCTAAAAGATGGTGGAGTTGGTTAAATCTAAAGCGCTTAGTTAAAAATCTATCATGGGCGCTAAAAAGTGCACTAAGGTATGGTTCCATACCTGGCTCAGACTTTAACATTACATAAGCCCTCACTGAGGGTTTACTAAGCTCAGTATTTTCACTCTGGGTCATGACAAATTTATAGTATACCTCATTTGTGCTGTTCAAATCCCCGGCTCCCTGATCACATGACCTCCTGACGTGTCGTGACCCTTGAACCCCTGGTTCTCTACTTCTACGGCCAACGCAGCTCCGACACCGTAACCGGACACGATCGTGGTGGTTAACGGCTGACAGAAGCGCCGCCCCATCCGAACGGATACACTCCGCATCTATCGGTAAGTCCCCACACACGCCGAGTGCCGGCCCGTACCCCTCCGCATTCCCTCTTCCGATCCTGATACCGTCCTCCCTTTTTCTCCCCAGAAACTAAGTACCGGCATCACCTCTTAGAGTTACACAGAGGCTTCCTGACCTGCCGGCCCCCGGTGCCGTGCACTCCGCCTTCTCAGTTACGGCGCCCCGGCCGAACATTCTAGTTGCCCGTCACTGCAGCTCCCCTTGGCCGCCGCCCAGGTAAGACAGCTCCCCCTCTGTCTTCTAGCCACCACCACCCGGCTCGGCCGATCACTTTCTCATTCCTTGCCCCTTCCCACACAGACCGACTCGCGCAGAACCCTCCACGCCACGCTCTGCCCATCTCACCACGCCGGATTGACTCCAACCTTCTAGTGAGGACACGGGACTGTGTCCTACTCAGGTACTTACTCTCTCCTTCCTAGCCACGGCTCATGCCCGGCTTGCTCCCTTGCGCCACTTTCGCCTTACCTGTGCCGCTACTCCCGCTTTTTCAGCCTCCAGCTCCACGACCCCCTGGTGACCACTCGCCGCGCCTTCACCTCAACCAGCCCCCCAAACTCTGGCTACCTCCACCAGCCTGACCCCCAGGTAGGCCTAACCGCGCCTGCAGTCCTTACCCATGCGCGCCTTCCAGCCCTTCCCGTCCACACCCTTACACTTCTCCCTTCCCTCCCTGTGCAGCACTACTTAAACAGCAGCCCCGTCCTGAAGATGATCCTGATTCCATAGGATCGAAACGTCGTTGACTCCTCAGCGCAATTGACGGCGCCCCAACTCCGTGTGGTTCAATCTAAATCACTCAATCGGTTCCCACGCAACCATTGTAAATTATTTCGTGCTGAACCACACAGTCACTTGTATATAATTTCACATTTGTGTCACCGCGCGCCTTTCGCTGTTTTCACTTTGTCACTTGCGCCACTCATATGTGTCACGAGCACATTTGTGCACCAAGTCCAATTTGGGCTGCTTATGCATTCCATGCCTACAGTGCTGATACAACTGTACCATTTCTAAACTTTGAACCTAAATATATGATGCTATGTGCACATTTTTAAAAAACTTGTCGTGAGTCTCCCTCATTCCTTCCTCGTAATGTATTTTACATACTGGTTTAACTGACTCCCCTAATGATACCAATTGAGATATTGTTGTTTTTTGTCGTTCAAATCCCCATGGCGTAAAGTGTGATGTGCAAAAAAAAGGTCTGGCCTTCCTATGGCCTGTGCGGTTTCCTTAATATAATGTATCCAGGGAATTTTAAAGCCTTGATCCATGGCCAAACAATCCGCTAAAATCAAGCGGTTTAAACCCTTATCTTCATGTGACCAGATCTTTATCCAGCAAAGTAATGGTTTAATTGCCACTCGATCTACCAGATAATCCATCCCTAGCTCTTCATGAACAGACCAAGCTGGTATTCTTTGGGGGATGCGCAGGACCCCAGTAAAAACGTATTTTCTGCCTCCTGTAAACTATGAGAGGGGATATACCCCCACACCTCACTACCGTGTACAACTTTTGCGATAGTCTTGGATTTATACAGTTTTAAGATAACTTCCGGAGCCCATGAACCCAATCTACTGGCAAAGCTGGTGATGGCCCCCACGGATTTATTCAGCTCGATGCGCTTCCCATCTAAAAGGGTTCTCCACTGTAGGCGGTCATCAAATAACACTTCAAGGTAGGGGAAAGCCGAAACCTTAGCCAGAATATGATGGCCCGCTTTAAAGCTTTTCAGGCGAGGCCTCCGCCGCCCGGCCACTAATACATATGACTTAGTAAAATTAACCAACAAGTCCAGCCTGTCCATAAAAGAAATGAAGGCGTCTATTAAAGTCTGCAAACCCTGGGCCGTATGGGCCATCCATAAGCACCGCATCGTCGGCATAGAGTAAGACTGGCAAGGCTCTCCTCCCCACTCTAGGGGAATCTGACTGAAGTGCCAATAGAGCCGCCTCAAGACTGTTAATATATACAGAAAATAAAAATGGAGCTAAAATGCAGCCTTGGCGCACTCCCCTTGTGCAGTTAAAATGGTTAGTGAGTTCCCCCCCTGGTGTATATCTCACTGTGGCTGTCGTCTGGGCATGAAGTGATAAGAGTAGATGGACAATAGAGGATTCCACTCCAAGGGAGATTAAGATATCCCATAGATTAGTCCGGTTGACACGATCAAACGCGGATGTAAGGTCCATAAAGGCTAGGTACAGGACTCCCGGTTGTGTCAGTGTGTATTTGGCAGTCAAAAGATACAGATTAAGGCACTGGCCAGTAGTTGACATGCCTTTCTGGAAACCAAATTGGACTTCCGCTAAAATCTGGTTATCTATGGCCCACACAGACAGTCTAGATAAAAGAGCCAGACCCAAGACCTTTACGACAGCGTCAATAAGGGAGATCGGGCGACACGAATGTGGATTGTCCTTGTCCCCTTTTTTATAGATTGGAATAATTATAGCGGTAGACCAAGAGGGCAACGTCCCCTTTAAGGCTATCGCATTTAAAACTTGGGTTAAAAGGGGGGCCCACACCTAGACATTATCACGAAACAGATCTGGGGGTATTCCATCGGGCCCTGGGGCCTTATTTAACGATAGCAGCTCTATACTTGAATGAACCTCCTCCAGCGAAAAACTGATGGGAATTACAGATGGGCTAGACGGTATATCTACCCTTAACTCCTCCTGGGGGCCTATGGAATATACCTTTTCAAAGTGAGATACCCAATGCTCTGAAGTAATATGATGACATATGGAAGGTCTAGCAGATTCTGCAAAGCAGGGGCTGTCAATGTTTCTCCAAAATAGGGCAGAATCCCTCAGCTCCCCTGCTTCCGCTAGATCCTCCCACGTCTGTTTTTGTAACTGGTGCCTGCGCAATTTCACTGCCTCTTTGTATCGACGCCGCTCTGAATCACTCTATCTTTCACCCGGGGCTCCTGCTTCAAGGCTGCCTTTAACCTCCTCAGTGCTTGAGAGCACCTGCGGTCAAACCAAGAGTGAGGAGTCTGAACATGCCTCACTGACTGTGTAATTAAGGAACCGGTGACCACCTCGGCAATAGAGGTAAAAGAGCTTAGAATGACCTCACTTGAGGTATAGGGGTCCAGACGAAGGGCTATCTCGCGCCGACAAGAGGAGAAAAGGCTATACTTAAAGGCCTTAGCATCTATGCTTGACCAAGGTAGACGCCTACCTTGATCTGTCGAGGTTAGAGGTGCCTGAGAATTAGAAGAGGCCGATGTATGAATGCCCTCCTCCCTCAATGTGAGAGTCAGGGGGTTGTGGTCGCTAAAAGGGTAATGCTCTATGGTAAAAAGGCCCGGGTCCAAGCCCAGCGAGGCAGACACGAAAATATAATCTATGGTGGTGGCGGATCCCCTGCCTTTATAGGATGGGGCAGATGTGAAATGAGTCCCGTGTGCCAGTGGTCCAGTGTGTGCACTAAGTTATGCGTAAATAAGAGATTGTTCAGCTCATCCCCTTCCATGGTATGCTGTAGATGCAAGTCCTCTGCAAGCAGGCAGGGCTGTGTAATAGGGAGGACCTTTAGGAAAAATGGACATAGGTGACAATTAAAATCACCCACTAAAATAACGTTCATATACCCAAGACCCTCACACTTTAAGGAGTCTAAAGCAGTATTTCGAGCATTAATATTGGAACGCCGGCCCATACCCTTTTTCATGATATAGAAATTGATTATCCCAAGTGGGGGCTCTCTCCCTATATGCAATTTTATTCCCTGGAACACCCAAGAGTCCCATTTGAAGATCTGCACGTCCTTGCAAAAATCTAGCTCCACAAATATGATAAGACCCCCGCTAGCTCTTCCCATGTTGGAGTTTTGTGCAGGGCAAAAAAAGGTCTTATACCCATCCAAAAAAAACTTATTCTGTGTCTCCCATGTTTCCTGTACACATATAATTTTGAAAGATCTAATATATAAAAGCCATCTATCATCGAAAAATTTGGCAGACAAGCCAGCCACATTCCAGGAAGCAAGACTAAATGCGCTTTTGGGAATTATAGATAGAATCTCCTAAATCAGCTAAGGGGGGGCGAAAGCATATAAGGCCTTGCCTGAGAGTCAGGATTAGCTTTTGGCTTCACCTCGGGAGGGGGCTCTAATGATATCCTAGCTTGCAATGAAACCGATGGGACACTAATTGCTTCATAATCCTGCCACAAGGGGCCTTTTAGCTGGTGGGGGGGCTCAACATGTATTGCCTCAGAATCACGAAATCAATCCAACTCCTTCATGTTCTCTAAAGGAGCATATGAATTTCTGAGTTGCACCTCCTGCCCCTGACCTCCTACGGTAAACCCACCCCTCCTACTGAGTTCCTTGCCCTGGTTGCACAGTGAGGGTCTGAAAAAGAAGCCCAATGGGAGTAGTTTAATGCATGTACCTAGGGAAAATGATTTATAAGCCCCAATGAGGATTTTGTGTGCTAACTCTGGGTGACGTGTGGAAATGATGATACAATTGCCATCAAACCTTTTCCTTGTTGGACCTATCCAAGCCGCCCTCCTCGCCATCAAAATATCATGATAATCCCTTTCGGAAAACCCAGAATGCTGCGCTAGCCAATGCAAGGATTTTTTAATCAATTGAATAGTAGTTTTCTCTTTGTTGGCAGCTAAGGCTGGGACCCCACTATAAAACCACAGTATAAGGAGCGCATGCTGGAGGAAGGTCAATCACTGGAAGCTGAAGAGCCTTGGGGTATTGCACCCTAAGGTGGGGGGTGTCTTCCCTGTCTAGGACCCGAAAATCATGCGTAACAGAAGACGGGCCCCCTTCCTCAAGACATGATTTAGTGGGCCCTTGCGATGCATGTTGGGCCGACACCCCCTTGGCTACATTGACATGTGAAGTACCTGAACTACTCCAAGGATTACAAGGGGGTATTGTATCCGGTAAAGGTGGACATAAAGACAGGTAATCGGTTTGGGGCTTAGCAAGGGAGGTTAAAACCGTGTCCAAATTGCGTGCCAAGCCCCTAGATGCCGACTCCAACTTGTCCAGCCTAATCAAAATCGGTGATAAAAGGTCAATGAGGGTCTCCTTGATTCTAAGTAGCGCCGGGCCAGATGAGTCAGCAATTCCTCCATGTTGGGCCCTATTGCAATGCTCCCTGGACCCTCTGTGTGACCATAAAAGAGTCCTTTGCCCTCTTGGACTTCCTTTGTCACTTTGGCGCTGGAGGGCTCACCGCAACAACAGGAGGAGTGAACTGAGGGGGGACGAGCACTGGTCCTGGGGCTGCGGGCTCGTGAAGAAGAGACTTGTCTGCTTCCTAGTTCAAAGGCGAATGGGAAGGAGCTGGAGATGGGGCAGCCAATGGGGCATTAGATACCACAGATGGAGATAATGTGCACCCCAAACCCAAACTTCCTACATCAACAGAAAGCCGACATTCCGCCCGGTCGCTCTCCTTGTTGATGACTCCCACGGCCTTGGCCAAAAATGTTTCACTAGTGAGGCACGGCTGCCCCGGAGGGGGTCACAGGTTGTGCCTTCCATTTCCCCATTACAAATGTCAATCAATATCCAGGGGAAAGGTCCAACAGACCGAGAGGCAACGTTGATTCATGACACAATAGTCCAGGGTGTCTCACCCAACAAAGTAAGTGCTTAATATTGACCCCCAAAGTGGCGGGCAAACACAAGTAGAGCTGCACTTATGCCAGCGTGCTCTGTGAGAGGTGTGGAGTTAAAGATACTCACACAGATTGTCGAATGTCGGATGTCATTAACCCCCATGCACAGTAAGAGATGATAACTGTAAAACAGACCAAACGGCCCCAGGACATATAATCGCACCAGGGCCGTAGACAAGCAAGTACAGCAGTCAACAGAAAAGCCCCTGCAGGCCACTCACCAATTCCAGAAGCACCACAGCCCCAACTCCACGCTCATGTGATCCCTGTTTCAGAGGAAAGAGGGATAGCCCAGTCCGGCCTTCTCTGGTCTAGGACGGGCCAAGACGGGCCCGTCTTGGCCCGGTCTTTGCCCGGGCCGAGCCCGGGCACGCCTGCTCACGTCCTGTGCTGCGGGACACCTCAATGGAATTTATGGCGCTCCTGCGCCGCCTCTCCTCACTCGCGTCAGAGCCCCGTCACCAAGGGCAGGGCAGGCAAACAAACAGGCATGATGGAGGCTGCCGGATGCCTCAATGGAATTTATGGTGCTCCTGCGCCACCTCTCCTCACTCACGTCAGAGCCCTGTCACCAGGGCAGGCAAACAAACAGTCACGATGGAGGCTCCCGCGCTGCGGGACACCTCAATGGAATTTATGGTACTCCTGCGCTGCCTCTCCTCACTCGCGTCAGAGCACCGTCACCAGGGGGAGGGCAGGCAAACAAACAGGCACGATGGAGGCTTCCGCGCTGCGGGACGCCTCAATGGAATTTATGGCGCTCCTGCACCGCCTCTCCCCACTTGCGTCAGGGGAAGGGCAGGCAAACAAACAGGCACGATGGAGGCTCCCGCGCTGCGGGACGCCTCAATGGAATTTATGGCACTCCTGCGCCGCCTCTCCTCGATCATGTCAGAGCCCCATCACCAGGGGCAGGGCAGGCAAACAAACAGGCACGATGAAGGTCTAGTAGTAGGAATGCAATAAATATCTAAAAAAAAAAATCACTGCAATCTGTTTCAGATGTTCATTATTTAGGGCTTTGATTTAATAAAAGAGGAACTTATTTGGCCCAAATAGAAAAGATCCACAAGCCCCGGACTTATAAATGCTCCCATATTTGATCCATTTATTATATCTAGATGGGAGATGCACTTTATCTGCCCTCCCTTATGATATCTGAAGCAAAGATTTAGTCTAGTACTCTATATGGAACTGAGCTGTGGAGCTCGAAAAATTACAATCTATTACAGTTCCCTACGCTTTTATTTTTCTTAAGATCCCCAACTTACCTAAAGAGTTGGATGTAACAAGTATAGGACACACATCTGCCTTGAGACTTGTATTGAAACGGACTAACCTTTGGCGTAACCCTTAGTTTAAAATAAAGCAGTATGAACTTTGGCAGATAACGCATTGTGAGCATTTCCTAAAGGCTACCTTGGATTCAATACATATGCTCAAATCAAATTGGAGTAGGTTGAAAATGCTACGGGGCAGTACAAGGAAATATTGCTAGATTCACCAAAAGAAATGTAAAAAACTGTTTTTTGAACATTGTGAGACTGATTGAGTGTAACAAAATGATTAATTTCAAGTTAGATCAGAAATATTTGATTCATTAAGATCTAACAAATAGAGATTATTTAGATTAATCAAACTCTCAGTAGCTCTGTTTCCTCATCCTGAGGTTCCACTCAGGGATTTACTACTAAAATGTTTAACCTGAAACTGGGGCTAGATGTCTACTCCAATGTCTAATTGTAATGATGTAACCGTAGAAGATTAATACAACTTCCTTTTCTTTTGCCCTTATAATCAGATATCACTAAGAGATGGTTGACTCCAAACCTGCATGAACTTACTGCACAAAATTGGTTAGAGGACATAGGGATTTTAAATATAGGAAAAAAGAGATTCACGTACACTTTAGAGCTATAATTTATGATCAGTTTGGCTTGGTGTCAGAGAAAGCATGTATTATAGTGAAATGTTCTTGAAGGGCTGTTTTTCTTTATTAATCAAATGTAGTGTCAAATAGTGATTTCCCCAAGACATGTTCGGCACCTAGAGTGCCCTATGCACAGCCTCAGACTAAGCACTGTGGGTTCTTGGAGGATGGAAAAGACATAAAAATGTAGGAAAAAAATAAGAGATAGAATACATTTTATTTTTTAACTGTCAGTATAGGTTATTAGGACAATAATTTTTCTAAACAGATTTCTAAAAATGTTCTTGGAATTCAGAGTAAACTTGGTATTAAGATAGTGCCTGGGGCAGGATAATTTTGTTTTGTTGCAAGATGTAAATTTGTTAAGTAGGGTTTTTGAGGTGTTACTGCCATAATAGAAATGCTGGTTCTGCCTATTTAGTGGTACCCAGTGTTGAATTTGAGATGGTGGTTGCCGGTGTGGGCTACCGGCACTCATTTAAGATGACCGGCACATATTTTGTCTACTCCTTATTCTGTGCACCTCTCTCCCGTTTTCCCCGCCGCTGCTGCCTCTGCGGCCCCTCCCCCCCAGTGTGACCAGCCCAAGCCAGTTTCCCCTCCCCGCTCCCGCCTCCCAGCTGTCCAGCCCTCCCCGACCCCTACTTAATGGCGGCCGCTGCGTGGGCACGCCGCTGGCGTGCCGAAGGCGCGCCAAAGGCAAGCCCGTCTGCGCCCGTCCGCAACCCGAACGCAACCAGCGCCAGGAACCCTGGACCTCCGAACCGCCAACGCTACAACCCAGCGGCACTCTACGCACTCAACCCAGGTCGCAACTGCAAGCTAGCATCACCAGCCGACACCCAAGGACCATTCAGCTGTCACTGCTGCCGCCACTCCTGCAGTACCGCCAAGACCACGGATCCAGCACAACCTGCCCGCAACAACGCGACCGCACCAAAGACCCTGCAATGCATCCTCCTCAACGTCCGATCCCTCCACAAACACGCCACCGAAATCTGGGACCTCCTCCACAGCACCACCCCGGACGTCGCATTCTTCACTGGACCAACACCACCTACGGACCTGACATTGCCATTCCCCAAGGATACAAGATCTCCCGGAAGGACCGCCCCACCTGCCCAGGAGGGGAATCGCCATCGTCCACAAATCCACCCTCCGACTGAGCACACTTTCCGATGAGCCCACAGACCTGATGGAACACCTACAGGTGAGGTGTGGTGCAGCGGCCAGGGCAGCTGACTTCGGAGCACAGGGTTCACGGTTCGATCCCCGGCTCCGGCGGCAGCTCAGCTCAGCACCATGTGACTCTGGGCAATAGCTCACTTAATTTCCACTACGGCCCCCAGCGCCTTGAGACACCCGTAAGGGTGAGTAGCTGCGCTATATAAAAACGGACTTACTTACTTACTTACTTACTTACACTTCAAGATACAGGCCAGCCCTACCACCACCCTCCGGGGAACCCTCATCTACCGACCCCCTGGACTCCGTGGACCATTCACCAACTCCCTCACGGACAGCATCACCCCGCAGGCCATCGTGTCCACCAACTACACCTTGCGGGGAGACCTCAACTTCCACCTCGACAACCAACAAGACCCCAACACCACATCCCTCCTGGACAACCTCCACAACATAGGACTCCGCCAGATCGTGACTGAGCCCACGCACTCAGCAGGACACACCCTCGACCCCATCTTCACCACAGGAAACTCCATCACTTTCAGCCACACCACCGAACTCCCATGGACAGACCATCACTGCTTCCATTTCACCTTCAGAACACCCACCATCCACAGAACCCAGCACCTGCTCCCACGCAGAAATTGGACTAAAATCACCGACGACCAGCTCACCAACTCACTCGGCAACTCCACCCCAACCATCGAGGACAACGACGACCCCAACACCGCAGCCCGAACCTTGCACGGATGGATCTCCGACTGCGCCAACACCATAGCCCCCCTCAAGAAGAACAACAACACACATGCCAGGAAAGCCAGCTGGTTCACCACCGAACTCCGAGAGTCCAGACGCACATGCCGGCGCCTTGAAAAGGCCTGGAGGAATTCCAAATCTACAGAAGCCCACAACAACTTCAGAGCCGCCACCAACGCCCACCACCAACTCATCAGAAATACAAGAAAGAAAGCGATCAAAGACAGAATCTCCACGCACGCGCACAACAGCAAAGAACTCTTCAGCATCATCAAGGAGTTCGCCCAACCCATCAGCGAGTCTACAGACATCCCTCCCTCATAAGACCTCTGTGACAAACTCATCACCTTCTTCCACCATAAAATCTAGAACATTTACGACAATTTCGACAAAGACAGCCAACACACAGAACCCTCACCAACCACCCCCGACACCGTGAAGCCAATGATTGACAGCTGGACAGCCCTCACCACCAAAGACACACTGAAGACGATGAAGTCAATCCACTGTGGGGCCCCCATGGACCCCTGCTCCCACCACATCTTCAACAGAGCCGCCGACACCATCACCCCCATGCTTCGCCACACCATCAACCGCTCCCTCGTGAACGCCTCCTTCCCCTACGACTGGAAGTACGCTGAGATCTAACCCCTCCTGAAGAAACCCTCAGCGGACCCCACCGACCTCAAGAACTAAAGACCCATCTCCCTGCTCCCATTCCCAGCGAAAGTCATTGAGAAAGCCATCAACAGCCAACTCGCCACCTTCATCGAAGAGCACAACATCCTCGACTCCTCCCAATCCGGCTTCATAAAGAACCACAGCACGGAAACCACCCTCCTCGCCGCAACAGACGACATCCGCTCCCTCCTGGACAGAGGAGAGACAGTAGCCCTCATCCTCCTCGACCTTTCAGTGGGTTTCGACACAGTCTCTCACCGCACCCTAACACGCAGACTTCACGACCCAGGGATCCGGGACAAGGCCCTCGACTGGATCTGCTCATTCCTCTCCGGCAGAACGCAGCAGGTCATCCTCCCTCCCTTCCTCTTAGACCCCACACCGACCACCTGCGGAGTCCCCCAAGGATCCTCCCTCAGCCCCACGTTGTTCAACATCTACATGGCTCCGCTTGCCCCCATCGTCAGAACCCACGGACTCAATATTGTTTCATACGCAGACGACACCCAACTCATCCTCTCCCTATCCAACAAACCCAACGCAGGCAAACACAACTTTCAAGAAGGCATGGAAGCAGTCGCCAAATGGATGAAGAGCAACTGTCTACAACTCAACACAGACAAAACAGAAGTACTCATCATGGGCCCACACCCTGATGCCTGTAACAACACCTGGTGGCCCCCCGCCCTCGGAAGCCCGCCCACACCCACGGACCACGCACGCAACCTCGGAATCATCCTGGACTCTGAACTCAAAATGGACTGCCAGATCAACTCTGTCGCATCCTCCTGCTTCCACACCCTCCGCCTCCTACACAAGACCTTCAAATGGATCGCCCTCGAGCACAGAAAGACCGTCACACATGCCCTCATCACCAGCAGACTTGACTATGGCAACGCACTCTATGCCGGAATCAACAAAAACCTCACCCGCAAACTTCAAAACATCCAGAACGCAGCCGCCAGACTAATCCTCAACCTGCCACGACACTGCCACATCACCCAGCACCTGCGCACACTCCACAGGCTCCCCATCGAGGCAAGAATCACCTTCAAGATTCTCACCCACGCACACAAAGCCCTCCACAACACCGGACCAGCATACCTGAATAGCCAACTCACATTCCACGCACCCCAAAGGACCCTACGATCAGCCCAGCTCTCCCACGCCGTGGTCCCTCGCACCAGGAAGTCCAGATCGGGAGGCCGCTCCTTCTCCTTCCTCGCGGCCCGAGCCTGGAACGCCCTCCCGCTCCACCTCAGACAGACGACAGCCTCGCCCCCCCAGCACCTTGAGACCCTTACGGGTGAGTGGTCGCTCTCAACAAACCCATGATTGATTGATTGATTGATTATTAAACACAACAAAAACACACAAATGTGAAAGAAGGAGGAAGAGAAAGACTAAAGAGCCGTCACAAATGGAGAATGCAGGGACCTGCAAGAATGAGATAAAGGGTCTGGTAATGGATTAAAGAGGCCGGAGGCCCCAGGCCTAGCTCTCCCCGTGCTGCTGCATTGCTCTTGCTCCTGTCTTCTCCTTGCTTTTTCCCCGCTTTTTGAGTGAGTTCACCTTGATTTTCCCTCGTTTTCACTGCTTCCTGCTTGCTTTTTCCCCTGTTTTTTTGAGAGCTTTCTCCTTCCTTTTCACTCGTTTTCACTGCTTTCTCTTACTTTCCCCCCCTGTTCTTTGAGAGCCTTCTCCCTGTTTTTCCCTTGTTTTTTCTGCTTTCTCCTTGCTTTTGCCACATTTTGTGAGTGCCTTCTCCTTGCTTTCTCTTCGTTTTCGTTACTTTCTCCTTGTTTTCCCCCGTCTTTTGAGTGCCTTCTCCTTGCTTTCCGCTCTTTTTCATTACTTTCTCCTTGTTTTTTCCCACATTGCCGCTCCTGCCTGCCTCTTCTTTCCTGCCTCTGCTTAGCCCCGCCCACCAACTCCTGCGCCCCTCCCTCCTCCCAAGATCTACTTAATGGAGCCCGCAGCGCGATTCCATTGAGATGGCCCCAGGCCCAGCTTTCCCCGTACTGCTGCATCGCTTGTGCTCCTGTCTTCTTGCTTTTCCCCCTGGTTTTTGAGTGCCTTCTCCTTGCTTTCCCCTCATTTTCACTGCTTTCTCCATGTTTTTACCCCTGTTTTTTTAGTGCCTTTTACTTGCTTTCCCTTCGTTTTCATTGCTTTCTCTTTGTTTTTTCGCCTGTTTTTTTAATAGCTTCTCCTCATTTAATAATAATAAAAAAAGAAGTTAGCAACTCCAGCGCCTAGAAGCCCTCACGTGTGATTTGCCACATTCTGTAAATACATGATTGATTGATTGTTTCAGGATAAGACAACTTGATATTCAGCGCACTGACATTTATTAGGTCCAGCCATGGGTGCCTGAGCTGCGCTTTGGGCAGCGGCACTCATTATTTCACAAATTAAGCACTGATCACACCTGTGTATTAAGTTTTGCCAAAACTAGTCCTGGTACACGATTTAGAACTCCTCCTGAATGTCGCAAGTCTGCTGCCATCTGATTGGCCGACATATAGCAGAGATATTTCACTGATGTGTGGGCTGATAATTGTTTTTAAGCCTTGTAAAAATAATTTAGCTTGGGCACACTGGAGCTAAATAGACAACATTTGATCCCTGGTGGCATGACGGCCCTCTCAAAAGGGATGCGGAACCTCCTGAGCCCGCCAAACAATACCCTAGAAGAAAAGGACCAATAGTAAGGCACGACAACTCAGAATCACTAGTGATCGCATGTTTTAAATCTGCAAACCGTAAAATATGCTTTGCCAATCATTTTCACCCGCAAAGAGATCGCAAATTACTGAAAAAAACAAATTAAGGTTTATTATCCTTGAGATATTAAAAAGTTAATCCCTCAAACTCACAGATTGTAGTTATTGATAGGATGCTGTATTTCAACCAAAAACACACGCTCTCTCTCCCCTCCCTCCATCGGTTGCTAAAAATATATTTTAAAAACAAAAAACAAAGGTACGCTGAAGGTTCTCGAAATGCTTTTCTGTAATATACTTTGCTGAACAGCTGTCTGAAAACAAGCCTCGTTTGCTCGTATCTAGTATCATTCTGACTGAGCTGTGGCGGAGACACAATCTATATTCCCTACCCCCATCTCCCTCTTTCCTTCGCTAAAGTATTTATTTTCTTACGTTTGTAAAATCCACCCAGCAACACAGGGGTTACCATGTAAGCTCCCAGGAAGGGACATTCTTTGGAAGTGGTTAAAAATGAGCAGGAATCTAAACAAATGGCAGTGTAGGGAGCAGGCCTGGCCTTCACTTAAGCAGAGTTATAAATCACCGCTGTGACAAGGTGTGCTAGGGATTGCTGGCGGGGCCAGCACAGCTCCAGGCAAATTCCACAAGGACACGCGGTGTATCTGTAATGAAATAGCACCCACACAGCCATTAACCATTCCCTTCCCAGGGAAAGAGATCTGCATGCACAAAATAGCAAAGCAAAATAAATCATTTCTATGCTGGCCGGTTTTTTTCACGGTGGGCATTGTGTCACAAAAAAGATGTAAAATAAAAGGCAAATGGTCTTTTGTTTTAATTTAAATCTAGCCACATTAAATAACTTTTTATCACATAAAAGTACATAAATATGCTTAATATTTGCTTTAATTTCGTAGTAGGGACATTTAGCATGGTAAAATGACGAGGCAGGTTCCTTGTATCAATTTATTGTGAAATGTCTAAGCCCTGAATATGAAGGGCCTCTGATTGGTAAAATAGAAGCAGCCCTGTCAATTAGTGCCACAGTGCATACACCGTGAAATTAAGCAGATGGAAAGCAATGGTCACGTTCACAGGCATGTGAAAGTGAGAGATGGACATGGTAGGGTGTGGGAAGCAGGGAAAAGAGCAGAGGGAAGGAAGCACTATTGTACTGAGGTCAATGTTTCTTCTTTGTCCATCCAGAACACAAAGCAGAACCAGCTAGTGTGAAATGCCAGAAGGTGGCTCAGGAGTGACACATATAAAATGTATGGCTGGGTGGCCTCACTTGCTCAGTAAGTTCTGAAATCCATTTGGGGTTTTCAGAACCACCAACACATGTGCAAATCATCTGACCTGAAATGCATTTTATGTACATTTTCCTCATACATATTCAGTGTGGAAGTCCTGAATGTCTAACTGGATTTTACCAGATTGCGCCGTACAGAATACAGTGCAGTTCAGTATAGATGAAGTACCACACCAGTGGATCTGGGGGAAAGGGAGTGTAAAACGGGGCGGTAAGTGTGGCAGGAGACTCTACTTAAGCGGCAACCCATCATAGCAAGGATGCATCAATTGTCATTCCTACGGGGGCAAGTGTGAGAGCAATCGAGTGGTGCGATAAAAGAGAAGGCAGGCAGGAGATGTGGGGAGAGGTTCTAATAATGCACAGGCAGCAGACGACTGTCAACATGACCAATCAGGACGTGCATAAAGGGATGAGTCAACAGGAAGCTGCTAAAAGGACAGGGTCGTTTATTCCAGTACATAATATGTCATCAACAGCATGTTAGTTCTGGACAGGGGATTGTGCCAAATGTGTGTGGTCAAATACCAGCTATGTTGGATTTATGTAGTATTTTAAAATAAAGGAATATCAGTTACTATTCCCTGAGATATCTGTCACGTGTGTCGAACAGGATTGTCCAGTTCTTCTCAGGATAGTCCCTGTCTGTTGCAATCCACAAGAACATTCTAGTGTCAGAGAAAGTCTGTCTCGAGAAGAACAGTGGGGGATATTCTAAAAAACGTGTGTCAACTAACGCCAAAATCGCTTAACGCAACTTCCCACATCGCAGTCTAACGCGGGAAAATAACACTGTGTCAACGTGGTATTCCCAACACGGCGGTAACATGCAATAGTACCCCGATAACGCGGAAAATGACTGCGAAGAACTCACCAGGACGGCGATAAAAATCCAAAGCCGAACGTGAAAAAAGTTGCGATGGGCCCAATCCCGATAAGACAATCATTGAAAAGCAGCGCCAGGCCTGCAAATCACACACGTCAGGCGGGAAAAATCACCATAAAAGCAGAAAAAAAACCCACACAAACAAAAACCAAACCACAGCGAAGCACAATGGAGGCAGCCGGAGCAGGTACAGAGGACGGCCAGAACCCCACAAGCCCCACGGAGGCCCAGCCTGGGACCCCAGGGACAGGGAAGGGCAAGGACAAGAAGAAGAGGAAGACGAAGTTCAATCCGCAGGAAAACAGGATCCTGATCACGGAGGTGATAGAACACCATCAACAACTGTTCGTCACCTCCACTGTGCCATTGGCAACCAAAAATGCAACATGGCAGTCCATCCTGGACAAGGTGAATGCAGTCGGAGTGCTGAGGAGGACAATGGACGAGGTCAAGAGGCACTGGAATGGTGTGAAGCGCAAGACCAAGCAGAAACTCGCCAACAACCAGAAGGCAGCAATGCAGACCGGAGGTGGGAGTCCAGCGCCACAGGAGGAGCTGGATGACATGGAGGAAATGGTCTCCACAGTCATCAGTGGGGAGACGGTGGCAGGAGTTGGGGGACCGGACACTGCTCAACATGACCGGACACAACAGCAACGGGGTGAGTAACCACCAGGGACTGGGGGGACGGGGGGAGATGGGCACAATGGCACACATGCACAATCAAGAATAGCACACTGCACACCCACAATGACTCTGGGTCATGCCCCTGATCTCCTTGGCATACTGCAGCACACATAGAAACAGCAAGTGGGCCCCCGTCCACAATGTGCACAGAGGGGGCACTCCCCACACATCACTGATCTCACAACAAACCCATGCACATGTGCCGAACCCAGCAAAGCGGCGTGTCAGAGAGCCACACTGACAATGCAAGTGACACTGCATGACGAATAGCATGGCTGCAGTCAATATATCATGACATGTTGCACGCCACAACACTGAGGTGGCTGAGTGTGGACCACAGCTGTAAAGGAGCAGGTCAAACTCTGACACATCCACCTGCCCAAACAACACCTGACCTGAACAACATACCTGCGGACAAACCATGCCCCCCAGTCCCAACTACCACCAAGAGCCCAATCTACCCAAGTATGCAACATCTCAGCACTGCAGATGCACAGAAGTCAAGGCACACCGCCTGAAAGGGATAAGGGCCAGCCACATCAGAGCTGCAGGGGCGACTCCCCCAAAATGCAGCACACACACATAATATGCAGAGCACATCAACATTGACAACAATGTGGTATGAACTGCAACACGTTCACAACAGAACAGAGGACCCAAGTGGTGCTGCTTGTGTGTAGAAACTGGCCACTCACAACTGGCATAGCAGGGAAACGTGATATGAAAATGTACTAGTACAAACACACATCCGTGATGTTGTCGAAATGTCCACTGTCCCGCATAAAATAGGCATCTCCTCCCAAACAGTCACAATGTACATTGTCATGCAGTCTGAATGTAAATTTGTACAATGCGTCAACATACATGTGAACACAATGTTAATCTGCATGTACCCTTCACATTGCAGAGGGAGAACCAACACCTCCTGCAGAGCAGACCCAACCTCTCTTCACTGATGACGAAGAGGACCACACCAGCATCGACCCCGACGCCCTCCAACAGCTCATGGACGCCCTCAGGACCCCACTCTCAGGAGCAGGGCAGCCCAGCTGCATCGGGGAAACTCCACCCCCTGCACAGACCACACAGCAGGAAGCACCTAACACCACGGCCGACTCCCAGGACCCCCACGACCAACACATGGCCTTCCAACGCCATGTGTTGGAGTGCCAGGAGAAGGTGGCTAAGCTAACAAAAACAATGGTTCTGTTGGGTTTACCTAATTATTTCTTCTGAAAACGCCTAGTGTTACCATATTATTCTATAATCATAAACATCAATATCTCAGTTATCCAGACAAAATAAAACACATATCAAAGAATAATAATAATAACACACGCGACACAAATTGCTGTCTATTTCCTCGTTTTATATAAATTAAATCATTCATATATATTTACACATTCGTAAACAAGGCTGTCAACACGAGGTGAGGTTGTTGTAAATAATAAGTGATCAAGTGACATTTGTGCTCAGTGCTAGTGCTCAGTGCGCAATATATACAGAGTGTTTAAAATATGTACATGGGAAAGAATAGGCCAGATTTTTATGGAACAACAATGACTCTACTGTGTATTGAATATTCTTAGTCAAGCAGAGCCTTGATCAGTCTGGACCATGCGAGGTCGTCGACGTTTCAACCCAAACTCAGCTCCATTAGGTAGTCAAGACGGGTCTTCATCAGGACAAAGAACGGGGGGCAAGGGTGACAGCCCAAAATATCACCAGAATAATTCCTGGTTATTCATACATCTTTGTAGATCAAGGTAGAGAAATCCAAATTAATTGTACCAAGTGACGTAAATCAAGTAGAAGGTCCAAAACGGTAAATCTCTGTATTTTTAATGAAGACAGCAATGGCAAATTCAGTGCTGTCTAGCGGAGACAGGCATGCGTCCTGTAAAACCACAACCATCCATCTGAGCCGACTCCCAGGACCCCCACGACCAACACATGGCCTTCCAACGCCATGTGTTGGAGTGCCAGGAGAAGGTGGCTGATCAGGTGCGGGTGGGGTTCGACCGCATGGCAGCCAGACTTGATGCCATACATGGGTGTCTGATTCCCATCAGGGACCACTTCCAGTCCCTAACGGACACCCACAGTCCGCTCCATGCTCTCCAGCGATCCATGGCTGACATCGCTGGAGTCATGATACTGAGACAAGAACAACTGTCCAGTCAGGGTGGCTCCAGCGATGTCTGCCGGGAGTTGGGACAGATGCGGGGGCTCATGGAGACCATGGTGCGGATGACGGTGGACAGGATGGCTGCCATGGCTGCACACCAGCGGGATGTGGCTGGGGCCTTCAATGCCCTGCAGCACATCGTCATGGCATTGCTGCCTCAAGGCCTTGCTCAGATGAGTGCTGCTGCAGCTTCTTCATCCACATCTGCGCCCCCTGATGTGTCAGTGCCTCACAGTGCAGCAGGCAATCCATCACCACCCACGTGTGAGGCACATGTGCCATCAGAGGACGAAGATGCGGGTGAACCAACCTTACTGGTGAGGAGGAGGCAGTAGCATTCATCTCCGCAAGATGGCGGGTTTCGGCTTGGTCCTGCCCTTTGCATCATCACCTTCCACTGTCCCCCGATGCACTCTACGACACTCACCTTGGACCTCGACATGGACTGCCATCTCCTGTTTGGTTACCAATGACACAGTGATCAGACTGCGGACTGAACTCTTCCCCTTCCGATGTACTTGTCATTCCCTGAAAAACTCTGGCTGGCCCTCCACGGGCCAATAATGTGAAGTGGGGTTTGCATGGCCCTGTACTGCTCCAGCTACAACACTCCACTGGATGTGAATTAAACATTCAGAATCGCACAGATGTGTCATGCCTTTGATCATTCACGTATGTGAGTATGGTTGAATGTAGGGTGAGAGATTCCCCATGTTGGTCATGTCGTGAAACTTGAGTGACAGGGTGCAACAGTGCCGATTGCGGTCCGGGTGGCGTAGTCACTACAACAGGGACACACTCATCAGTTACTTCCATGTCCAGCCCAGAACTGGGGCACGCCCAGATCCCCAGGGTCATTTTTCCCACCCCTACGCTGCCCTGCCATACGCCAGGCCAGTCCACTCCGCTTACAGGGGGGGACGAAAACGCTAAATGTCCAAGGTCGTCCCTGTAGTGATCTGCTGATCACTGGTCTAGTCATCAGCATGCCACGGCCACTCCCTGAGGGCTCGTTCAGACCCACACTGCACCCATCCAGCACAGGCGTCACAGGACATGTGGCCCTGCCAATCAAGGGGGCCTAGCATGTCACATACCCCACTGCCGGTGTGGTAGTCCGAGGGGGGTCCCGGGGGGGGTGGCGGTCCTGGGTGTGGTGGCGGTGGGTGTTGTGGCCCTCTTGGGGCTCCGAGCTGCCTGATCAGTAGCTCCATGGCATCTGTTGTTCTTCAGGTGTGGCCCTGGTCTGGGCTCCCTTTCATGGTGCAGGTTCTCGTCCGACTTAACACCAGGTAGGAGCAGGTGTTAAATCCCTGCTGCTAACGCGCCTTATCGCATGTTTTGTGGTCTTATCGCTGATCTGGCTGGTCGTTGGGAATGTTGCGATGTGGTGTTTCCGCGGGTTTTTGCATGGGAACGCCTACTCTGCATCTCATTAGCGTTAGTTGCCGGTGTCATCAGTGGCGATGTTTTTTGCGGCTGCTATCGCAGGGAAACTGGTGATATCGGCTGTTAGCACCAGCTTGTGAATGGTGCGATGAATTTATCACCACTTTGGCTGCGATGAAGTGCCGCTAACTCGGCGATAAGTCCTTGAGAATATGCCCCAGTGAGTACACACATTGTATAGAGCCAACACTATCCCCCAAAGTGCCCCAGGTCATGATATACTTCAGGATAGAAGATTCTGGCAAGGAGACCAGTTCACTTCTGAATCTACCGATGTTGCCAATGTAACTTGTGAGTCAGTGCAAATTTCACACAAAGTGAATCCTGGAATTCGAACGTGTGTCCCTGCAGTAGATGGTTTTTCCAAATGTTACTGTTTCCAATGTTCCATTCAGGGTCGGACTGGGAACAGCAACCAGCCCTGGCAGATTGCTGCTCGAGAGGGCCTGGGAGCGGGGAGGTGGGGGAGGGGTTGCTAGCAAGAAGCACTGCTCCCGCTTTTGTTACAAGGGGCTGATATTGCAGCACTGCTGCAAAACTGGCCCCCAGTGACACAACCGGCCCCCACAGCTGCAAAACTAGCCCCCACCCCTCCAGCCCACAGGGGAAATGCCCGGTGCCCGCTATGGCCAGTCTGGCCCTGGCAGCACTCAAAACAGGACTGACACTCACCAGTCGCCTTCAGCTGTGGGTTTCAAATGAAACGCGACTCAGTAGCCCTCCCAATGCATTCTGGTCAATGTGGTCTGTCTTTGAAAAGCTGCAGTACATCCAGTGAAGTAAAGCTTGATAACTATTTATTTCTTCCAATATTTTATTTTCTTAGCTTCAAATCTATTAATTTCTTCCAATCTTTCATTCTCTTAGCCCCAGACATGTCTTTCGCTCTTCATGAGCTCTTCAGTGGAGGTTCAGTACAGGAAGGGCACCATTCCACAAGAACGCCTAACATTTCCTTGGATTCGGACCATCACACAGGAACATATTAGCGGAGAGAACATGTGAAAAACATTATTGTATCAAGGTGCCAGTGTCATCTTTACTAATTGTATCCTAACCATCATTTGCAAGTTCAGGTGATTCCAGCATAACATGTCATTTTGCTTTTTGGAAATCAAAGAATTAAGTTTGTCATCCCTTTACTACCTTTTTTAATATTTGATTCCCAAATATTTAAGATCATTGGGCACTGAGTGCACTTGTTAGTAATTTGCAATATGGGGAGGGCTTCCCATTTCCCCATTAAGGTGATATCCAGACATGACAGAGAAAGAGTTGACTACCATCATCAGAGTGCGGAGCGAGGTCTCAGGGTTAGTGAATGTGAGCAAGTTGTTGTCCATGTAAAGAAAATATTTCACTTTCCCACAAGGTGTGCAAATCTCCTTTATCCCATCATCCATACTGTTAGAAATGGGGTTTCTGATTGGCAAAAGTAGGTACCTCTGTCCAAGTAGGGACCCTTGCTCCTAGTCAGCGTAAGGGGGATACACACTTTAGATAACCCCTGCTCACCCCCTTGGTAGCTTGGCACGAGTAGACAGGCTTATCCCAAAGGCAATGTGTAAGGTATTTGTACACAAAATACCCAGTAACACAGTGAAAACACCACAAATGGACACCACACCAGTTTAGAAAAATAAAATGTCTTTATTTAAACCAAACAAGACCAAAACGACAAAAATCCAACAAACAAATATCAAAATAGCACTTAAAAAAAGTTACTTGCAGAAAAAGCACTTGTACAAGCATATAGCTCCACCTGGGGCAATTACGACGTTGTGACAGGCATATATCCAAAGTACAGCGCTGGCCGCGAGGTGCGCGGAGTCGGGCAAGGAGTCAAGCGGACCCCCAAACAACAGTACCTTGGAACACGGAAGTCTAGGGACAATGCACGGGGTCATGGAGGTGAGGCATCAGTGCCGAGGTCGAGGCCGGTTCCCTGGTTGCAACGGAGGAGGCCAGATGTCACGTCCGCGAGGAGACGACGTGTCGAGTCCACGTCAGGGAAGTCAGCGATGAGGCATCGGTTCGGATGAGGCAATGCAAAGTCGAAGAGTTCGTGAAGTCACCCTCGTCGGTTATCGGCCCTGCGATGCCGGGATACTGGAGCTGGTGGTGACTGCATTGGTGCGAGTGCTGGCGTCAGGAAGGCCGATAACTACAGGCGTCGGCAGGTGTAGAAGGGCATCGGAGCTGCGGTGCAGGTGGGTGGTGCGTCATGCACTTCACGAGAGGTGCCCCCGGCCTCGGTGCAGGTTGCGGTGTCACTGGTGGCAGTGCTGACAGCGTATGAGTAGTTTTTCTTGCTTTCTTTAGGTTTCTTCCAGCTCCCAACAGCAGGAACAACCTCCAGAGGCCCAAAACTGGAATAGGCACCTCCTGATAGGTCAGAACTCCCAGCAGTGGGGTTCAGGGGAGCTGGTGGTGAAGTCTTTGTGTCCCTGAGACTTCAGAACAGGAGGCCAGCACACACAAGTCCTTGGAGATTCTTCTTCAAGCAGGTTCTCAGCAAAGTTCCAGTCTTTGTCCTCTTCCTTGGCAGAAGCAGCAACTGTAGGCCATCCCAGCAAAGCACACAGCAAAGGGGCAGTATTAATGCTCACAGCTCTCTAGCTCTTCTCCTTGGCAAAAGGTTCCTCTTGAGTCCAGAAGTGATCAAATTCTCTTGGGTTTAAGGTCCACTACTCATACCCCATTTTGCCTTTTTGCTCTTTGTGGCAAGGGTCTCTGAGCCCAGTTCAAACCAGTTCTGTCCACTCTAGGGCAGCATCACTACAGGAGGTGGAGACAGCATTGTGCAAAGGAGACAGTGCTTATTCAGGTGCAACTGGAACTCCCCCGACCACTCTAAATGCAGCCAAGGTCTATTCAGCTCAGCTCTGATTCACCCAGGAAAGGCAGGGCACACCTCAAACTCCCTTGTGGCTGTCTACAGTGAATACACATCCCCACCCCTATCACTCCCAAACCAGACAGTCAATACACAAACCAGCAGAGGCACACAGAATGGTTAAATAAGAAAATGCCTACTTTCTAAAAGTGGCATTTTCATATACACAATTTAAAAACCATCTTCCTAAAAAGATGTGTTATTAATTTCTGAGTTCAGAGAGCCTAAAATCCATTTCTCTATCTTGTCTCAATGGGAAATTATACTTGTAAGATGTTACAATTTAACTCCCATGTTAGCCTATAGGAGAGATACCTTTTCAATAGTGAAAAGCAAAATAGGCAGTATTTCACTATCAGGACATGTAAAACACACCAGTACATGTCCTACCTTTCACATACACTGCACCCTGCCCATGGGGGTACCTTGGGCCTACCTGAGGGGTGCATTACATGTAAGAAAAGAGAAGGTGGGGGCCTGGCAAGTGGGTGCACTCACCCACTTGCCAGGTCGACATGGCAGTTTAAAACTGTGCTCAGACAATGCAGTGGCAGGTCTGAGATACCTTTAATGGGCTACTTATGTGGGTGGCACAATCAGTGCTGCAGGCTCACAGTTAGCATTTGATTTACAAGCCCTTAGCACACTCAGTGCACTTTACTAGGGGCTTACCAGTAAATCAAATATGCAAATCATGGATAATCAATCATAATAACAATTTACACAGGGAGCACATGCAGTTTGACACTGATCAGCAGTGGGAAAGTGCCTAAAGCATCAAAGCCAGCAAAAACTAAATGCAGCACAACATAAAAAATACAGGAGGTAGAGGCAAAAAGTCAGGGGAAACCACGCCAAGGATGCCAAGTCTAACACATACGTACTGCCAAGGAGAGGTGCTCAAGGGCTTAGAGAAATATCGGTGAAAACAGAGGATAACTCTGCCTCATTCCTCACTGGATCCACTATGGCTTAGAGAAGAATCCTCCTCAGTTGACCATTACCATCATGTTCTCATACAACCATCTGACATCAGAGATAAAATCTTGTCTTAGTCCTGAACACGTGATTGTTCAAGGAAGGTAGCTCTGCTTGATCCGGGCGAAAACTTTGTCCATATCGAGTGTGACCTCCAGTATTGCCATCAGACTATATAAGGTTTGGTATAAGAGATAGGCCAGGGTCCACTAGGGTTTCAAAAGCACCAACATGGCACAAATCCCAATTGATAATTGTGAATAAAGGAAGGGGTCACTTTCCAGAGCCTCATGGCCAGAACACTGGTCAAGATCTTAATATTTGTATTTATGAGAGATATGCATTTACCTTATTTTGGTATCAAAGAGATGATTGCTGAATTCAAATTCTGGCTTACATTGCCAGTTAAAAGAAGGAGTAATACCAAGTCTTTGCCTGGTCTTAAGATCTCACAGAGGCATCCATTTTCCTCAGGAGATCTGCAAGTAAGGAGAGCAGCTATGTACAGAGCCTCTTCTGCCACAGTGATCTCTTCCTCTGAAAGGATCATCCCTTCTGGGGAGATGGCAGAACGTTTCAACCATCTCAGGAAGTCTTCTTCCACTGTCAGGGTCTCTTTGGTCTAAGTGATGCAGATCACTTCAGTATGAGGCAAACGTTTCTGAGATTTCCATTGAATGGGTTTGCAAAACATCTCTGTAGCCCTTTGAGATTCCTTCTGTTGGAGTTGCTGGGCCAGTAAAGTCCTAGCTTTTTCACCTGCTCTCATAGTGGCACCATTTCAGCTTCACCAAAATTCCATTCAACTTGAGAGATGAAGAGTGTATTCAAGGAGTATTTTGCATTTTCTAGGTGCCAGTTTCTTGGTGATTGCTGCATCTCTCCAGTTGGCCTTCCTAGCTATTCATAATAACTGTGCTGAAGAAACTGACCCATCGGTGGGGATAACATATGTTTAAGCTGCAATTCAGTATATGCCAGCGAGGGGTTGAAAAGGCCTCCACGTATTTCACAGGAGGCCAACTCTGGGAGAAGAGGTGTGTGGATCAGGAAATAATCTAGATGTGAAAGCATATGATGAATCAAATAGAAGAATGTGCAGTCATGGTCAGTCAGGGAAAGCAGCCGCCACATGTCCTAAAGGCCATGATCTGTTGTAACAGCATTAAGGACGGCTCTGTCATTATCATTGAACCTGCCATTTGGGGCAGTGTTGTCCATTAGGAGGGCTAAGACTAGGGGGCATATTCACAAGGAGCCATCGCCGAATCAACGGCACTTTATCGCAGCCAAAGTCGTGATAAATTTACCTCACCATTCACAAGCCGGTGTTAACAGCCCACAGAACCAGTTTACCCGTGATAGCAGCCGCAAAAAATATCGCCACAGAGGACCCCAGCAAATATCGCTAATGAGATGCAGAGTAGGCGTTCCCATGACAAAAGCAGAGACAAACTCACACCTCAACATTCACAACGACCAGCCACATCCACGATAAAACCACAAAACAGGCGATAAGGCGCGTTAGCACCAGGAAATCTACACCTGCTCTGACCTGGTGTAAAGTCGGACTGCAGCCTGCAAACCAAAAGTGAGCACAGCCCAGGGCTACATCGGAAGGGCAACAGATGCCATGGAGCCACCCATCATGCGGCCCGGACACCCAAGAGGGCCACAACACCCACCGCCACCACCCCCAGGACCACCCCTCCCTGGCACCTCCCGACCAAAGACATGCCACATCAGCCACACCTAAACATGTACAAAATATTCCGCTTGATGTCGCACAATCACAACTGGTGACATGCACGTGTCGTCACAGAAATGAGCAGCACACATTCACTTTCGAAGCAACAAATGAAACTTTATTAAAATGAACACCGAAATGAAATGAAGACACATGGCCGCTCCCCTCGGGACAATACGTAGGTCACAGCCTGTAAGACAAAAAGCATGATGAGAAGGTGTGTCCTGCGCACATCAGAGGACAGAGAGAGAGCGAAGGAGAGAGAGAGGAAGAGAGGGAGAGAGAGAGAGAGAGAGAAGAGGAGAGAGAGGAAGAGAGGGAGAGAGAGAGAGAGGAAGAGAGGGAGAGAGAGAGAGAGAGAGAGAAGAGGAGAGAGAGAGGAAGAGAGGGAGAGAGAGAGAGAAGAGGAGAGAGAGAGGAAGAGAGGGAGAGAGAGAGGAAGAGAGAGAGAGAACGTGCCACCCCTGCGCACCCAGGCCACACTGCTCACCTGCTGCCACCGGTGTGTCTCCAACCACGTGCCGTGATGTATAGCAGGACACTAGGTCACACATCTGAGTCAGAGCCGTCAGCTGAAACAGAGTCCAGATACATGACTGGCACAGTACACACACTTGCACAAGACAACATCGCCTGCCCGCCCATGCACACCCAGGCAGAGGCACCACAACCCCTCCCGCCGCCCATCGGAGCATGCCCGCCCATGCACACCCAGGCCTCAATGCTCACCTTCTGCCACCGGCGCGTAGACAGGAGGTCCCACCACGTGCCGCTGCAAGCCACAAGCCCGGGGCCCACGGACATGGCACCCTCCACATCATGCAGCCCCGGTCCGCCGGCCACCAGGTCTCACGTTTGGTGCTGGGTCTTGATTACTCCATGGCATAGGACATACCAGTGCACCCGGCAACATCGCAGGCTGCACACCCGCTCAGCCCAATGGGTGCCACCAACTCTGGGATCCTGGAAGCGACGCCACGTGGCGGTAGGCCCGCGCTGCCCGCTGGCTCTGGCCTACACTGCGGTCCAGCAGGGCACACAAAACCTGAGCTGTTCGGACCGCCGGGACGGGGCATCATCGCAGGCTGCACACCCGCTCAGCAGCTCAAGGTGCCACTGACTCAGTGCACCCAAAGTCACCGTCCCGTGGCGGGGTGCCTGTGCCGTCCGCAAGGCCTCGGATGCCACTAACCCTGTGCAACCCCAGTCTGCGCCACGTGGTGGTAGGCCTGTGCCGTCCGCAAGGCATCGGATGCCACTAACCCTGTGCAACCCCAGTTTGCGCCACGTGGTGGTAGGACTGTGCCGTCCGCAAGGCCTCGGATGCCACTAACCCTGTGCACAACTACTCATGGGCCCTACATGAGTGAGAACCATGGAGCGGCCGTCACCCAGTCACCACCGGAAGAGGGAAATGTGACGTCGTCGGCCCCTTATGTTGGCGGAGTCACATGGCCTGTGATGCCTGTGCCGGATGGGTGTGGTGTGTGTGAAAACCTGCCCTCAGGGAGTGGCTGTGACATGCTGACAACTAGACCAGTGACCTGCACACCACCAGCGAGTACGGCTGTGACGGGTAGCAATGAGGGCCCCCCTCGGGGCGTTAGCGGAGTGGTCTGGCCTGCTGTACGCCCAACTAGCGCAGGGCTTGCAACAATGACTCGTGGGCTCTGGGCGTGGTCCAGTCCATGTCCGGACAAGAAAGTAACTGATGCGTGGGTCCCTGTTGTAGTGCTCACGGAACCCGGTACACAAAATGCAATGTCGCACCCTCTGACTGGCATCCCACAGGATGAACATCATTGACGCAAGGGAAGGCACTGTCCCCACATTCATCCACACATCCATACATGAATGACGTAAGACATTACACAGCAGTGCGTCACTGGATGTTTATTTGCACATCCAGTGCAGTCATGCAGCTGGAGCGGTACAGGGCAATGCCGAGCACACTACACAATATGGGCCCGTGGAGGGCCAGCCAGTGTTCATCCGGGGATGACCTGTACTGCGGAAGAGGAAGGATACAGTCCGCAGTCTGTCCGCCATGTCATTGGTCGTCAGACAGGATGTGGCAGTCCATGTCGCTGTCCGAGGTGAGTGCATCGGAGTGTATCGGGGGTCAGTGGTAGGTCTTGAGGCCATGTGCGACACCAAGCAGAAACAGGCAAGGTGGCAGAAATGGATGCTGGTGCCTGGCCCTTCTGACCACAGTCCCATCCACGTCCTCATCCCCGGGTGTGTGCCCTGCCCCACCTGTGGGTGTTGCAGTACCGGCTGCGGCACTGTGTGCCACTGACACATCAGGGGCCGAGGAGGATTGTCGGCCGTACTGTGTGGCAGCGACACATCAGGTGCCGGAGTGGATACGCCTGCCGCACTGGGAGGCACTGACACACCAGGGGGCGGAGATGTGGATGGTGTGGGGGCAGCAACATTCATCATCGCCACGCCTTGTGGCAGCAATGCCATGATGAGGACATGCAGGGCACGGTAGATCCCAGCTACATTTCGCTGATGTACAGCGGTGGCTGCCATCCTTTCCGCCTCCATCCGCACCATGTCCTCCATGAGCCTCCGCATGTGTGCCAGCTCACGGCTGCCATCGCTGGGGCCACTCTGAGCGGACAGGTATTCTTCCCTCCGCATCATGACTCCAGCGATGTCAGTCAGGGCTCGTTGGAGACCATTGGGCGGACATAGACACCCAAGGATGGTTCCAGTTTGGTAGCCATGAGCTCGAACCTCACCCGCACCTGCTCGGCCGTCTCCCTCTGGCCCTCCAGCACACGGCGTTGGAAGGCCATTTGTTGTTCCTGGGGGACTTGGGAGGGTGCCGGGGCTGTGGGTGCCTCCTGCTGGGTGGTTTGGGTGGTGGGTGGGGTCTCATGGATGTAGCTGGGCTGCCCTGATCCTGGAGGTGAGTGGCGGATGAGGACAATGAGGTCTGGGATGGTTTGGGTGTCGATGCTGGTGTTGTCCTTCTCCTTGTCATCAGTGAAGAGTGGCTGTGACTGCTCTGCAGGAGGTGTTGATGATGCCCCTGCGATGTGAAGGGGAGATGGTGTATTACAATGTGTACACATGTATGTAGCCGCATGGTACAGGTTGACATTCAGACAGCATGGCATTGTACATTGTGACAGTCTGTGGGTCTGGGCGGGGACCCAGAGTGATTGTGGGCGTGCACTGTGCCCTGCTTGCTTGTGCATGTGTGCCATTGTGGCCATCTCCCCCGTCCCCCAAGTACCTGGTGGTCACTCACCCTGTTGCGGTTGTGTTGTGTCCTGTCGAGCAGTGTCCGGTCCCCCGACTCCAGCCACAGTCTCCACATTGATGACTGTCGACATCAGCTCCTCCATGTCATCCAGCTCCAGCTGTGGCGCTGGGCCCCCACCTCCGGTCTGCGTTGCTGCCTTCAGGTTGGCGGAGAGTTTCTCCTTGGTCTTCCGCTTGATGTCATTCCATCGCCTCTTGACCTCGTCCATTGTTCGCTTGTGCTCTCCGACGGCATTCACCTTGTCGACGATGTCACACCATATTCCAGTTTTGGTGCCCAATGACACGTTGGAGGTGACGAAGAGTTGTTGATGGTGTTCCATCACCTTCGTGACTATGATCCTGTTCGCCTGCGGACTGAACTTGGTCTTCCTCGTCTTCTTGTCCTTGCCCTTCCCTGTCCCCAGGGTCCCAGGCTGGTCGTCCGGGGTGCTTGTGGGGTTGCGCTCGTCCTCTGCGCCTGCTCCGGCTGCCTTCATGGTGCTTGTGTGTTGGTCAGTTTGTGTGTGGGTGTTTTTTCTACTTTTATGGAGATTTTTGACGCTTGCCAGGTGTGTGTTGCAGGCCTGGCGCTGCTTGTCGCTGCTTTCCTCATCGCGCTTTGGCCCATCGCGTGTTTTTTGGTGTTGTGGTTTGTGTTTTTATCACCATCTTGGTGGTTGTATCGCGGACGTTGTCCACGGTTTCGGCAGACTATCGCATGCTACCGCCTTGTTGTGAATTCCACGTTGACACAGGGTTATTTTCCCGCTATAGGCTGCGATATTGAAAGTTGCGTTACGCTACTCTTGCTGTAGTTGTCGCACGTTCTTGTGAATATACCCCTAGGTTTTAGTATTCCCCCTATTAAACGGGTGGTGCAAACTTGGAGAAGATTCTTGACAAATAGGAGAAAAAGGATCTCTTATGAGAGTTGGGTGTATACAGTGCCAATTACAGGGGGCGAGTTTAGGGTCTTCAATATGACAAAGGTATATCTGTCATCTGTGTTCATCCATTGTCTAAGTATCTTGTGAGGAAATGATTCCCTGAGGAGTATCGCTACTCCACATTGACTCGAGCTAGGAGTAAAACCATTAGATCCTACCGAAGAATGTGATGGGCTGCTGGTGATACCTGTTCCCACCCAATCATGCTTCTGTTTAGGTCAAATAAAGTAGGACTTATGCTTGATGAAATGTTATGTCATTAACATTCAAAGAAGTGAATATTAATGGCTTCCAGGTACAAACTGTGTCCAGCATGGCAATCAAAGGGTAAAGGTAAAGACCTTGAAGTATGATATTTCATCATTTGATTTGTTATCATCTGTATAGTCGTTGGGATTGGTATCGTAGTTGAGGTGGCAGATCAGGTCTAAAAACCGGGGATGAGGTGGTCCATCAAAGCTGAGGAAGAGATGGAAAAAGGTGAAGGAGGCGGTAGAAAAAGATTGCATAATAATGAAGTGGCGCATCAGTGTGTTACCTAGACAAAAGTCACCCTTATGAAGCACTGAGTGAAGCTATTAGATCCTGCAAAGCAAGGTGACGGGTGTGTAGCCTGTTGTTGAAGATTTCAACCTATCTACCTTTTATCTGTGGGCTGCTAATGAATGCCTCAGATCGGTCTGTACTGGGCTCTTAACTCAGGGAAGCACTTAATGTGGGTCAGGCACATATGCGGGGTCAGTAATCAAATTGGTCAAAGAACTGGCAATACGGGGTGATGGGCATACAGGGGTGTGATTTGTTTGGGATAGGAAACGAGAGGCAAAGGTCACACAATCTGCTGTGTTGAGAGTTATGGTTAAAACCAAAGGATAAGACACATTCAAGGTCTGTAGTACAGCATCTTAGGGCATGCATAACTTTCAGAGCATCAAGGAAACCAGCCTAAAATTAAGAACAGTACATTATTCCCATTGAACCCCCAACAGGGGGCAGGGAGGGATTTTTATAGCAGGAACATAAAGCATAATAAACAAGGATATAGAAGGATTGTTGTGAATGGGTTCCCCCCTTTTAGTAACACAGGATTTGTTGCTTTCGATCATCCGGTTTTTGAGCCTTTATGGTGGGTCTCTCACTACCTGAGTCTCACTCCCATGAATTTCATGGTAAATTGGAGTGTACTTGTTTACCAACAGTGTCCGCCTTTTAAGAAAAGGCTGCTGCAACGTAGCTAGCATAAGGAGCACTGGGCTAGTTACACATGAACATGTGTGCACACACAGGTGAGCTGAGATACAGGCTGCACGTGAGAGACTACAGTTGTACGCAGCCTGGTAGCTGCACATAGGCAACCTGCCTGTGTCTGATATAAACTCCAAATTTACCTCTCATAATACCCCTTTTGACAGTCCTAAACCTTCTTTTGAAATAATAATAAGTCATCTCTATAGGCCTTATTGACCATAAAGGCAGGTTGCAGGTATTTATAATTAGGACAAATAGAAATTAATGTTGAACATTTCCTTACAGTGAAATGTTCCCAAAAACGATTTTCACAGCAGCAAAGCTGGCTGCTGCCATAGGAAATCATTGCGCTACATTGTTATATTTAAATATAAATGCTAAATTTGTAATGGTAGCAGCTAGAGAAAACTTCCTCTCATTTAAATTGGAATTTAAAATCCTCTTTAATGGTAAGGCTGGATTTTAAATTATTATTTTTTGAAGCGCTACTTTTAGAAAGTTGGCATTTTACTGCCTAAAGTGTCTGGGGCCTTTCTGAGAGTTTCCAGCTTCCTGGACTGGAAATGAGCATTGGAGCCAAAAGAATTCACAGAAGGGCCTGGGTATAAAGTGGAGTGGATCTTCCTGACCACATGGCTGGGTAGGAGCTGTACCCTGGCCTGATTACACTTCAAAGGGACTTTCCCCTGCACACACAAAGACACCTGACACCAGCCTTTTGTGTCACTAGCCAGACTGGAGCTAAACCCGGGTAAGAGGGGAGACCTGACTAGAACCAGTTTTAGTGTTAAACAAAGGGGTTTTCCCCAACTACGGGGTGGACTGGGCACAAAGGTGGTATCCCCAGAGCATGAATGCAAGCAAAACCCTGGACCTCGACTATGTCGGTGGCAATCACATAGATAGCTTGAAGGTTCAGGTCCCCTGATGCCTTGATGGAATAAGGGCTCTGTGTGCAGCTGACTTTCAGGTCTCGATGGATCTCTCCAGGGCCAGTGGCACTGGCCCCTTATATACCCTTAGGACCAGTTGGAGGAAAGCCTGGACTGCACTGCTTCCCTGGGTGGCCTGCAAGATGGCCAGGAGGTCATGGAACCTAGGGAGGGCAGGCAGAGGGGAAGGCACAGGAGCCAGAAAAACCAGCTCCCCTAAAGGCGTGCCCCTTTAGAAGTCAGAAAGCCTGCTGAAAATGCTCCTGGTGGCTAGAGCTCACCAACAGGAGTAAATTCAGCCCACGTTTGTCCAAATTGGCCCAACGAGGCCCGAGTTATTGTCATTTAAAGAATATGTCCTTTGACCCTCCGCCCTAGAGAAAATAAGTGTGAAAACAGGTGCTAAGCATTCCGCTGCACTTCCTGAAAGATACCTCCAGGGTGGGCCAGTGCCCAGGGATTGGCACATACTTATTTAGTACGTGTTACAGGGGAGCGGGTGTGCATGGGGCCACGCACCTGAATGATTCTTGCCCCCTTGGGCCCCCATCTCCCTGGGGCCAATGGAGCAGAAGTAGAATGGGGACCCCATTCCCTGGCTGAAAGAAAACTATTTGGACATGTTTCCAACCCCTGTGCTCATGTTTGGAGTGGGAGTGTGTTGTGTCTAATTCACTCCCTGTCTGCTCCCACCGCTGGCAGGGCAATCTCCAGTGCTTGGAGCAGATGAAGAAGCACCGGGAGAGATAGAGTATGCAGGCTTCCCCGCCGACAACCAGCAGTGCGTTCTAGGTGGGGGTGAAGTGCACATGAGTGGGCTCCCCACACTGCCCCAATGATATATACTACTCTGGGTATCCTGGGGCACCCTTTTCTAAAATAGACAAACACAAAATGAAAGACATGTCCGCTGTTCTAGTATTCAATTGTCCAGCTAGGGAGAGCTCCATAATGCCCTGCGCTGGCTTTTTTATATATATTTTCTCTTCTGCTTGTGATGCCCCAATCAATGCTGGGTCACTGCTGGTGGGACAGAAAAGTCCTCTGCATGGTTAAGGAGGTGTACTGCTGCCCTGTGTGCCCAACTGTACTGTTGTCTGGATCCCTAATGCTTATGTTTTTTTTTCTCAAACTTATTTTTATTGGCATTTGAAATACACAACGTTGCAGTAACATGGCCCCAGGCCTTTCTCATACAAGTCTATACTAATTAAGGTACAGTTTCCACCATTGTATAGGCCTGGCTTATTGCAGAAATAGAAAAAAGCAACTGATATATCTCACCTGTCTTTCTTTTGCGACGAGTATAGAGAGCTATCCCTTCCAACGTGGAAAAACCCTCCTAAACAAACCCCCCCCCCCGAAAAAAAAAATATATAAAAAATGTGGTGGTGGTGGCTAAATGTGGTGAACACTTTCCGCGAGGTTTGTGCGCTGTACTTTCTGTTGCACTGTGTGGGACAGACTGCGTCTGTGGTATCCCTACTGGTGTCTCCCGGGGGTGTCCCTGATGACCTTCGATGTGTGATCTAGAATTGGAAGAGATGCATATCTCTTATGGAGGGTGGGCAAACCGCCAGCGGCAGGCCTTTAGTAAGGTAAGCTATCAGCAGCCCCCATTTGTATTCAACATTTTTATAATCGTCTCGGAAGATATCCGTCATACGCTCGAGACAGATTATCCTCCAAAGCCGAGCATGCAACATAGAGAGAGTGGGGGCTGCTTTCTTCTTCCACGCTGCCGCGATCGCCACTTTAGCCGCCCCTATGCAGGTCCACATGATGGCCTTGTCAGCCTTTGTTTGATGTTCTAGTGATGGGTCTTGTATGCCTAATAGCACTCCCTCCATAGATGTGGGTATGGGATAGCCCAGCATGCTTTTAATGTGTGCAAGGATTTCCTCCCAAAAGGGCGTGATTGCAGGGCAGTCCCACCATATATGTTGGAAGTCCCCAAGGAGGCCGCATCCTCTCCAGCATAAATCCGAGGTGTTTGAGAATATTCGTTTAAGTTTGGTGGGGTATAGATACCAATTCATCAGCGTTTTTAGATGGGCTTCTCGCAGTTCTAGAGAGTGGTTAAATTTGGCAATGTCTGACCACAGGCCGGCCCACTCCATATCAGAGATGTCTCTCTTCACTAACGCCTCCCACAAGGCCATGTACCTAGGGCGTGGAGCTCTGGAGGCAGTGAGTAGGGAACGATATAAAAAAGAGATGCCGCCTCTCATAGCGCCCACCTTCTGCACAAACTTTTCAAAACCCGTTTTCTCCCTTGTAGCCGCATCTCTGAATAGGGGGGTGAGAGCCCAGTGTTTGAGTTGAATGTAGTGGAAGTGTTCATTTGGCTCTAAATGAAATTCCCTCCTGCAGGACTCGAATGTTAAAATATCATAATTGTGAAAAAGATCTGATAACATGATGCAACCGCCTTCTCGCCAGTGATTGAAGGGGCCCTCCTGAAGTGCCGGGGGAAAGGCCGGATTAAAATGAATCGGGGTGTATGGGGATGGAAACGTGGTCCATTCCTCTCCCCCAGTTATGGAGTCCCAAACCTTCAGTGTAGTGCGTGTGGGGGTGCTAATGTAGGCGTTGGTGGGCCTGACCCTCTTGGGCTTCCAAATGAGGTCCCAGATCGACCTCCCTGCGATGGCCCGATCCATATGCAGCCAGTGCTTTTCCGACTCACGTTTGGACCATTCTGTTACTATTCTTAGTTGGGCAGCTTTATAATAGAGGCCAAAATCCGATAGGCCCAGCCCATCCTCTGTTCTCGACCAGCTCAATGTATGGAAAGGTAAGCGGGCCCTTCCACCCTACCAAATGAACTGGGTGATGAGAGATCGGAGTTTAGGTAGAAGGTCTCTATCTAGTTCAATGGGTAGGGCCTGAAAGAGGTACAGAAATTTAGGGAGGACTGTCATTTTAATCGCATGAATGCGACCCAGCCAGGAGATGAAAAGAGGCTTCCATCGTTTGAGATCGCCTTGGAGCTGTAGGAGTAGAGGCGGATAGTTAGCCTTGTATAGTCCCTCTAGTCGGGGAGTCAGCTGGATACCCAGTTATTGAAGGGAACCGAACGTTCCCTTGAAAGGGAGTATGTTCTCATAACCGTTGGGCCTCGGTCTCCGGGAGTGTGAGATTAAGAATAGAAGATATATCTAGGTTGATTTTAAACCCCGCCACTGTCTCAAACCTAACTAATTCCCTCTGTAGGGTAGGGAGTGAAAGCGTTGGATCTGTGAGGGATAGAAGGATGTCGTCCGCGAAAAGTGAGATTTTGTGGGTGTCCCCCCTGAAAGGAATCCCCTGTATCCCAGTGTTTTCCCTGATACTCATCGCCAGTGGTTCAATGCTGAGGGCAAATAACAGGGGAGATAATGGGCAACCCTGTCGCATCCCCCTCATGAGGGGAAAAGGTGCAGACAGACTCCCATTGACCTGCACTCTGGAATGGGGTTGTGTGCAGTTGGCCCTAATCATGTTGAGAAATCTATCCTCAAAGCCGAAGTGTGTGAGTGTGTTGAAGAGAAACGTCCAGTCCACCCGGTCAAACGCCTTATCGGCATCCAAGCCCACGAGAACTGCTGGAATCTTACGTTTCGTCACCTTTTCGATCAGGTGGATCGTTCTACGTATGTTGTCATGGGTTTGCCGCCTCTGTATGAAGCCGGACTGATGGACCTTAGTCAAAAAGAACCCCCTTTGGGTAAATACACATGCATAAAACCACACTTACAATAGACTCCCTATGTCACCAATGTACAGACCATGAACAAAGGAATAAAGAAATCAAGTAACAGATGCAAATATAAATGGTACAAATTTAATTAGCAAATATATATGTGTTTCAGTGTACAATGTATACTAATAATAATAAAAAATACATAAAAAATTCATCATAAAAACAATATGAAAAACCATATGAAATCCAATATGGATAGTGCAATTAAAAGACATACATACAATAAAACTAACAAAATTAAAAATTGGGAGAACAAGCAGGAAAATAATTCCAATTTGCAGAAAGAACTACTAAATCTAAAATAGATCAATTGTTATAAGAAAATTGTCAATCTTAACAGTTGTCCACATTGATATACAGTAGGCCTTCCTTTATTAGTGCATCGACGCGTTTCGGTGGGCACTATATTTTGACCGTCACCTTCTTCAGGAAAGGACAATAACTCCCAAACGTTAAAAACCGATTCTATAACAAACACAAAAAATAACAACATATAATTATTTGAACCACTTGTCTCTTTACCCCCCTGTTCAAGCTACGTCAAAAACACTGGTGACATTTAAGGGTTTCCACATTCATTCCACATCAACACTCATATCAATATTCATCAATCCATAGTGCTCTACAGTCACTTATGAAACAGAAAAGGCTAATACCTTAATATTGTTCAAGAATTGGACAAGATCAGCCTCAATTCAAACCTAAAAGGACGTGCAAATTCCTCTTTTTCTTGCTCCTAGATGTATCTGTAATACAATGTCCAAATATATTCATCAGACATATAGATTCAAAAAGTTGGGTCAGCATCTTTCGCATGTAATGGGATCAAAGTGGCATCTTTCACCAATTACCTTAGATGTGATGTCAACACTAATTCCAGAGCGCGACTCGCTTCAAGTATCCACATATATTCAGATACTGTCCAAATCAGTATATAAATGTGGCCAGTACCTATTAAAAAGAAGCCGGACTGATCCGGGTGGATAAGCTCTGGCATGAGATCGTTCAGCCGTCCTGCCAGAATTGCGGAATACAGCTTCGCATCTAGATTTAATAGAGCTATTGGACGATAAGAAGCGCACAATTGTGCGTTCTTCCCTGGTTTAGGGATCACAGAGATCACTGCCTCGGCCATCGAGGATGTCACCCCAACTGTATCCGCTATTGAGTTGAAGAGTTGTGTGAGGTGTGGGAGAAGATCTGGCGCGTAGGTTTTGTAGAAGTGGGCCGTTAGGCCATCTGGCCCAGGCACCTTGTTGATTTTGAGAGCCTTGATAGCTGCGCTCACTTCGTCTTGTGTAATGGGTGCGTTGAGCCTAGCATTTTTGGCCGGAGAGACCCTGGGGAAGTTTAATGATTGTAGGTATGAGTTTTGAGCCTCGATGTCCCGTGTCTCTTCTGTGTATAGTCTTTTGTAGAAATCCCCAAATATGTTGGCTTTTCCAGTATCAGAGGATACCAGCCTCCTTCCCCGTCTTGTATGTTGCCAATGTACTCCCTTTCTCTTTTCTCCCTAAGTTGCCTCGCCAAGTGTCTGCCTATTTTGTTCCCCTGAGAATAGGATGTCTGGCGGAGCTGCAATAGGGTGTATTCAGCTCTGTTATTGTATATTGCCTTGAGTTTCCCCCTCAATGCAGTGAGAGTTCGTTGTTAACTTCTGGTGGGTGCGTTCTTGTGTTCTTTTTCGGCCGCTTCCAAAGCCGTTTCCAACCCCTCCCTCTCTCGCGCTCTTTGTTTGTTCAGGGTAGCGTTAAGCTCCAGGCATTTACCCCTAAAGACCGCTTTAAATGCATCCCAGTTGTTGAAAATGGAGGTGTCATGGGGTGCGTTCAGCTCGAAAAATTCCCTTATCGCTACCCTCAGTTCTTCCCGAAGCAGTCTATCTCAAGTGAGGGATACCGGGAAATACCATTTGGGAGTGCCAGCTGTAGCGTGTCCCCAGCTAAGGCAGATCGAGACCGGGCAGTGGTCAGAAATCGAGAGGGGCAGAATTTTTGCCACCTGGAGGGACCCCAGTAGACTCTGACTGATAAAAATATAGTCTAGCCTAGAGTAGGTGTGGTGTACATGGGAAAAGAACGTGTAGTCTCTGGTTGTAGGGTTAAGCATGCGATGCATCTCGAAGGCCTATATCATTAAGCGTTTGTTTAATCCCTGTGGGGAAGGTGCTGACCATCGATCTGTGAGGGTGGGTACAGTCCAGTTCCCCCTGCCAGGTGAGATTAAAATCCCCCAGGAGGACTATCTGCCCCTCCGTGAACTCTCCAATTTGGTCTAGGTGGGAGGATAGAAAGGCGCACTGGCCCACGTTCAGTGCGTAGGCTGCAATAAAAGTGCACATTTTCCCTCTGAGGCTACCTTTAACCATAACCATCCGGCCCTCCCTATCAGATTTAACGGCCGCCGGTTGGAATTTGATTGAGCTATGGAAGAGTAAGGCTACCCCGCGATGTTTAGTGGTTGCGGAAGAGCGATAGATAAGGGGGTATTGTTTATGGCGAAGTCTCAGCTCCTCCTCTCTTTTAAGTGTGTCTCTTGGAGCGCCACGATCTCAAAGCGGTGATCTGTAAGGTATTTCCAGATCTTTTGCCGCTTGAGTGGCAAATTTAGACCTCTAACGTTCCATGATACTATGGAGATCACCATGGTTTTACGTTACCTCTCTTCCCCCCCTCCTCTTCCGACTGTCAAGGTCTCCCCCCTTTGCATCATGGATATGACCTCCTGCTAGGGACCACTCAAGCCCAAATCCCCTCATGTTATCTTCACCTATTAGATTGTGTACCCTCCCTCTGTGCCCCACAAGCCACCACCATGTCCAACCCCCCCACCCACCAAAGACAGAAAATAAAACCCCAACAATACCAACAACCAGTTGTGGTAGATGAACGCTGGATCGTCGCCGGAGTGGGTCACCCCACGGCTGGGCATGTTGGAGGGTGACTCAACTGGAGTCCCCGTCTGCACCCATCCCAGCTTCTGAAGATATCAACAAGGTTCGCCATCTCTTAGTGTTCAAGTGTTGATCGGTACTGGTATTCCTCAGATAGGGCTTCGGCTAATGTCCCACAGAATTTGTGTTGACCCTGCCATGGGTCTCTGGTTGGGGGAGTACTTCACTCCTTCTTAACTGGATAGATCCTGTGGAGAGTGTCCTAGTGTTCACCCGTTCCCGGAGGTTCTGGCCCCACATCATGTCTCTTGAGAGGTCGTAGTCCCAGAGAGGGCCTCTATCTGTATAGGCTGTTGCGACCGTAGTTCGTCGACAATCCGGAAGTAGACTCCATGTGTGGCGACGATCATTTATGCCCACCTTTCAGACTTGTGCTCCACTGGCGGTTTCTCTGGGTTTCTCGGTCTGTTCCCCCGACGTATCCTGCGCGTTCCCAGCATCTCCAGTGTTGAGACCCAGTATCCTCATTCCCTCCTCGAACTCCGTGACGTGGCGCGTCTTGTTCTTAAATTCAAAGCTCATGCCGAACGGGTATGTCCATCGGTACTTTATGTGCTCGTCGCGGAGTTTCGTGGTGATGGGCCGGAACTGTTGCCTCCTCGCCAACGTTTCAGGGGCTAAATCTTGGTAAACGTTACAGCGAAAACCCTGGAAGGAGATGTCGCTCTTTGTCCGGGCCTCGTGCAGTACGGCTTCTTTTACCTTGAAGGAGTGGAACTTCGCGAGAACGTCACGTGGCCGCCATCGGTCCCCGGAGGGCTGCCCCCCACCCGGTGTGCTCTCTCCAGCTTAATTTTGAGTTGCCGCGGGCTGAGGGTTTCCGCGCAGAGACCCTAAAGGAAGGCCTCCAGGTTCTGCCCCTCCGCACCTTCCTCCAGGTCTCGGATCCGAATATTCTCTCTCCTGGCCCTGTTCTCTAAGTCTTCCGACTTCAGCAGTGCGAGCTGTAGTTGCTTCTGTAGGTCCTGCAGCTGCACTTGCATGTCCGCGGTCCGCTTGCCGAGATCTTGGGTGTGGGTTTCCAGATCTAGCACTCTCGTGCCTACTGAGTCCAAGTCTTGCTGGAGCGTCGCCACCCGTGTAGTCAGGTCTGTTTTCAGCTGTTCGATGGAGGCCTTGATGTCTTCGTTAAGCTCCGCGCGCAACTCTGTCTTGAACTCACGTAGGGATGCCATCAGACTTCTCTCGTAAGTGCCATGGTGTCCGTGGAGTCCCCCTGCACCGGTGTTTGTCGTTTCTCAGCTGGTGGAAAAAAGTTAGAAACTTTAGCAGGCGTCTTCTTTGGTGGCATAGGTGCGTCTGCAGAGGCCCGTCTGTGTCTATGAGTGTGGCGCTAGTCGCAAGAAACGTTCTCCCCCTCCTTCCTTTTTACGCCAGGGTCGTGGTCTGTTCGCAGGATCCGCACCTTATACTCCCGCTGCACCCTGGATCAGCCGATAAACATTAGGAACAGTCTCTAGGGGTGTACTCTGTAGCTCCCTGGTACCCCCTGGAGGGGTCTTGCGTAGCGGCACAGCTGTGATTGGGGCGCAGAGTTCTGGTTTCCTCTCCTTATTATTGCTCCATTTGAGCAGGCAGAGTCATCGGGGGGGCGCCTCTAGGACACCCTCGTGTATCTAGAATGGTGCTGTGATTCCGGCTGCCATGTCAGGGTCAGGCGCACCAGGCAAGGCACTAGATTGTTGTCTTTGCCCCGAGAGCGGTCTGTTCCACAAGGATCTGGGGGGCTACAGCCACTAACAGATTCCCCCAGGGCCGCCTTGCCTTCCCCCCTCGCTCACCGGTCATGCGGGTGGTGAATCCGTCCTCCGTCAGCCGCCACCGCAGTGCTCTTCGTGCCGGCCCCCCGGCAGGTTGCTGTTGGATGCCACTGGCCGCGGCGCGCTCACCAATGTCACTGGAGCGGGAGCACCGGGGAGGGCTCCTCTGCGTAGCAGACCACCCAGTAGCAACCACCGTTAGCGAGCAGGCTCATCTCGCCTCCCCGGTGGCGGCCGCCATTTTGTGCAGCTCCTCTGTCGCGGGCACGCACCTCGGCTCTTCCCTGCGTGTTGAGCCGCGATCCCCTTGCGAGACTTACTGGGTTCAGGGAAGGGGGTGAGCTCCCCTATCCTCGGCTTGCCACCCCGAGGGAGCAGCACGTCTTCAGCAGTCTCCCTTATTCAGCCGTGGCGGTCGCCATCTTGCGAAGCTCCTTCGCCTAGCTCCCGGGCTCCGACACAGCTCACCGGGGTATTGGAGCCGTGCCTCACTGCATCCGTTACTTCTCTACATAATCCCCAAACAGGTGAGGGTCTTACCGGGCCGGTTTGGGGGTTAGAGATGGCGCTGCAATGCACGGGATTTTGGCGCGGACCGGGAGCCGAGGTAAGACATGTCTACCCGGCCATCCTGCCCGGCCACGCCACATGCTTATGTTTTTGTCATAGATAAGCACAGATCATGCGTGTGCACTGTGACATAGGCAGGGCCGGACTGGGAACTGAAAGCAGCCCTGGCAAATGTTGCCAGGCCAGCCCTCGTGTGGCGGGTAGCGAGCGAGCGCATGAAGCGAGCCTGACCACAACTAGGGGAGTTTGTGGGGGTTCTCCCCCAAGAAAATTTTGGAAAAAGAAAGACCAAAATGGTGCATTTTATAGCACATTTTTCATTACATATTTAATTGTATTAACTTTCAAAGCACAGTAAATAGTAGATGAGGACCTTAAAGAGCACCAGGTTATCTAGTCATATGTACCCATAGACATTCTTACAGAGAGCACCAATAATAGACACAAGAGTAGTGAATCAGAGAGCACAAAGTATAAGTGAGACCAGCACCCATACGGTGTGTAGCGAGCAAGTACAGTGAGCGAGCCTGACCACTACTAGGGGAGTTTGGGGGTTCTCCCCCAAGAAAATTTTGGAGACAGAAAGCCCAAAACAATGCATTTTTCAATACATTTTTCATTACATATTTAATTGTATTAACTTTTAAAGCATAGTAAATGATGACCTTATGGTGCACCAGGATACCCAGTCATAAATCCCAGACATTCCTACAGAGAACAACAAAAAATGAAATGTCGAGCACGAAACATGAATTTAAATATAATCGATTTATTTTTAATATAAAATAGTATAAAGACATTTAAAAACGCACTTAACCTTGAACAATTGTGCAAAGGTTTAGAGGAAAAAATGTACAAGACAATGTGCAAACATAAAATTATTTTTATATCCTGAGTTTTGTAAACAGTGCTAGAATAAAGCATCTTATGTAAAGTGCAACAGTGCACAACATTATGATTGTGGGCATTTTGACATTTTAAACAGTTAACATGACCTGCAGCAATTTCCTTCATATGAAATACTGTAAAAACATAATAACGTACTTAGGGGTATATTCACAAGAACGTGTGATAACTACCGCAAGAATAGCGCAACTTTCAGCATTGCAGCCTACCGCGGGAAAATAACCCCGTGACAACGTGGAATTCACAACACGGCGGTAGCATGCGATAGTTGGTCGACACCGCGGCCAATGCTCGTGATACAACCACCTCGACGGAGCTAAAAACCAAACCCCAACGCGAAAAAAGCTGCGATGGGCCAAAGCGCGATAAGAAAACAGTGACAACCAGCGCAAGGGCAGCAAAACTCACGCGCAATGCGGGAAAAAGCACAAGAACAGCATGCGGAAAATGCCACAGAACAAAATACATCAACAGCGGAGTACCACGGATGCACCTTGGCCAACTGCAGATGACAACATGCACACCACAACATCCAAGCACCGTGGAAGAACAAAACCGTCAGGCACACCGCATGAAAGAGACCAGTGGCAGACAAATCAGAGCCGCAGGAGCGACACACCCACCGTGCAGCATATGCACATAAGCAGAAGTGCACCTCGACATTGACAACATCCCGGTACAAACAGCAACCCCTCCACAACTGAACACAGGACACAACTGTTTCGGCAAATGTGCACAACCTGGCAAATCACATCTGAAACCCCAAGGATATGTAACATGATAATGTACAACTCCAACCTGTAACCTGCAAATATGTTTTAATCACACATGCAGTGCAATTGGACATCTACTACTGTCCCATGTTTGCCACGGACGGTCACAATGTGACGTGCTCATGAGAAGTAGGTGTCAATGATGGTCATTCCTGCCGCAGCTGCAGTGGGATGTGGGCCACCTGCCCCATCACCATCATCACCGTCCGGTACCTCTGGAACTGGGATCCATGGGGCCCTGGTGCGAACACAGATGTTGTGCAACACACAACATGCAACGATCATCTTGCACACGATGTCCGGGCTGTACAGGAGCCTCCCATCTGTGCCGTCCAGGCACCTGAAACGTGACTTCAACACGCCAAATGTGCGTTCAACAATGCCCCTGGTGCGTATGTGGGCCGCATTGTACTGCCTCTGGGCGGGTGTGTTCGGGTCCCGGAGGGGTGTCATCATCCAAGGGCAGAGTGCATATCCTTGATCACCTGTGACAGTGCAGGGAGAAAAGAGTCAATACTTTGTTCGGCAGGATGTGATGGCAGGCCCACCAATTCAGTGACGCCTGTGCTGGCTGTGTGTGGGGTGAGTGTAAGCCAGCCCTCAGGGAGTAGCTGGTGCTGGCAACTACACCAACAGTCATCAGGCACACAGACATGCAATGTCAGAACTACTAGGGGGGATGACTCGAGTCGCACAGGGCAAGTGGCCCCGGATGCACAGCGTCAGACACGGGCCCACCGCCACGGGACACTGACCTGCGGGAGACTAGGGTAGGGTCATGAGGGCAGAGCAGTGCCTCGCATGTGTCATGGCTGCATTCCGCATCTCCACACGTTCAGCTGTTGTGTGGCTGTGGTGCCATGAAATGTCTGTATTGGGTGCAGGGATGGCCCAGGATGACCATGGAGTGTTGTAATCGTGTCTGGGAGGTGGTCATGTAGTTTGACATGTCGAATGTGGTTTGGTCACGTGTGCATCCCCACAGTTGTGCTTTGTGCGTTGGTGGCTGTGGGATGTGTGGTGTGTTGATTTGGTACTTACCAACGAGCAGTCCCGTTCCATATGTGCCATCCTGGAAGCGCTGGTTGATGATGGACTGTCGGAAGATGAAGGAATCATGCACACTGCCTGGGTAGTTGGCGACGACATTGGTGAAGAGTCCCTGGTGGTCCACTATTACCTGCACATTGATGGAATGCGTGTGCTTTCTGTTGCGGTAGTGGTGTGCAATATCCACAGGGGGCACAAGTGGGACATGTGTGCAGTCGATTGCACCCAACACGGCCGGGAATCCGGCTATGGCGTAGAAGCCTTGCTTAGTCTCTAGCTGTTCCTGCGCAGTGTTGGGGAAGTGAAGGTACGGGGGTATGAAGCTGAGGATGGCATCCAGGACAGGTGTGATGAACTTTGATAGGGCTGGCTGTGAGACCCCTCCGACTCTGGCAGTTGTTGGTTGGAAGGTACCAGAGGCCAACAGGTGCAGCACAGCCAGCAGCTTTGTCTGCGGAGGGATGTTGGTTCTCCGCTGTGTTGGGACCGTCAGCCTGTGGGCGATGTGGGTCATGATGCGAAGAATGGTTGTCCTTTTGAGCCTGTAGTGGGCAATGACTTCCGCGGGCGTTAGGTCTGTGAGAGTGGTGCGTTTTCAGTAGGTCCGCTGTCTTGCTCTACGCTGCCTCTGTGGTGGGCCAGGGGGGGCGGGTCCGGGTCCTGGGGGTGGTGGCGGTCCTGGGGGGGGGGTGGCGGTGGGTGTTGTGGCCCTGTTGGGGCTCCGAGCTGCATGATGAGTAGCTCCATGGCATTGTTTGTTCTTCGGGTATGGCTGTGTGCGGGGCTCCGTTGCCTACTGCAGGTAGACGTCCGTCTTTACACCTGCTTGAGGCAGTTGTTAAATACCAAATCGCCTGTTTTTGGTTCGCTTCGCAGTTTTGTCAGTTCGTTGTGAAAGTGGTGTTGTTGTTTTTTCGTGTGTTTGCACAGGAACGCCTACTCTGCATCTCATTAGGGTTAGTTGGTGGTGTCCGCCGTGGTGTTAGATTTTGGTGCAGTTATCGCAGGAATACAGGCGTTGTCTGCAGTTTGCACCAGCTTGTGAATGGGGTGTTAAATCTATCTCCACTTTTGTTGCGTTAAGGTGGTGATAAATCGGAGTTGATTCCTTGTGAATATGCCCCTGAATCTTAAACAAGTGTTATATTCAATCGCACTTCACATTTCTTTGCATTAATTTGTGTCAAGAGGGTGTTTCATGGGTGAGATGTGGGAGTCCCCAAGCAACCACTCATGGGTTTTGATGTAAAGCCCTACCTACTAACAAAGGTAGACATAGATTTAAGCCAAAAACTGACGCCTTCTTGAGGTTTTCCAAGAATGCATGTGTGCTCTACAGTACAGCATAAATACAGTGCAGTAAACATTTTAAAGTTAGCCTAAGCATAGGGTTTTGTAGTGGATGAATATTGTTTCAGTGCGAAACCTAAGCTAGAGATAATGCTCACAGCCTTTCACTATGGTACAAAGGTGTGTGTGTGGTGCAAAGCAGGCTCAAAGAGAGCCAGCGCAAGGAGGTCAACTCTGGTTATTGCACTGCGTTGTTTGATATTTATAAATCGCCCTCAAAATGTTGACGTTAACGTGCAAAAGTCAAATGCTCAGAGATAGCACAGTGCAGAGTGAAATCACAACCTAGAGATTACTCCCTGGGTCAGTCTAAGAGAGAGTGAATTTGCATACATTGCTGCCCAGAACTCTTCAAGGGGCCCGTACAGTAATGATCACAACACCCTTCGGGCCACTCTTGTCTTTTCAGTCAAAAGTGCTATGTGTTTTAGGCTTTTTTTAAGACTGTTTTAACGTCATAACTTTACAGCATAAGAACTGCATTCTGATATTCTTTTTTGTATTTTCAATAAATTGTCACTTACATTGTCACACATTAAGCACTGAAATGTCACACATGAGCACCCAGGCCAGTAAGCATGGAAATGTCACACATAAGCACCCAGGCCACTGAGGCCAGAAACTGTGGAAATGTCACACATAAGGACCTAGGCCGCTGAGGCCAGAAACTGTGGAAATGTCACACCAGGCCAGAAAGCATGGAAACGTCACACATAAGCACCCAGGCCAGTAAGCATGGAAATGTCACAGAAGAGCACCCAGGTCACTGAGGCCAGAAACTGTGGAAATGTCACACATAAGCATCCAGGCCACTGAGGCCAGAAACTATGGAAATATTACACATAAGCACCCAGGCCAGAATGCATGGAAACGTCACACATAAGCACCCAGGCAGTAAGCATGGAAATGTCACACATGAGCACCCAGGTCACTGAGGCCAGAAAGTATGGAAATATCACACAGAAGCACCCAGGCCAGAAAGCATGGAAAAGTCACACATACGCACCCAGGCAGCCAGAAAGCATGGAAATGTCATACATAAGCACCCAGGCCAGAAAGCATGGAAATGTCACACATGGCACACAGGCCAGTGACAATGGAACACTTTTCAGAGTGTGGGTGCTGTCATCAATGTTACAATGTTACATCACTGAAGTCATAGAATTGTGAAAAATTCAAGGAACAAGGGTAGCAAATGAGCCTCGCCTATTCCGGGCTGGCGGAGGTGGTGAGGGTGTGGTTCAGAGTGGAAAAGGTCGAAATTTCATCTCAGCACATGACATCCCTTCAGAACAGATCAGATATTGTGACAGATTCACCATCTGTGGGGGTATCATGGAAGCTGAAGACCCTTTAGCAGAGCTGAGCATTCCCACACACACCCATTCAACACCAGTAAAAGTGAGATCACATCATTTATTAAATGACACTATAGATGGCCTGGACATTTACATCCAGCATGCCACTCTACCTCGCAGACACATTTTAGACTTCATATAGCAGGCACAGCACATGCAGACTTAGCATTGTCAGACTAAGGACCAGAAACTGCAAGAATGAGAACCAGAAGACAGGCCTTCCGCATCATGCATTTTAGTTTAAAACAGCACCCTTTACAAGACCTGACAACAGGACTTTAAGTGGGCTGGGTACTACCGGTGCCCGGCAATTCTAAAAAGCAGCTGCTGAGACGGGTCCCTATCGGGCTCTCTATTTTTGCCCTCACCTTCAGGCCAGGTGAAAAAGAAATCTTAAGTCTGCAGCAGTACCCCCCTTAACTGCCTTTGATGTCACTTCAAAGAGACTCAGTACAGTTCTTTCACAGTCTCATCATTTCAGAACTGAAGCATTTTCAATATTATATACAATGAAGCAGTAGTTGCTGTTTTTTCTTATGCAGCTAACAACCGTTGACAAAGAAATATTCCTGACTTGGTGTAGGTATAATGGTACGTGTTGCACTATATATCTGGATAGAATGACAGAAATAGCAAAATACCAGTTGGGCGGCACACTATGCTAAGCACAGATTTTTAGCTTTCATGTTTTTAAGCCACGTCCTTAATTACATCGGCCACGCCCCATTGAGAGACCCGTTTTTTTCATCCCACTTAAACCCCTGCCTGACAAGCATCATAACTATGACCCAGTCTTTGCTTGTCTCTGAACCAGAGAGTGGCAGGAGATATATCCTCCTCAAACCAGTCCCTCTAGCCGATATCTTGTACTTTTAAATGCAGTTATGTAGATTTGGAGAAATGTAATACTAAAAAATCTGATTTCACACGTATGAAGCACTTCCCATATTTGCATCATATAATATGTATAATAACCAGTGCTCTCATATGCCAATTTGAAAAGAGTCTGAAACTCATGCGTGGCCAACTGGCCAAAGAGTGAAGAATCCCGGCCTGGCTGGCCTGCTCTGCTCGAGTTCTGCTTACAGCCAGGCCGGAATTCCATGCTGCATGACAGCCTGGACTCATGTATTGTTTGCTGCGTGTAATGTGAGGGCTAGATGGGATGGCGCATGTAACCTACACAGGGCCGGTGCAAGGGTTGCTGCTAGACGGGACGGATGGTGCTACAGCAGGGGGCCGGTGCCAGGGTGCTAGACGGGGCAAATGGCGCATGTGAGGAGACCAGTCATGTCCTCGGAGGGCAAGGCGTTTGCAGGCCAGTAAGTGCCCTCTAGGTCCACTCAGCCCCAGACCAGCTCACCATTCAAGCAGGTGCCCACTGGATGGGGGAAGTGGAGAAGCAACTGCTCCCCCACATTCTTGCATCGTTGTTCCTTCAGGCCAACCACCACTGGTTCGGGCACGTCTCAGACCCAGTCTTAGATGTCCAAGCTGCAAATTGCCCGAAGTGCGAGACGAACCGCAGGAGTGAAGGGGGACGTCACACCTCAATCGGTGCCGCCGTCGATGTGGCTGGATTCCGATGAGCCAGAGTCCCCGCTGCGACTTCTCCTCCCTGGCCTGAAGGCGGAGCGAGGCCACTGTCTCGGGCCTGCGCTGTGCACCAATAACAGGTGGCTCGCGCTTCAATTGGGAAAGGAGAGGACTGATGAGCCTACAGGGCCGGTGCTGCGCAGCCAGCTAGGTCACGAGTAAGCTAAACTTCAATTCGAAGGCACATGTTTCTTTATATTCGCCAGTGCCTGACTACCTGCCTCTGTACATTTAACAATACATGTTTGCCTCCAATTAATCGTGCACATTTTTTCAACTTAAGTTAAGGACGCTTACTTAGTGGTGGCTGGCTCAGGCCTATGCAAACTCTACTGCTTGCTTGCTGCTTCTACTCTGGTGCGGTGCCTGCGTGTGCGTGTCAGTCTCTGACTGTCTAACAGGACGTGCGCACAACTATGCTAGCGGCGCGGCGCAGACTTGGGAGGGGCGCAGATCATTGGTCCAATGATCTGCGCCCCTTCCCAAGTTCGCCCGCCTGTCTCGCACTGCTGTGCTATACTTGCGTGATGGGTGACGGGTCACGAGTGGTGGGTGGCGCCGAAAGTGTACGCGGCTCGCACCCTGTGCACACGCACTACTAAATTAAACCAACACTCGCACTCCAACAGCGCACAGAGGTCAGAGTGCAGAAAGACTGACTGTCACGGACTGGTGGCATTCTGATTTTGTTACTGGGGGCCGATTTTGCTAAAAAATCGGTCCCCAGTAACAAAACCGACCCCCTGTGAGAAAACCGGCCCCCACCTCTTCCAGCCTACCGGGGGATTGCCCGGTGCCCGGCATCACCAGTCCGGCCCTGGACATAGGCCTGTATCATGGATTGCAGTTTTTTGGGACCGGGAGGGCTGCTTAAAGTGCTACCCTCATAGTGATGGAAGGCTACCACTCTCACCAAGTGTTTAAGTAGCACAAGCATGGTGGTGGTAGCATACCTTCATAAGTAGTAGTGAACAGGTCCTTTTTAGGTCTCGCCTACGCAGCACGCATGCGCTGCATAGGAGGGGACCTCTTGTAATCGATTCGGTTTTTAGGCCAAAAACGTGCACGCATTGTATTGCTTTCAATGGCAACGCGTGCACGTTTGGCGATTCCCTTGCGGTAGCGAGCTTTGAAACCATATGTTTGTAATTAACTTTCAAACAGATGGTGCCCTTGCTCGCTCCCACAAGGGAAACGCTGTGTGTGCTCTGGGCCGCACTCCCCCCACCCCTCCCACTTGGTTTATTGCCTCCTGTCACACGCCTGTCCTCATCTTAACCTGCCTTCCTTCTCCCACGCTTTCCTTCCCCCTTCTTTCCATCTCTCCTGCTCTTTCCCTTAGCTGCCTCTTCTCTTCTCTTCTCTCCCACTCTTAACCCCCCCCCCTTTCAAGGGGCTTAATTTTAACGTGTGGTTGGGCCGTCAGTGACTTTCAGGGGGTCTTATTACACAATAGGTAACATCGGCTGGAGTGTTTCAGCGCTGGGGTATTCCTTCAGAGTGACGTTGGCGCTATACAAGAAAACCTTAAAATAACATAACAAGTACATCTCTTACCACCAACTGTCCGCGCACTCGTGTGGGCGGCCTTGTAATCCTGACGATGACAAAACGGGGCGCAGTGTGACGTCACAGCGAGGTAAGTTAACGCTCTGCTAATGGCGCCAAGACGGTTCTAACTGGCATTTTAAGTCTGCGGGATTTTTGAATAATTGCAAATATCATGTGACAGTGGTATATTTCATGTGTTTATTTGTGAACCACCGCACAATAATGTTTATTCCTATTTCGTTGTGCCAAACTACTTGTTTGGGATATCTTGCTTACTCTATATTAAAGAAGAAAACACCAGTGACAGTGTACTTTTTATTTTCTATTGTCCCTTCACTCATGTTAGGAAAATGAAAGCTCATGCCTTGCAATGTAGGGTAGATTAACATATTGCCCCATGACTCCCTTAAGCTCTAAAAGTTGGGTGAACCCGTTACCTCATTTCTCAACAATAAAAATCTTCAAAGTGGTAACAAAAGGGTGTTTCAGTAATCATGCATACCTAGTTGAAATGGTTCAATATCAAGCATTATTTTATGCATATCTTTTGCAGTACTACAGGATGCTGTCAAAGCGACTTATGTTTTATATGAGCATGTTTAGCCTCATAAGATGTTACAAGTGGGCAGGGTCTCAGCGTCACACTCTAGGTTTTAGAGGAAAAGGCAAATGCGTTAAGGTGGTCACCCCTGGTAGAACGTCTCATAAGCTGGTCATGTGTGGACATATGTCCTACTCACTACCTCAAGAGGCCCTCCCTGCAACTGCACTGATTTTTTTTAGTACCTTTACTCCTGAATATTGGAGTTCCCTAGGTGGGCATTGCAGTGTGAGCGTCTGCCGTAATCATGTGATGACGTGAATGCTTTTTCATTGTGATGGTCCTCATTGTGCTACCTTTCCACCCCACTAGGCACTTCTGCATCGTCTGGTACTTCTTTGTGATTTGAGTACAATCCTACCGTATTCTCTCATGCGTATGTGCCGTCTACAACCCCAGTTTTCTTTTTCTTTTTTCAGCTGTCCCCCGTGCGTGATTCTCTTCCACCCAATGCACCGCGCTCTATGTTGCTGTCTCACCTTTGTGCTTCAACTCTACCCCCTCATGTGTGCTGCTCCCCCATGTTGCTTTCTTGCATGCTTGGTGCGCTTTCCTGCAAAATGACTCGGCCAGCAACGTCATAGGCTTTTTAAAAATGCATTTCTCTTTAACAATACTGAACATCGTAGGGGATACTCTACATATACCATACATCATCAGTAAAAATCATTGGCAAAGCCAATTGGTCCCAAATGCAAGACCTTGATTGATTGCTGCTCTTTACCCAGTGTTGGCAAAGTCAAAAGGGCAGACTTTAATGCATAGCCAATAGGTCTCGCCTTTGGGACATTATAAGTGTTTAGCCATGCAACAGTTGATGTTGCACCAAGGATATTGTGCTGCATAATTAAATACTTATAAGGTCCCAAAGGCGAGACCTATTGGCTATGCCAATGCTTGTTACCCTGTGTCACTGGAATGAGTCCTACAGGCTCACTTTAAAAGTTTAGCTGCTGTGTGCTTAACTCACCCTTGGACTACATCAGGTAGATGTGGAGTGCTGAGCAGCGCAGGAGTAGTGCCTCTGTGCTGAAAGTATGGGTGCCTGGGAAGGGTATAGTACAGGGATAGAGCAGTACTGTGCGGTATATTTGTGATTAGTGCATGTACTGAGTGTGTACTGAGTATGCCTGCAGGGAATACATTACATGAGAGATGTAGTGCATGTGCTGAGTGTATGTGTGCTTGCGTGAAGTCAATACATGAAAGGTGAAATGTTGCACAGCACACACATGACAAGCGTGTGTGCTTCCAGTGTATGTGTTTGCAAATAGCACACCCTGGCACAATACAGAAAAGCTACAGCACTGAACAGTGCATGCAGACTGAATGTGTGTGTTTAATGTATGTGTGTCTGTAATGGCACAATGCATGAAGGTAACAGTGCTGGACAGTAAATGTGCTGTGAAAGTACACTGAGTGCAGTTGTGCTTGCAAGGGTACATTACTTGGAAGACTTTGGGTTCCATTTTGAAATGCCCAGGCCTTCCTGGTGAAGACATGAGAAGCAGAGGAATCTCCCCAGACAAATTTGTGTATTGCTGCATTCCTGTGAGCTGGGTGGGACAAACACTTGAAAAAGGGAGAAAGAGACTCCCCTTTTACTCTTCAAAAGGTTGCTCTTTGATTCAGTGATAAATCACTGGGAAGAGGCCTGGAAACATCTCAGGAAGGATGAGGCTGATAAGGAAATCATAATGAGTAGGGGTGGGAGCCCAGGATTAAACCTTTGGTGTGCATATCACTCCGGTAGACCCCTCCCCGTTTGCGAGTGGTTTACCACCTACTTGAAGTAGGTGGCAAACTGCGAGTGTTTTGCGGCCGCAAATGCGTTTGCAAAACAATGGTACATTGCATTGAGACTCGCTATTAGGAAGGGACACAACTTCATAATAGCGAGAGTCGCAAACGCTATTTTGTGAGTCAGTGACTCGCAAAATTGCGTTTGTACATTCCAGGACCATTTTTTGCTGTCGCAAATGGGCCAATCTATCGTTTGCGACTGCAAAAAACGGTCGTACATCCGGCCCTTAATACTTCTTTTTCTTATAAAAGTAAGTATTTTACTGGACACTGATTTATTGTTAGTACTCTGTGCACTTTGAGTTATGAGTCATGTTCATGCAAACAAATCTACTCTCCCCCATTAAGAGAGCCTTTAACTGCTCGTCCACAGCTACCACTTACAGTCAAGCGCAGAAGGGGTACTTAGCCCAGTTGCTCAGGTTACATAGTAGGTCGGACACTGGGATATCAGGAGTAAAAGGCCTCAACTGCCACAGTTGTGCTCAGTAGCCTCTGTGTGCCCTGTGAAAGGGGTTCTGACAACCACCAACAATGTAAAGGAGCAGTGCATAAAATTGTACAAGCAATTAGGCAGGGATTGTTTAAACAGCTGAAACATGTATGCACTTTAAGAACATACTTTTCCTTCCACACCCAGAACACACGTAGTTTTGATCATAGCAAGGGTACTCATTGAATAAAAGAGAAGTCTTGGGTATACTCTCAGCCATTTTTAAACCAAGAACTGGATCCCTGCTTTTATCCAGATAAAAATTTATAATGATTTTCTCATAAGATTCAAGCCAATCTGAGAGGTAAACACCTACTCGGGTGAGGAGAAGACACCTATGATGTATCATGCCACTATAAATTGTGGGTGAGGTGTCTTTTAATCTATTTAGATATCTGCAGTGTGGTAGATGATTAACAGTAAAGGTCAATCCCAGATTTGGAACCCACGCACCTGTTGCTATGTCTAATATTTAGGGAGGTTGTGCTTGGCCTATACCTCTCACTCTCAGTTTGTGTCTAAACAAGCTGCATGAGCCATCCTGCACATCGTACCTGACCATGGGGCAATTTGGGAGGACCGTCAGTGCTCCCAGAGACTGAGATGTTTGTGGTGACTTCCCCTCAGCCAACTTCCCAGTTAATTTGATAAACAGAACCTCAAGGATTGTTATACAACACAATATATAGTTCATCAGTTATCGACTGGCTCATGCATCAAGACATGAATCCAGTGCTTAATTTGAGCTGGTGGTTTCCGGTGCTCGGCACCTGCACTTAATTGGTTTCCAGTGCTCGGCACTGGGACTTAATTGTCATCACCACACTTATGACACTCTGCAGCATGGTGGCGCTGCTCATCTAATTTAGAGATGAGCAGAACAACGGTTGGTTTTGAATACAATATACATTAAAAACACTAATACCTGTCTCCTATTCAACCATTCCTTTAGCTTTGGGGACCTGGAATAATCTGAACCTTCGCACTTGCAGGCGAGAGAGATGGTTAGTAGTTGTTTTGGTACCGTCATTGGCAGTGATGGTGCAAGCTGCAGTGGCCTCCTGGTCAGTGCCCTGGTGCTTATTATTTTACAAATTAAGCACTGCATGCATCACAGACGTGCATGTGGTACTTGTACTGAAACAACCATATAATTATAAAATAAAGAATTCAACATTTTCAAAACAAGTTAGAAAGAGAGAAAACATTTATGGTAGAGTCACACAAAAGGAGGAATATTAGTTGCAGGGATGAGGAGTCGTAGTAATAAAAACATTTCCATTCCAAACAATGGGAAAGTGAAAAACCATTACTAATCTATTGGGTGTGGTACATCATTTACCGGCATCTTTTATGCCTGACGTGTAGACATTCATTGATGGGTAAAGTTGGTGGTTTATTCCAGTCAAGAATATCACCTTTAATTTCTGCAGTTGTATATATACATTGGGTCAAGGCTGGAAGCTGTAGTGAAGAAGGATTTCACAGGCCCACACACATCTGTTAAGCTGTCCAGCAGTAGCCCAAATCTTTCAAGTACCACACTAAGATGAATCTATCAATATCACACCTTTTTCTAGTAGAACTGGCACCTTCTCCTGCCCATCCGTCTATAAAAAGTTTCTATAACTTCGTTTCCTTCTTTTAAAGATGCCTAAAATCATCATTAAATGTTTCCCAGATATAAGCCATGGGTACAAGTAGCAAGAGTACTCCTCAAAACTTAAGACAGGTTCACAGCAAAATGTCTAGTTTCAGCTCTACAGCAGTTCCTCTGTGTACAGGACAGTCTTCACTCTCCAGACACATTTCTCTGCAGCAGGCAGAAGAAGTATCCAATTGCAGCTGGTGTATTGGGCTACTTTTATGGCAGCATAGTTCTATCGGTCCCAACACCTTCTGCACTCTCCAGTGATAGGAAAGCACATTTCCACGAGGCACGCTTCAGTGGCAGAACCTTGGCCCATGTATCCTGTGGACAGTGAGTGTAGGTCAAGCAGGACAATTTAAAAATTAAGATAACAGTGCCTCTGGCTACCTCCTCGTTACAATCGCAGTCTCAGCAAACAAACATATACACAATCTCGCATCCCAGTTTTTTCAGTGAAGTGACTGCTCCTTTGCCACGGGTAGAGTATGCTTGTAGGCATCATCTACGTCAAAGACCCTTTTACTAGAGAAATCCAAATTGCAGGTGTCTCTGGGTCCTTTTGCTCATCCCCTTTCTCTATGTAAATCTCTCACAAGGCTGGCCAATAACTCTCGCAAAAAATAAAAATAAAACTCTTAGCAATAAGCCGCCACCTTTGTTAGCTGACATGTCGCTTTTATCATATGCATGTCAATCAATCAATCAATCAATCATGTCACTTATAAAGCGCACTACATACCCGCGAGGGTCTCAAGGCGCTGGGGGAAGAGGGGGGTGGTGCTGCTACTGATCGAAGAGCCAGGTCTTGAGGAGTCTTCTGAAGGCCAGTAGGTCTTGGGTCTGTCGGAGGTTGGTGGGGAGGGTGTTCCAGGTCTTGGCGGCGAGGTGGGAGAAGGATCTGCCGCCGGCGGTCGTTTTCCGGATGCGGGGGACTGTGGCGAGGGCGAGGCTGGTCGAGCGGAGCTGGCGGGTGGGGGTGTAGAAGCTGAGTCGTCTGTTGAGGTAGGCTGGTCCGGAGTTGTGGAGTGCTTTGTGTGCGTGGGTGAGGAGCTTGAAGGTTATCCTCTTGTTGACAGGGAGCCAGTGCAGGTCTCTCAGGTGGGGTGTGATGTGGCTGCGTCGGGGGATGTCGAGGATAAGACGTGCAGAGGCGTTCTGGATGCGTTGCAGCCGTCTCAGGAGCTTAGCCATCGTTCCTGCGTAGAGGGCGTTTCCGTAGTCCAGCCTGCTGGTGACGAGGGCCTGGGTGACTGTTTTTCTTGTTTCGGTGGGGATCCACTTGAAGATCGTGGGGAGCATTCGGAGGATGTTGAAGCAGGATGAGGAAACGGCGTTGACCTGCTTAGTCATGGAGAGGGTGGGGTCGAGGATGACCCCTAGGTTGCGTACGTGGTCGGTGGGTGGCGGGGCTGTTCCCAGTGATGTTGGCCACCAGGAGTCGTCCCAGGCTGAAGGGTTGGAACCAAGGATGAGGACCTCCATCTTGTCCGAGTTCAGCTTCAGGCGGCTGGTCCTCATCCATTCGGCGACGGCCTTCATTCCTTCGTGGAGGTGGGCTTTGGCGGTGTGAGGGTCTTTGGTGAGGGAGAGGATCAGCTGGGTGTCGTCGGCGTAGGAGATGATGTTGAGGTTGTGCTGTCGGGCGACGTGGGCGAGGGGTGCCATGTAGATGTTGAACAGCGTTGGGCTGAGGGAGGAGCCTTGGGGTACGCCGCAGATGATCTTGGTGGCCTTGGATCGGAAGTGAACCCTACAGGCATAAATCCTGTGTGAGTATGTTGTTAGGTTGTATGTTTCTGTATGTGCGCGCGACTTCACTTGTTTCCAAGAACCCTCGTTCTTGGAATTCTAGAACTGCGCTGGTAGACTGGCAGTTACTGAAGCAGTGGTGTGGCGCTGTGCTGTTTGTCCCTTGCTGTGTCTTGATGGTAATAAACCCTTATTACTTACTCGACGGAGTCCTGCGTCTTCCTTTCACTGGCGACGATCTTCCTGCCATCAAGACCTCCCACGCGTGCCTCACGTCTCAACTCTTCCCCACTGAAGACCACGTTCAGCATCGGACATCTTCGCCGCTGCAGCTTGTCACCGGAACTCCTCGCCTTCAAGCCACGCCTTTGTCGGACTCTGCGGTGAGACTTTATGAATTTGTATTCATTTTGCCACCTTATCAACTACGCACTCTCCTCGCGCACCGCACTCCGTGTTTGGCGTTCACAAATGTTCCTTCTGTGACGTACTCACGTCAAGACTTCCGCCTGTTGCCTGGACGTTGCGTCCGCGTACGTGCAGCCATTTTGTGCCTCTCACATCCACCGCTATTGTTACCTGGCAACAAGCAAGGAGCCTGACGGCAATTATTCACTGCACTTCATTTTAAAAGTTTCGTGCAACTGCTCACAGCGCTCATCTTCACTGATGCGCACAGTTCAAGTACATGTATGTGCACTGCACTTCCTGTATTCACTGATGTGCACAGTTTGACTGCGCACAGTTCAAGTACACATGTATGTGCACTGCAGTTCCTGTATTCACTAATGTGCACAGTTTGACTTCAAGTTTAGCGCTCATCTTCACTGATGCGCACAGTTCAAGTACATGTATGTGCACTGCAGTTCCTGTATTCACTGATGTGCACAGTTTGACTGCGCACAGTTCAAGTACACATGTATGTGCACTGCAGTTCCTGTATTCACTGATGTGCACAGTTTGACTTCAAGTTTAAGCACACAGTTGGTTATTTTACCCATCCACATGCTTCAAGCCCATAATTATTGGCGCATATTTTAAACAACTACTAACGCACACAGTTTTTCTGCTTTCATTGTAGCGCTCTGTTTAGTCCTAGATTGTTCGGACTGTTTGCACGCTCTTTATTGTCATTTAACCGATGTGCACAACTTTTGCTCACAGTTTGTCTGCAGTCACTGATGTGCACAATTAAATTAATTTAATACCACCCCTCAACTCATCAGCATTCACTGATACTAACAGTTGACGTCAAGTTCTGTCAGAGTTTCCGACTTAAGTGCGACGTTATACCACCATGCAACAATCGTTACAAGCTCCTCCAGTATTTTCTCCAAATCCTTCATCTCCAGAATCAGATTGGGAGAAATGGAAGGAAAGTTTCGAGGTTTATTTAGATGCCCTCGAAGGTGAGTCTTTCACAAGCAAGAAAATATTTGCTATCTTAAGACATTGTTTGGGATCGGATGGTCGCAAGATACTCAAACATATTCCTAAAGTTCTTGTGCTGTCCATTGAAGGTGAAGGTGATGGTGTTGAGGATGAATATGCCACCGCCATTAAGTCACTGGATACCAGATTCAAGGCGTGCAAGAATACAACATTGGAAAGGCACAAATTCTACAAGAGAGCACAACTTCCTGGGGAGTCTGCATCCAGTTTTGTTTGTGCTGTACGAATTCTAGCAGGTACATGCGAATACAAGATATTTGAAGAAGAAATGATAAGAGACCAACTAGTGGAAAAACTAACAGCAAAAAATCCAAGAAGCTCTTTTATCTAAACCGTCTCTATCTCTACAAAAGGCTTTGGAAATTGCCTCAAGAATTGAAAGCACTACCTCATATCTGGAAGAGATGTCTGTTTCTACCTCATCTTCTCCTACTCAAGAGGTTTTAGCTATAAAGAGTAAATACAAGTCGTCAAGAGTGACGTCACATCAAGAGAAAAATAAGGATGATACCAAGCTCAACACCAACCCCCTAAAAACGTTGGGAGTGTTATCGTTGTGGGAGTGCTTCCCATCTTGGTAACGCTACGTTCTGTCCTGCTTTAGAGAAAATTTGTGCTAAATGTTTTAAAAAGGACATTTCACCAGTGTTTGTAGATCTAATAAGAAACCGTCTACTAGTTCGAAAGCATTCACTAATTCTAGGTGGTCTTCTCACAAGAAAGTGCTCAACATCGAGCAGCCCACCGCTGAATCATCTTCAAGTGATGAAGATCAGATTTGTTTAATCACTGAATCATCCCAAACCAATAATATTGTGTCAGCTGTTCTGCAAGAAAGAAAACGTCCCTTGTGTGTTCTATCTGTTAATGGTATAGATGTTAACGTGTTAGCTGATTCTGGATCCCCGTTTACCATTATAAGTGATAAAATATGGGAAGATCTCTTTCAAGGTTTAAAATTAGATCATTCAAATGTTCGTCCTGTTGGCTATGGTGGTAAGTCTATTCAGGTGTTAGGTGAATTTCAAGCCAACTTATGTTTTAAGGGCAATTGTGCACCAGGTGTCATCTATGTGGCCAAGGATGATACTTGTTTACTAGGATGGCATGACCAAGGCAATTTAGGCATCATCCTAGATCCCAATGATCCTAACCAGGTCATATTAAAGAAAGATTTAATTCAAATTCAAGCTGTCAAAGAAGAGTCATGGGGATCCACGTTTCCTGGAATCTTTAGTAATAAATTAGGTCTTTTTAAAGGATTTAAACATAAAATCAGATTGGTTGATAATGCCAAAGCAGTTATACACAAAGTTCGTAGGGTACCTTTAGCGTTACGGGATGCACTTAAGGAGGAACTAAGCAAGTTGTGTTCTAGTAATGTAATAGAACCTATCGAATCCTCTGATTGGGTGTCCCCTATTGTTTTGGCCCGCAAGGCAAATGGATCGTTGCGCATGTGTGTTGATCTCCGCGATTTAAATGGTAATATCTGGATAGATCAACATCCCTTGCCCAACATCACTGAAATGACCTCTACATTGAAAGGGGGCATGTGGTTTAGTTTACTTGACATGACCTCGGCCTACCACCAAATAGATTTGCATCCTGATTCTAGACATTACACAGCGTTCATTACCCCTGAAGGTTTATATCAATTCAAACGTATGCCCTTTGGACTTGCGTCTGTGTCAGCAGTATTTCAAAGAGTTGTCGAGAGCATGTTCAAGGGCATACCTGGAGTGGTGGCCTTTCAAGACGATGTATTAGTTTATGGTTCCAATCAGAATGAGCACAATGAGAGGTTGAACAATGTTCTTTCTATTTTACAAGAAAAGGGGGTCACATTGAGCCTTGAGAAATGTAAACTTAATGTACCTTTTGTAGACTATTTAGGATACAAGATATCGGCTGCAGGTGTGGAGCCAAAAGACTCGTTAGTAAGAGCTATTGAAGATTTTTGTGCTCCTAAGGATAAAGATCAGTTAAGATCCTTCATGGGGCTCATCGAGTTTTACGCAAGATTTGTACCCAATTGTTCAAGCAAGACGTTTCACATGAGAAATCTGCTTAAAAAGAATATTGTTTTTAAATGGAGTTCTGAATGTATGGATGAATTTCAATTAATCAAGCAAGAGATTGCTCATGCCATTCCACTCAAGCCTTTCGATATTAATGACCACACCATAATTATGACTGACGCCAGCCAGAAGGGTCTAGGAGCTGTGCTTATGCAGCATAGAAATGGTAGAGATGAAGTGGTAGCTTTCGCTTCTAGAAGTCTCAGGGGTGCAGAGGCCACCTATTCTGTAATAGAACGTGAAGCGTTAGCCTGTTGGTGGGGCATTGTCCATTTTAAGCAGTACTTATGGGGGTCTAAATTCACTGTAAGAGTAGACCACAAACCCTTGGTCCAGTTATTCACTACCAAGGGTGGTGATAAGGCCACTCCTCGCATTGCCAAATGGCAGTACAGACTTTTAGACCATAATATTGATGTTGAGTATATTCCGGAGATACGAAATGTCCTTGCTGATTGTCTGTCCAGATTGCCATGCGATACACATGCGTTATGTGATGATAGTGAAACGAACTTGGATTCTGATGTTTTTTGTTATACTGTATCTCTTCAGAATGCTGCTGTTTCGGAACAAGAATGGAGAGATGCACATGATTCTGACACAGATATCAAGAAACTAATGAGTCTAGTTCACACTGGTTGGACTAGGGAATGTTCTCAAGACCACGATCTGTGCAAATTTAAACACATATTTGATGAGCTTTCAGTTGAAAATGGTCTTTTGTATCGTTGTTCCTTGCTTGTAGTTCCTGTAGGGATGAGGGACAAGATTCTTAATCTAGTTCATGAAGGGCATATTGGTATACGTGCTATGAAAAGAAGAATAAGAGAACCTTTTTGGTGGCCTGGGCTAGATAAGCAGGTCGAACATTTCGTGAGGGATTGTATGTCCTGTGCTGTGAGTGACAAATCTCAAGTTACAGTTCCTAGTCCAGTTCAAGCTGTGAGCGTTCCATCCAAACCCTGGTCAAAACTTGCCATCGATATCATTGGTCCTTTAATTTTATCTGAGAATGGTGTTCAAGAGTATGGTATAGTGTTAATGGATTACCATAGTCGGTGGGCAGAACTAAAGTTTGTTAAAACTCCCACTACTGTTTGTGTAGTGGATTTCCTTGAATTTCTGTTTGCCAGGGAAGGTGTTCCCGATGAAATTGTATCTGACAATGGTTGCCAATTCACCTCCTCAGAATTTGAGAAATTTTTAGATCTCATGGGAATTAGACACACCAAAACCTCACTCTATCACCCTCGAAGCAATGGTCTCGTTGAGAGGTTCAATAGGGTAGTGAAGGATAACATACAGTTATCAAAGGCCAGTGGTCTAAATTGCAAAAATGAACTCAAAAATCTATTGTGGGCTGTGCGTACTACTCCTAATGCTGATACTGATGTCTCTCCGTTTATTTTATTAAGGGGGCGTCTTCCTGCTTCGAAATTGTTGAGGGAGTGGATGGGGTCGTTTAAACTTCTGTCTACTAAGATAAAGGAAGTAAACAAAAACAGACTTAAGGCTCAAAGCAAGTACATACAACAGTCTTCTAGACTGTTGAAAGTGAAAGTGGGTGATCAGGTCAGAATCAAAAGTTCTAGGATTATGCCCAAGGGTGAATCCAAATTTTCTGGTCTCAAAACCATTGTGAGAGTTAACAAGAGTGCTGTACAATTGGAAGATGGGAAGTGGTTGAACAAGAACAAAATTTCTATTTCCAAATTACCCCATGTTTTGACTCCTGATTTGAAGCGTCCAGATTTCAATAACCGTTTTCCTTCTTCCAGAGTGTCCAGATTACCCAAAAAATTTCAAGACTATGTAATGTAATGTACTAGTATGCAAAACTAGTTTAAAGTTTATCCTACGTTTCCATGTCTATGCAACAGCATTTTGTACTTCTATTTAGTGTTTAATTTTCATTATTGTTGTTTTCTCTTTTATCCTTATAAGGGGAAAGATGTGTTAGGTTGTATGTTTCTGTATCTGCGCGCGACTTCACTTGTTTCCAAGAACCCTCGTTCTTGGAATTCTAGAACTGCGCTGGTAGACTGGCAGTTACTGAAGCAGTGGTGTGGCGCGGTGCTGTTTGTCCCTTGCTGTGTCTTGATGGTAATAAACCCTTATTACTTACTCGACGGAGTCCTGCGTCTTCCTTTCATATGTGCCCCATACAGCAAAATTCCAAGGGTGTCAGGATTATGAGAGTTTTTTTAGTTAAAGATTTGTATTGAAAGAAAACATCAATTGGTACAATGTAACATTGCAACTTATACAGGTATTGCAGTGGAGATCTGAAGCTAGAAATTAGGCAAATTGTAAAAAGCAAAGGTGTACAAGTATGAGTAAGGAAATGCAATGGCAGATCTGAGAAAATGGGGTTTGAAGGAGTAAAGAAGGATACAAGAAGAAGAGGGAAGGGGAGAAAAGAGATAAATATAAAGGATGAGGCAATGAATAACATATGAATCATACAAAATTGGAAAATGTTACAAGCTTATAAATGAAATACAATGTTTGCGCACATTTAGCTGGAGTGAAAAAGAACGATGGGCCTCATTTATGAGGCCCTACAGGCACTTTTGCGCTGCTGGAACGTTACTTTTTTGACGTTCCGGTGGCGCAATGTGCCACATCATATTTATAAGGCCACGTAAAGCCACTTTACGTGGCTTTTCATGACCTTATAAATATGTGCCCCTTTCACGCAAAACTGCATGAAAGGGGTGTTCCATGGGTGTTGCTGTGGGTGTTCCCACACAACACCCATGGAACCTAACACATTTCCAGATTGGGAATACTTCAGAACCTTTTGCCACCCCAGGAGTGGAGTGAGGGAGGCACAACGAGGAGAAATGTTTTTATTTCTCCTCATGCTTTCCTTTTTCTATTTGTGCTGCATTCTGCAGCACACATAGAAAAAGGAAATCGCCTCTTGTGATTGAGTTTGTGCAGGCAGGTGTCCCTTCCTGCATAAAATCAATCAGCCCCGCAATGCAGGCACCCTTGCACCACAGTGCAAGTGTACCTGCGTTACCACATGGCAGCCCATTGTGCGCCAGCACTAGGGAAAAGAGCAGGAATGCATTGTATCACATAGATACAGCCCAACCCTCCCTTTTGTTTTGACGTAGGGCAGCGCAGCGAGATTCCTTGTGGTGCTGCCCTACGTCAAAACCTCAAAATGAGGCTCCCAATTCCTGCGGGACAAGTAAGTGTTAAGTGGCAACCACAACCGAGTACGCTTAGCTGATAACTGAACTGAATTAAGGTTATATGTATCTAACCTGTGATGATAACATACTACATTCCACAAACATTGAAGGATAATATTGTCTGCAGACTTCCAATTGGAAGTAATTGCATGAATGGTGATTAAAATCAGGAGATTTACAAATTTCCCTATCATTCTGTTAGAGGACTAAATATTATGCAAGCTGCCCAAAAACAGTAAATCATATGAAAGAGGTAATTGGGCCTGATTAATAGCTTTAATGCTCCCCCCATACCAAAGACCAGAAATTGGATATAGTTTGACAAGAAAAAACACATATGAAAATATTTTCCTGTATGAGTATTACAGCACCAGCAGGTATCACTGTGTAGAAGGTTGGCCTGGAAGAGACAAATAGGAGTTTGAAAAACTCTGTTATAGAAAAATTTAAAGTTTGGGTGAGACTTGCAATAAATGCGATGGAGCGTATTTTACGCCAAACACCATCCCACTAAGAGACCAGCCATAATAAGTGTAAGTCGGATTCCGAAGATGCTTCTGCATTAGTTTTGGCCATGTCAGGGTCAGGTAATCTAAGGTATTTATAATGATAGCAGTCTTAGAGTGTATGGATGGTGTAATTGGGTGAGGAGGTCAGCTAGGGTGGGAGGGTACGTGAGAGGAGAGTTGTGTGAAGACATTCTGTGCCAGGGCTGAAAGTTTGTTGTATTGGGTGTGTAAAGCAGACAGGAGGTTGTATGAGGAAGATAACTCAGCAAATGGAATGAGAGTGCCCAAGTGGTATAACTGGGAGATGAGGGATATGCCTTTATTCATCCATACTTTCCATCTTAAAGTCTTACCATTTTTCTTAAGCATATTATTATACCAAATAGGGCTGTTTAAGAATGTATTCATGTGAGTTAAAGGAGAAACAAGAACAGGTTTCAGTAGGGTGGAGGAGTGTGGCACAGCAGCAGACAGCTAAAACATGGGAGGATTAGACATTAAAGGACGTGTTTGTGAGAAATGGTGGATAACATGGTGTCTTCCAGAGAGAACCATAGTCTGTGCGGGGTATCGATAGTGTGAGATATGTAACTGTTCATTTGCTTAATGCCAAAAGCTCTGTGGTAGATTATAAAATCAGAAAAGTTAACACTGTCTAAAGCCTTAGGAGATTATAATTTTTCCAAAGAGATTCGAGGTGTTTTAGCATTCCAAAGAAATTTAGAAAGGATCTTGTCGATAGAACAAAAGAATCCTTTTGGGATCCTAATTGGTAGCATCATGAGAAAGAAATTGATACTGCAGAGGAGCATCATTCTAATGGTATCTAGATGATCCCACCATGAAAGGTAAAGTGGGAATCATTTCTGAGTGAAGTGAAGAATCTTAACAGAAAGGACCTCTAGATTCGTTTTTAGTGTATCTTTTAAAGATGAACAATACCATCACCTGAACATTTGATTTTGAGAGAATTCCAGGATAACCATACTTCATTAAAGGGTTGCTTGGTACAATATTTGTTAAGAGGCATAGCTTCTCATTGATCAATGTTTAATTTGTAAACCGAATAAAGGAAGAGTTATTGAAAGAAGGCAGAGAGAGAAGGGTCTGGGTTTTGTCGTAAAAAGAAGGATATCATCACCATATGCAGTAACTTTAATGTGGCTGTCTCTAAGTTTGAACCTGGAAAAATGGTCTGAGGTTTATATTTGGTGAAGAAATGGTTCCAATGCTGAAACAAAATGTAGAGGAGATAAGGGGCAACCCTGCCTAGTAGCTCTGTTAAGAGGAAATAAGGGTATTGAATTCCGTTGACTATGACAGACGAATGTGAAGAGTAATAGAACAAAGAGATAAGTTGTAGAAAATTAGGATAAAAACCTTGCCATTGCAAGGCTTTCATTAAGAAGCACCAGTTCACCCCAAAAGCTTTCTCTGCATCCAGAGATAATGCTGCTAGAGGATCCTTAATTTGGTGAGCCTTATTATTGATATTGGGAAAAGGTTTGGGAGTTGTCTGCAACATTCCTGTGGGGATTTAAACAAGATTGCTCAAAATCAATGAGATCAGGCATCAGGGGACGTAGTCTTGGCAAATATCTTACAGTCAGTGTTGATGAAGGAAATAGGTCTGTAATCCTGACATTGGGTGAAAACCTGATCTTTCTTAGGGATTAGACCGATTGTAGCCTCTGTAAAGAAGAGGATTCTCAGTTAATGAAGTAATAAAAAAGTTTGAAGAGCTTGGGTAAAAGGATTTTAGCGAAATGAACGTAAAATTCAACAGTGAAACCATCTGAGCCTGGTGCTTTAAAGTAGGTAAATGTTTCACAGAAGAATAGAGTTACTTAATATAGAACTGTTGTTCCAGGCTAGAGAGATGTGGCAAAGGTGAAAGTTTGGGTTTGAGGTTTAAAAAATAAGTAGTAAGAGTTTCCTCGGTTAGTATGATTTCAGAGGTATAGAGGCCCTTATAGTAAGAAGCGAAGCACGCAGCAATATCAGTGTTGCAAAATAGCTTGTCTCTGGCATTATTAGTAATGGATTTAATAGAAGACTTTTCTCTTCTGAGCTTTAAGTAACTAGCTACAAGCGAACCAGCTTTGTTATATCCATCATAACATCTGGCATTAAGTTTAAGAAGTGTGCCGCATGCCTACTCGGTATTTAGGCAAAATATCGAGTTGGATATGTCGACCTACACAAATATCGAGTTGGAAATATCGTGACACAGAAATATCGACAGCAAGAATATCGTGGTCAAGAATATCGAATTTAAGGTAAGAAATATCATTTTTAAAAATATAGAAGTCATTCATATCTTTTGCAAAAATATAGGGGGTCATTACGATGGCGGGCGGAAGCACAACCGCCGTGCTGGCGGATGCAAAAACCACCAGTTACCGCCGGCACGCAGCAGTCCACACGCCCGCCCAATTACGATGCGAAAAGTAGGCCAAACACCGCCGGCAAGCCAGCAACACCGTCCGCCATCAAAGTGCGCCCGTACACGTAGCGGCGCAGCCCAACTGACACACACCGTCCGACGAAAACATGTCCCGCCCGGCGCATAAATTACGATGCCGCAAACAAACGGCTCCCACGGCCAAGAGATACCGTACGACAAACCGAAGCGGTAACACGGACGCCGAGCACGGACAACGAAGAAGCGGCTCCCCGAGCATGAATCCAGCACTGCAGGCCCTCCCCATGCTCTTGCTGATGCACCACCAAGGACGCAACGTACCGCGGAGACGCAGGTAGGCACACACACAACAAGTGCACGCAAACAGCGCACACAGTGCAAGGGCGGAAAAGCGGACAACCCCCCAGCGCGTGTACACTACACATCCACCATTGCATCCACATATGACACACAGGCCAAATCGTAACATCGCGTAACACATGTGTACACACCACCTGGGACTAGGAACCAACGACCCCGTCACGGCCCCAAAGCGGCGATGACGCCGCCACACATGCGCACAACGCAGAGGCCAACCGCAGCGCCATGCATGCGTCGCACACAGACACAGGGACACAACCAAGCAGCACACACATCAGCCCCACCCCGAACGCACATGACACGTGACAGGCCTGCCACAGACATGTCCCCAACGCCCAATTCACGGACAACACCCAACGCCACACAACCGACGCACACATGTCAGTGAAGTCACGCAACAGCAGGACACACCCCAGTGTAACAAACATGGCGAAGCACACAGCGGCGGCAACACCAACTAGGAGAAGCAGGGCTCCTTCGGGAAGAGGAACGCCAGTACCACACTGAAACACCCATACCACCCTGCACATATGAACAAGACATATAAAACGGAACACCAAAGAGCCCGGGGACCGACAACAGGTGGCCCAAGAATAACATTCACACACAAGGCCCAACGCAGAGCGGAAAGGCAGCCTGCCGCCCACACAAGGGAGAGCAGACAGCACTGAATGACCTTCCATTCCAACTCCGAAACCACAGCCCTACGAAAGAAGCCGGTGAATACAGCCATTGTCCAAGAAAAGACCAACACAGGCATGCCGAGGAGACCGACCACAGGGCAGATAGCGCATATCACAGAAGCACACAACGGACGGGGAAGAAAGAAGAAAACACTCCCCCATGTCGGCCACATGCAAGTTAATTGGAAGGAGTCACACATCACTGACCTTGAACTGTCTAAGAAGCATGTGGGATGAGGGCCCGTGTCCTCCAAACAAGCCAACAGAACACAAGTCCTGTCCCCCTACGACTACACAGAGCTCACAGCAACCTCGGAGCGTGCACATTGCAGACTGCACACACAGCCGGAGCACGCCACCACAACGCACCGCTGCGAAATGGCAACCGCAACACACCTACCCAACTACGCCGGACAGCTCAAGCTGTACAAAACCAACCTGATACATATATTGGGATGCGATCTCCTGTCCCTGCTGAACGTAAGTTACCGACTGACTTACCGCATCACATTGTTCAGCTGCGTCATGCCCGTCTTCTACTGTCGGAGGTGTCCCTACCAGCATCCCGTGGAGATATGCCTCTCCAACCCGGCATGTCTAAAGGCGGACCTGCTACCACTACTCCTCCCTCTGGACGCACACGACAGGGCCTGCTCTGCCTATGGGGGCATGGCGTATGTGGCCAACATCGCACCCGCACTGAAATGGGACCACTGTGCCTCCACACGACGGATCATCGAGAACAGCTACATCGAATGTCACCCAGCATGCCCCATCATGGTCCTCCAAGGGACAACTTACGAACAACACCTTGACAGCCACCATCCGCTACATTGGCTGGCAAACATGTACACCACCAATGACATGGAAGCCCTGCTGGACGGCATCGCATACCTGACAACCTGCAAATTCGTCGGACCACAACGCAGGTTCCCCGATTGACCTATGATGTCCAACCCCGCACCCATGCTTAGCTTCCGCACGGACTGGCCAGTCACCACCACAACAGCCATACCAAACGACCGGCAACTGTTACCACACCATCAACGACATCGCCATGACATCGGATATGACCGGGACATGCACACTGTTCCCCATCACATCCAGGAACACCGCATGCATCGTGGGAGGCAGTGGCATGGGGTCTGTGTATCGCACCCACATGGACGGAACTGCACGAACAACCAGGACACGACATGGATCCAGCGCCCATGGACACACACACCGCTCAGTGGACATGAATAGGTCGCCTGGAGTCTGTGGGTGCTGCACCCTCCCACCCCCGCCCGGGAATCCCATACCAGGACCTTTGCATGGACGACAAGTGCATACAACAACAACACGACCCCAGTGACTGTGACATGTCCAGTAACCACCACATTGCAACAACAAGTGGCACGCCGCTGCATGCACGCAAGCACATGCCCTGATGTCATCTCACATGCACGCGTGCATGAGGAACAACCGCAGCAAACCTGTCACATGGAACTGAGATGGACTGTGCCCATGATGCCAAGCGGTCTGGTAGGCTACATGTATACCGTCTGTGTCAAAGTCCGCAGCTCCGCAGCTATACGTAAATGTACATTAGCACAGCCTTGGCCAAGCAGATGTAACTCTGAAGCCCACATCCCACATGCAACAGCCAATCACATGTAACCCCACACCCTATCCCATTTGCAATCATGCTCAGTATATCCTCAACATGTATTCCGCTGCCAGTAGTGTCCACTATACTGCATCACAGAGGACAGAAGACTCAATATAATGTTTGAAACCAAAACTGTCTCCGCTGACTCATTTCACAAGTACGAATGAGAGAGGATGAGAGTATGTGAAGTACACGGCAGTCGTGACATGACCATGTAGTCCACTGGTATTGGATGTCAACGCAAATGAGTAGCACAACTGTGGAAGACACACATGTGTCGTGTGAAGTCGTATGGACGCAGTGCTCAGGTGGGTGGGTGTGACGGGTAGATGCGCACATGCCAAGTTGGAGCACGCCGTGTCGGGAGGGGTCATGAACAGTACACCACCGCTTCCCTGGGCATTGTGAGAGGACACCTGTCGGGGGGAGTGAACACGTGTGTGCACAGCAGCCGGGCACACGTACAAAGCGGTACCAGGCGCACCTCAGCCCACCCTCTGTGGACAAGCTGGATCCTGTTGTGCGCCCGCCATGCCCCTTGACAAGGCACACACAGCCCCAGTCGACCAGGTGTAACCCCAACATAGTCAATCCGCACAGGCGATACAGGGCACGGGATGGCAGTGGAGCATGGTGTGTGAGAGGTCTCCTCGCGCTCCTCCTGGTCATATCACGCAGGCAATAGAACCTCAACGTCTAGCATGGCACAAGTCAAATGGAAGTGTAGGGGGACGCACCACAGCACGAGCAGCACTGACGTCACGGGAGGTGGCTCGCACCATCCCATCCATTGCCCATTATACCAACCACGCCACATGCCATTGCGACTAAGTGCAAGCGCGTGCGCCACCACCCCCGAGCCCTCCCCAGAGAGGCCAAAGAGTGAATGTGTGGGCCATCAGTCACAGACGGACGCGGCATGGCCGCAAGGGCAGCCACAGCCACTGGGTGTCGCAGGTGGCGGATCCGGAAGGCGAAGACTGTGATGCATAGTCCATGCAGGCCGGGTCTCCATTTGGGGCACCACGCAGGTGGACGGCGTCCCGCAACACATCATACCCTGAGACAGCCCACTCGTGCAACTGGACCCACACATACACTCCTTGCCCTCTCTGGTGCGAGCTTGGGACTGCCTGTGCAAGCGCTAGCCTCGCAGGTGCACATGCATATTGGGGGAGCGAGGGGAGGACATGAGGGCTGGGGCGAAGATGACTGTATCACTGTCAGTGAGTACAAGGGATGACCCAGATGTGGAAAGGAAGAGACGTGTCCCGTGTGTACTGCAACTAGTCGCCAATCCAACTACCCCCCATGTCCGGAATGTAAGCCCGCACCTAGGCCCGCCCATCCGCCACATCGAATATACCACCAGCACGACAACCTTCCCATTCGAAACACTGACTGGGGGTGGCGACCAGTGAACAATCATGTGTAGCCTACCCACGCGTACATGTGGGCCCTCCATGATCCATGTCACCTGCGGCAAAGTCATGACATGCGCAATGAGGGAAGTGAGGAGAGCTGTCCGCCCCACGCACAGAAGGTGCATCAGCTCCACAGACCCAGCAGCGAGTCCAGCAGGGGTCACATGTGCAGGGGCAGCTGTGCCTGGTGTGAAGGCACATGCATATAGACAGCACATCGACCAATGTGTAGTCTGCCCACATCTACAGTCCATCATCATGCGGACATAGGAATTGAACACAGGGCAACACATCTGAGTGGGTGCACCCACCGTGACCAACAATGCGCAATCATCGACGTACCCGCCCTGTGCATGGCCCCCCACCCAACGGAGGCACATCCAGTGCCACCATCCCACACACACAAGCCTTCCACGGAACATGCTGTGTCCAATGGTCAGTACAGAGTCAGCGCCCATCTGGTGGATCCTGAACAGGAGACACATGCACACACATGCCAGCTCCCACTATGTACGTCTGCCACCTGGCACGTGCAATGTAACCTCTCACCTGTGACGTGTGACTGCAAGCACACAGCCGTCTTGGCATGGGGCTGTCAATGTGGACACCTGTCAATGTTTCAGGAGGTGTGATCCGTACAGTGCTGTACATAGGGTGCAGTGCTGACACCTACTACTGTCTCATATCCCCTCGTGCCACAGGTCCCACTTGTTTTGGCCGCTCAGCCTGTGCCCACATCGTCGTCGTCATGTGCCATACTCATCCAGCCTCGGAAGCAGTTCCATGCTCAGCAGACATTCATGTTGCCGTGGCGTTGCCGCTTGACGAATATGCAGTCAGTCCCCATCAGCACGCCCCGCAAGTCATTGGGGCCTAGATCCCCATGTGCATGCACATGGCAGTGGTTTGTATCACTAGCCATTGCCATTGTTGGGAGACCTGTGTAAGTGTATTGTGGCCGTGCCGTCCCAGCTTGACAGCTGGGCTGTGGCTCATGTGCTTGCTCAGTCATGTCAGTGATGTGTATGCGAAATTGCTATGTGTTGTGTTGCTTTGACATGTGTCCACTGCCATTTTCCCTAGGCGGAGACCGAACATTGACCGCCCATACCAATTGCTGGCGGACATGGACGATACAGAGGTCATTAGGAAGTTTCGGCTGGACAGGCCAACCCTGCATCGACTGTGTGCCATGTTGGAACCCCATCTCCGTCCCCGCAGGGTGATTCCGACAGCTGTCACCCCCACGGCTAAGGTGATGGCCGCCATGCATTTCTTCGCCACTGGGTCATTCCAGCACACAGTGGGCAGTGGAGGAGGGATGTCCCAGCCCATGTTCAGCAAGGTGCTGAGGGATGTACTGGCAGCCATGATGCTGTACCGAAACAGGTACATCCGCTTCCCCAGGGCTCGTGAATTGGCGGCAGTGAAGGGTGCATTCTATGCCCTTGGCAGAATCCCACACGTCGTTGGAGCCATTGACTGCACACATGTTGGCCTTGTTCCACCACAGGCCACTGAGCACCTGTACCGCAACAGGAAGCACACGCACTCCCTGAATGTGCAAGTGGTGTGCCTTGCGGACATGGTGATCACCCACGTGTGTGCAAAGTTCCCAGGCTCGGCCCATGACGCACACATAATGCGCAACAGCATCTTGCCACGACTGATGTCCAATCTGCAACAGGATCGTGGCTGTATTGTCGGTGAGTATGTGGAGTGGTGTAGCGTGCTGGTTGTGCGATGCTGTCCCCTGTCCAGTTGGAATAGCAACGGTTCTCTGTGTCCCTCACACCCAGGTGACTCTGCGTACCCGAATGGGGCATGGCTGCTCAGTCCATTGAGGAATCCTCGCACCCCAGCAGACGATCGCTACAATGAGGCACATGGGAGGACCAGACGTGTGGTCGAGCGTACCTTTGGCCTCCTCAAGTCCAGGTTCAGGTGCCTGGACCGCACCGGGGTGCGCTGGCGTACTCCCCACAGAAGGTGTGCCAGATAGTGGTGGCGTGCTGCATGCTGCACAATCTGGCCATTCGGAAGCAGATCCCCCTCATCGTGGATGACGGAGATCAACCAGGGCCCCAGCCCGCAGACCAGGACAGCTCGAGTGAGGAGGACAGCGGAGAGGAGGAAGCTGGTAATGTGCGGCAGCAGCTCATCGCCCACTACTTCACTTGATGGTGAGTGTCCATGTACGACGGCTGATGTGGCTGTATCTGTGCAGGTGTGTGTGTGCTGTGTCAGGGTGGCCGTTTGTTCACTGCGTGCTGTGTGTCAACGCTCCATGGCCAGGGTAGTATGCCACTGTTGGTGGCTGTGGCATTGTGCCCTATTGCTCTGTGCGATGTGTGTACATTGCTTGTAGTTGTTGACATGTACTGTGTGATGGGTGTGTGACACACTCATTGAATGTGCTCCTGTTCTGTCTCCCACCCCTAGGTCCCTACAGGCCCTCCGGTTCCATTGCCATGCCACGCATCAGGTGCCTTTCCGCCCAAGGTGGCCGTTGTATTCCGTACAAATAAAACACAGGGCACAAACAGCAGTTTGTGTAAGAGGTGCATTTATTTCAAACTGTGACATGTGATTGTGTGCGAGGTGATGACAAAAGTGGTGCGTGCAGTGACAATGAGCTGTCGGTCACGGCTGCGTGATGCTCAGGGTGTACCCACCTGTTCCATGTCCATGGTCCAACAGACACATGCCATCCAGATGGCTGTGTGGAGTGGGATCGTAGTCCAAGTCAATGCAGTGGGTGGTCAAGGAAGGCTGGCTGGCTGCCTCACTTGCGTCTGGAGCGTGCGTAGTCCTCCCGGGAGATCTGTTTGTACTTCGGACGGCCCCTTCCACGTTTGGGAGGGGGTGTGTGGTGGCGACCTGCTGGTGGGTGGTGAGGTGTGCTCACTGGCTGTGGACGCAGGGGTACTGGACACTGCTGCTCGACCCTGCGCCCCGGCAGGTGGTGGCGGTGGTGGAGCTGCTGTCCCTGGCTGTGACCTCCCCGCCACCACCAGCTGGCCCATGAGGTCCACGAGTTGGCCCATACGGGCGTCCATGGACCTCAGCACCCCCAGCACCTCCCGCGTGTCTGAAGCAGACCTGACCCATTGTTCTTGGGCCTCTTCATAGGCCCCAAGGACTCTGGCCATTTGAGGCAGGGCATGGCTCCCAGGGGAGACTTGCGTTTCCCTGACCCTGCTCCTCCTACCAGTACTGCTGCCACCGGCCTGCCCACTAGCCACATTGCTCACCACGGTCCTCGCTGTGGCTCCCAGGGTGGATCCAGTCGGCCGGGCCACCACCTGCGCTGGGGCTGGTGCCAGCGAAGACGTGGTGGTGGTGGCGGCGGTGGTGGTCGGTGCGGCGATGGTGGCGGTTGCGGCAATGGTAGTGGCCGCAATGACCGTGGGTGTGGCCGCAATGACCGTGGGTGTGGCCGCAATGACCGTGGGTGTGGCCGCAACGACAGTGGCAGCAGGGGGCTGGGAATGTTCAGCAGCCCTGGATGATGGGTTGGTGGGTAGGAGGGTTCCTGGGGAGCGGCTGGGCCCTGCCACACCAGATGGGCCTGCTTGGTGGTCCGTGTCCGAAGAGGAGGACAGATCCTCCACATCCGTGTGTCCTCGTTGGGGGCTTGTAGGCTGGCTGTGCTGGCTGCTGTCTCCATCCCCAGCATCCAGCAGTTCGTCACCTGTGGAGAGAATGAGATTTGTTATTGTGTTGCACCTGGCGAAGTATGTATTTGTCGTCTGACATTAACAGTTCGTGCAATCTCGTACATGGGTTTCCCGGAGGCGTGTGTGTGGCTGTAGCATTTGTAGTTGTGTGTGCTTGACAATGGGACTGTGTGCTGTGCACATGTGGCATGGGACGGATTGGCCATGCCGATGGGTGTGTTGCTGTGCCCCTACTTATTGTGACTCTGGTGTATGCTGGCTCCTGGCCCATCCTGGGTCTGGTTTGTACTTTGCTTTTGGTGTTCAGATGGGACGCTTAGGAACGCATATGGCAACATGGGGGCCATGCCCCAGATTCGCATTTGGGATGGAATATGCTTTTGGGGTACATGCTGTGAGCCATGGGTGCCGAACGTGACATGTGTTGTGGCAGCATGACAGTGCATGGTTTGAGGTGTGTGCATGCTTGACATGGCCTGCATATTTGCTGTCTGTTGTGATTACTGGACATGGCATTGGACGCATCGTTATGAGTGAGTGATGGTTGTGTGCCAGCCAACGTATTGCAGTTGTCCCATCTCCTTGGTGTGCGTGCTGCCCTGTGCCATGTGCATCACTGCAGTGCTCGGGGGGGTGTGGCCCATGTTGTGTGTTGTTGCTCACAGTGTGTCGTGCGCTTCATTGACTTCTGGCACATGGTTGGTCATGGGCATGTATCTTAGCGTGACTGCTGTATGTGTGGCAGCTGTGCGGATGACATGCCTTTCATGAGACTGGGGCTGACGGATGGGATGGATGGTATGTTGTATGTGCATGGTGTGTCTGTGTGTTTGATGGGTTCAGTGGTGTTCGTGTGCATTTATGTTGTTCCGCTCTGTTGCGTCTAGTGTTGTTTGTCTTACATAGGCGTAGTTGTGGGGTGTGTGGTTGACAGGCAGTAGGGGCTACATGGACAGGACTTCAATGGTGTTTCGGTTGTGTGTGATGGGTTGTACAGTGGCTGCCGTGTGGTACTATATTCAGTGTGGCTTGTGCATGCAGACGTGGCTCCTTGGGTGTTGCTGTGTTTGTGATGGGTCATGTGGGGTGTGAGTCTGTGGTTCATGTCCGTGTGCACATTGTTCACTTGTTCGTGACGGTGGGCGGTGCTGCGTGTTCGTCTGCTACGTGACATGTCCCATGTGTTGGTCGTGTTACGGTCCTCATGCCTCCAGTAATCCAGCCCTGTCCAGTTTCCCACCTGCAGGTTGTTCGTGCGTGCACTGTACTGGATGCCACATGGTTCTAAGCGGGGGTGCTCCATGTTGCAGGTCTGTGGGGGTGGGGGTGTTGTGGGTCGTGGTGGTGGCTGGACACCCACTGACACCGATTGCTGTGGACCGTGATGTCTACCTTTCAGCTGTCGTTGTGCACTGCGGTGGCTGACACGTGGCTGTGGGGTGTGGGGGATGCTCCTCCTTGCTGTGCTGTGGGACTAGGGGCCTGGTGTGTTTTGTACTTGGGCTGTCCACCCTCCCACCCACTGCACTTTGTGTTCCTGCCACTTACCTGTTACTTGTCGGTTAGTGCAGCTATGGCGGACACATGGGTGTGGTGGGTGCTCGTTGTGGCGCTTCTGGCATATTTGGGGACCTGTTGGTGGTTACGTGGCTGGCTGAGTGTACACATGTCCCCACGCATCTTACAGTTGTTCGGTTTGGGCTGTGTGTGGTGGTGTCTGTTGCATGTGTGTATGATGTGTTGTGTATTGTGTGCTGGACATGGGGGTGTTTGTCCCTGGGAGCTGTGGCATGGTGGTAGTGCATGTGAGTACATAGCGGTGTGCTGGTATACATTAGTTTGTACTTACCAGCCTCCACTCCCCTGCTAATCCGGCGAGGATCTCGGGATGTATGATGACTCGCACCTTCTCCTCCCACGCTTTGAAGGTCTTGAAGAGCGCGGGATTCCCTCCGCCAGTGACGGCAGCCAGCTCTCTGTTCTTGCTCTCCTTCTTCTTGACCAGGCTCTTGACGTCATTCCACCGTTTGTTTATTTCGACTCTGTTCCTGGGCAAGGTCCCGACTGCATTGACCTGGTCTACGATCCGGTTCCACATTCTCTTTCTGGTGGCTAGTGGTGTGTGCTGGACCAGGTTCCCATAGATTTGTGGGTGCACCTTGATGATCTCGTCGACCATGACCGTCAGCTCCATGGGCGTGAACTTGGGCATTCTTTGTGGTGCCATGGTGTTTGTGGTGCTGGTGCGGTGTGTGTTGTGTAATGTGCAGGGGGTTTGTGGTGCTGGTGTTTGGTGGTGGTGGTGGTGGTGGTGGTTGTGATGTGTGCGTTTCTGTGGTGTGCTGCTGTCCTTGCTGTGTCACTGTGTCCTCTCCTCTCCTCTCTAGTTTGCAATGTTGCAAGGGGTTGTGGTCTGTGGGAGTGCTGCTTTTGTACTTACCTATGTGGGTGTGTCCTCATGGTCTGTTGTTTTCAGGTGTGTTGTGTCTGGGTTTCTGGCCTTTGTAGTTTTTGTTTGTCCAGGGGGGTGTTTTCGGGATGTGTACTGTGCTTGTGTATTTGTGCGTGCCTTGCTGTGTGGACTTGTTGGCCATGTTGTGTGCGATTGTTTTTGTCAGCGGATGGTTTCTGTGCAGGGACGTGGGCGCCATGGCTTCTGCCGTGTCGGTTCTCATCGGCGTTGTTTGCGCTGGCGGGCGGTATATTTGTAGTTTTCCCGCGCTCATGGCGGTGCGATCGTAATCTCACGTGCGGTGTGTCGGGCGTGAGGGCGGGCGGTTTTGTGTTGTCGTGCGTGTTTCCGTCCGTGGCGGCCGGTTTGACTCCGACTCGGACGATGGCGGGCGGTATCTTGTGTGATTTTTCCGCCGATGGCGGTTTTCGGTTTGTGTAATCGTAATGGCGTGGTCGGTGTTCAGACGGTGTGTGCGGGCGGATTTTTGCCGCTTCCATGCCTGGCGGATTTTTTTACGCCGGGTATCGTAATGGGCCCCATAGTTGTTTAAAATCACGATTTTTTAATTTAGTGTTATGTATTTTAGTATATATTTGAAATGTATGTGCTGTATTTTTTTGTATAAGTATTGATTATGTTTTTTAATATATGTGTTACATTTTTAGTAGTTATCAATTTTATTTAATTAAATTTTGTGTTTTTTAGTTCTGTAGCAGGTTGTGAGTTTATAGGTTAATAGGGTGGGAAGTAATTTAATTATAATAAATGAATGATTATTTTTTATTTATTAATATTTACTTAATTGAGATTTTATAGTGGTATTTGTGTTTTAAATTCTTTTTGTTAATTTTATGGGGCCGAGTATGATGCAGTTCGGAAGGCCTCCAAACGGCATTTGCTCCGTCCGAATAGGATCGGGAACGTGTCTTTCTGACCGAATCAGAAAGGTTTCCGACCGACCGTTTATGATGCGAGTTAGGCGTTAGGAATATCCTAATCTGAACCCGACGGCATTCGGAATGACCGAGCCGTACGGAGCAGACTCGTACGTCTCTACAGGCCGCGTTTCCGAATGACTGATTACGATGCAGAATTCGGACAGCCTTTCCGAATCGTGCTGTCCGACTCAAATTGTCTGTCGGAATAAGACTTTGGGGGCCCGTAGCGGGCCCCCCTGCACCCGGAGCCTTCCCAATCGGGCCTCAGAGGGTGCCCACCACAGGGTGCCCGATTTTCCCCAGCCATCCCTTTCTTCAGTGGGAGCCTATGCATTCGGTCGGAACACAGGCTCCCATTGAAGTCAATGGGAGTCCGACCCAATCGTATCTGGAAGCATCCAGATGCATTGTAATCGGTCGGTCGGACTCTCCCAATCCGAGTCGGTCGGAAACCATTCCCAAACCGATTCGGTCGGAATTATTTCCGAACCGCATCGGAATCGGGCCCTATGTGTGGGTTGTGGAATTTATAGGGGTATAAGGTGGGAAGTAATTTATTTTTAATTGATTATTAATTGGTTGTTAATAAATATTAATTAATTGATTGGTAATTAATTATGGTAATTGTGTAAAAAGAATTGGTGCGGGATATGAGGTTTATAGGGGTAAAGGGTGGGAAGTAATTTATTTTTAATTAAGTAATGATTAGATGATAATTAATAAATAATTGATAATTAATTTTGTTAATTGTTTAATTTTATTTTTTGGGGGTGTGGCTTTTGGGTTTATAAAGGTAAAAGGTGGGAAGTTATTTATGTTTAATTAATTAATAATTAGTTGTTAATTAATATTAATTAATTAATTGAAAATTAAATAAGGAAATTGTGTAATTAATTTTAGGTGTGTGTTGTGGGGTTTATAGGGGTAAAGGGTGGAAAGTAATTTATTTTTAATTAATTAATAATTTGTTGATAATTAATATGTATTTGATAATTAATATGGGTCATTGTTTAATTTTTTTTGTGCATGGGTTTTGGTTTTATAGGGGTAAAGGGTGGGGAGTAAATTAATTTTACTTACTTTATAATAAGTTGTTAAATATTATTCGTTTTTTAATTGAAATCAATTTTAATTGTGCAATTAATTTTTTTAAAGTTTAATTTTAGGTGTGGGTTGTGGGGATTATAGGGGTAAAGGGTGGAAAGTGAATTAATATTTATGTGTTTTAATTTGTTTTTTAATTAATAATTTTTCTTTAATTGATAATTAAGTATGTTAATTATGGAAGTACATTTTTCAAATTTATGTAATAATTTATGTTTTTATTCATAAATAATTTCTAAATAAAAGTATTTGTTTGATATTTTTATTTTTATTTTATTTAATATAATATTTGTAGGTATTTGTGATATGTATTTAACATTATAATATGTTTTCATTTGTTTTGAATTTTTAATACTAAATATATTTGTATTTTAATTTTTAACATATGTATTTATTTATTTTTATTTATTTTGTTTTTAAAATATTTTTTGGGGGTTGTTGACATTTTGTTTGTTTTTAATTTTTAACTGACTGGAGTGGGAATAGTAAATGTTACCCCTCCGCAACCCAGCACTTTCCCTACTGTTGCACTCACTGGAGTGGGACTTGTAAATTTTATCCCTCCGCTATCCAACACTTTCCCTACTGTTGCACTCACTGGAGTGGGAATAGTAAATGTTAACCCTCCTCTATCCAACACTTTCCCTACTGTTGCACTCATTGTAGTGGGAATAGTAATTTTTACCCCTCCGCTATCCAACACTTTCCCTACTGTTGCACTGGCTGGAGTGGGAATAATACATTTTATCCCTCCGCTATCCAATACTTTCCCTACTGTTGCACTCACTGGAGTAGGAATAGTAATTTTTACCCCTCCACTATCCAACAGTTTCCCCACTGTTGCACTGACTGGAGTGGGAAATTTAAATTTAAAGAATTTTAAATAGTTTAGGGGCCCATTACGATGGCGGGCGGAAGCACAACCGCCGTGCTGGCGGATGCAAAAACCACCAGTTACCGCCGGCACGCAGCAGTCCACGCGCCCGCACAATTACGATGCGAAAAGTAGGCCAAACACCGCCGGCAAGCCAGCAACACCGTCCGCCATCAAAGTGCGCCCGTACACGTAGCGGCGCAGCCCAACTGACACACACCGTCCGACGAAACACGTCCCGCCCGGCGCATAAATTACGATGCCGCAAACAAACGGCTCCCACGGCTAAGAGACACCGCACGTGAAAGAGAGGCGGTAACACGGACGCAGAGCATGGACAACGAAGAAGCGGCACCCCGGGCATGAATCCAGCACTGCAGGCCCTTCCCATGCTTCTGCTGATGCACCACCAAGGACGCAACGTACCGCGGAGACGCAGGTAGGCACACACACAACAAGTGCACGCAAACAGCGCACACAGTGCAAGGGCGGAAAAAGCGGACAACCCCCCACCAGCGCGTGTACACTACACATCCACCATTGCATCCACATATGACACACAGGCCAAATCCTAACATCGCGGAACACATGTGTACACACCACCTGGGACTAGGAACCAACCACCCCGTCACGGCCACAAAGCGCCGATGACGCCGCCACACATGCGCACAACGCAGAGGCCAACCGCAGCGCCATGCATGCGTCGCACACAGACACAGGGACACAACCAAGCAGCACACACATCAGCCCCACCCCGAACGCACATGACACGTGACAGGCCTGCCACAGACATGTCCCCAATGCCCAATTCACGGACAACACCCAACGCCACACAACCGACGCACACATGTCAGTGAAGTCACGCAACAGCAGGACACACCCCAGTGTAACAAACATGGCGAAGCACACAGCGGCAGCAACACCAACTAGGAGAAGCAGGGCCCCTTCGGGAAGAGGAACGCCAGTACCACACTGAAAAACCCATACCACCCTGCACATATGAACAAGACACATGAAACGGAACACCAAAGAGCCCGGGGACCGACAACAGGTGGCCCAAGAATAACATCCACACACAAGGCCCAACGCAGAGCGGAAAGGCAGGCTGCCGCCCACACAAGGGAGAGCAGACAGCACTGAATGACCTTCCATTCCAACTCCGAAACCACAGCCCTACGACAGAAGCCGGTGAATACAGCCATTGTCCAAGAATAGACCAACACAGGCATGCCGAGGAGACCGACCACACGGCAGATAGCGCATATCACAGAAGCACACAACGGACGGGGAAGAAAGAAGAAAACACTCCCCCATGTCGGCCACATGCAAGTTAATTGGAAGGAGTCACACAGCACTGACCTTGAACTGTCTGAGAAGCATGTGGGAAGAGGGCCCGTGTCCTCCAAACAAGCCAACAGAACACAAGTCATGTCTCCCTACGACTACACAGAGCTCACAGCAACCCCGGAGCGTGCACATTGCAGACTGCACACACAGCCGGAGCACGCCACCTCAACGAACCGCTGCGAAATGGCAACCGCAACACACCTACCCAACTACGCCGAACAGCTCAAGCTGTACAAAACCAACACGATACATACATTGGGATGCGATCTCCTGTCCCTGGTGAACGTAAGTTACCGACTGACTTACCGCATCACATTGTTCAGCTGCGTCATGCCCGTCTTCTACTGTCGGAGGTGTCCCTACCAGCATCCCGTCGAGATATGCCTCTCCAACCCGGCATGTCTGAAGGCGGACCTGCTACCACTACTCCTCCCTCTGGACGCACACGACAGGGCCTGCTCTGCCTATGGGGGCATGGCGTATGTGGCCAACATCGCACCCGCACTGAAATGGGACCACTGTGCCTCCACACGACGGATCATCGAGAACAGCTACATCGAATGTCACCCAGCATGCCCCATCATGGTCCTCCAAGGGACAACTTACGAACAACACCTTGAGAGCCACCATCCGCTTCATTGGCTGGCAAACATGTACACCACCAATGACATGGAAGCCCTGCTGGACGGCATTGCATACCTGACAACCTGTAAATACGTCGGACCACAACGCAGGTTCCCCGAGTGACCTATGAAGTCCAACCCCGCACCCATGCTCAGCTTCCGCACGGACTGGACAGTCACCACCACAACAGCCATACCAAACGACCGGCAACTGTAACCACACCTTCAACGACATCGCCATGACATCGGATATGACCGGGACATGCACACTGTTCCCCATCACATCCAGGAACACCGCATGCATCGTGGGAGGCAGTGGCATGGGGTCTGTGTATCGCACCCACATGGACGGAAGTGCACGAACAACCAGGACACGACATGGATCCAGCGCACATGGACACACACACCGCTCAGTGGACATGAATAGGTCGCCTGGAGTCTGTGGGTGCTGCACCCCTCCCACCCCCGCCCCGGGAATCCCATACCAGGACCTTTGCATGGACGACAAGTGCATACAACAACAACACGACCCCAGTGACTGTGACATGTCCAGTAACCACCACAGTGAAACAACAAGTGGCACGCCGCTGCATGCACGCAAGCACATGCCCTGATGTCATCTCACATGCACGCGTGCATGAGGAACAACCGCAGCAAACCTGTCACATGGAACTGAGATGGACTGTGCCCATGATGCCGAGCGGTCTGGTAGGCTACATGTATACCGTCTGTGTCAAAGTCCGCAGCTCCGCAGCTATACGTAAATGTACATTAGCACAGCCTTGGCCAAGCAGATGTAACCCCACACCCTATCCCATTTGTAATCATGCTCAGTATATCCTCAACATGTATTCCGCTGCCAGTAGTGTCCACTATACTGCATCACAGAGGACAGAAGACTCAATATAATGTTTGAAACCAAAACTGTCTCCGCTGACTCATTTCACAAGTACGAATGAGAGAGGATGAGAGTATGTGAAGTACACGGCAGTCGTGACATGACCATGTAGTCCACTGGTATTGGATGTCAACGCAAATGAGTAGCACTACTGTGGAAGACACACATGTGTCGTGTGAAGTCGTATGGACGCAGTGCTCAGGTGGGTGGGTGCGACGGGTAGATGCGCACATGACAAGTTGGAGCACGCCGTGTTGGGAGGGGTCATGAACAGTACACCACCGCTTCCCAGGGCATTGTGAGAGGACACCTGTCGGGGGGAGTGAACACGTGTGTGCACAGCAGCCAGGCACACGTACAAAGCGGTACCAGGCGCACCTCAGCCCACCCTCTGTGGACAAGCTGGATCCTGTTGTGCGCCCGCCATGCCCCTTGACAAGGCACACACAGCCCCAGTCGACCAGGTGTAACCCCAACATAGTCAATCCGCACAGGCGATACAGGGCACGGGATGGCAGTGGAGCATGGTGTGTGAGAGGTCTCCTCGCGCTCCTCCTGGTCATATCACGCAGGCAATAGAACCTCAACGTCTAGCATGGCACAAGTCACATGGAAGTGTAGGGGGACGCACCACAGCACGAGCAGCACTGACGTCACGGGAGGTGGCTCGCACCATCCCATCCATTGCCCATCATACCAACCACGCCACATGCCATTGCGACTAAGTGCAAGCGCGTGCGCCACCACCCCCGAGCCCTCCCCAGAGAGGCCAAAGAGTGAATGTGTGGGCCATCAGCCACAGACGGACGCGGCCTGGCCCAAGGGCAGCCACAGCCACTGGGTGTCGCAGGTGGCGGATCCGGAAGGCGAAGACTGTGATGCATAGTCCATGCAGGCCGGGTCTCCATTTGGGGCACCACGCAGGTGGACGGCGTCCCGCCACACATCATACCCTGAGACAGCCCACTCGTGCAACTGGACCCACACATACACTCCTTGCCCTCTCTGGTGCGAGCTTGGGGCTGCCTGTGCAAGCGCTAGCCTCGCAGGTGAGCATGCATATTGGGGGCGAGGGGAGGACATGAAGGCTGGGGCGAAGATGACTGTATCACTGTCAGTTAGTACAAGGGATGACCCAGATGTGGAAAGGAAGAGACGTGTCCCGTGTGTACTGCAACTAGTCGCCAATCCAACTACCCCCCATGTCCGGAATGTAAGCCCGCACCTAGGCCCGCCCATCCGCCACATCGAACATACCACCAGCACGACAACCTTCCCATTCGAAACACTGACTGGGGTGGCGACCAGTGAACAATCATGTGTAGCCTACCCACGCGTACATGTGGGCCCTCCATGATCCATGTCACCTGCGGCAAAGACATGACATGCGCAATGAGGGAAGTGAGGAGAGCTGTCCGCCCCACGCGCAGAAGGTGCATCAGCTCCACAGACCCAGCAGCGAGTCCAGCAGGGGTCACATGTGCAGGGGCAGCTGTGCCTGGTGTGAAGGCACATGCATATAGACAGCACATCGACCAATGTGTAGTCTGCCCACATCCACAGTCCATCATCATGCGGACATAGGAATTGAACACAGGGCAACACATCTTAGTTGGTGCACCCACCGTGACCAACAATGCGCAATCATCGACGTACCCGCCCTGTGCATGGCCCCCCACCCAACGGAGGCACATCCAGTGCCACCATCCCACACACACAAGCCTTCCACGGAACATGCTGTGTCCAATGGTCAGTACAGAGTCAGCGCCCATCTGGTGGATCCTGAACAGGAGACACATGCACACACATGCCAGCTCCCACTATGTACGTCTGCCACCTGGCACGTGCAATGTAACCTCTCACCTGTGACGTGTGACTGCAAGCACACAGCCGTCTTGGCATGGGGCTGTCAATGTGGACACCAGTCAATGTTTCGGGAGCTGTGATCCGTACAGTGCTGTACATAGAGTGCAGTGCTGACACCTACTACTGTCTCATATCCCCTCGTGCCACAGGTCCCACTTGTATTGGCCGCTCAGCCCGTGCCCACATCGTCGTCGTCGTGTGCCATACTCATCCAGCCTCGGAAGCAGTTCCATGCTCAGCAGACACTCATGTTGCCGTGGCGTTGCCGCTTGACGAATATGCAGTCAGTCCCCATCAGCACGCCCGCAAGTCATTGGGGCCTAGATCCCCATGTGCATGACCATGGCAGTGGTATGTCTCACTTGCCATTGCCATTGTTGGGAGACCTGTGTAAGTGTATTGTGGCCGTGCCGTCCCAGCTTGACAGCTGGGCTGTGGCTCATGTGCTTGCTCAGTCATGTCAGTGATGTGTATGCGAAATTGCTATGTGCCGTGTTGCTTTGACATGTGTCCTCTGCCATTTAACCCAGGCGGAGACCGAACATTGACCGCCCATACCAATTGCTGGCGGACATGGACGATACAGAGGTAATCAGGAAGTTTCGGCTGGACAGGCCAACCCTGCATCGACTGTGTGCCATGTTAGAGCCCCATCTCCGTCCCCGCAGGGTGTATCCGACTGCTGTCACCCCCACGGCTAAGGTGATGGCCGCCATGCATTTCTTCGCCACTGGGTCATTCCAGCACACAGTGGGCAGTGGAGGAGGGATGTCCCAGCCCATGTTCAGCAAGGTGCTGAGGGATGTACTGGCAGCCATGATGCTGTACCGGAACAGGTACATCAGATTCCCCAGGGCTCGTGAATTGGCGGCAGTGAAGGGTGCATTCTATGCCCTTGGCAGAATCCCACACGTCGTGGGAGCCATTGACTGCACACATGTTGGCCTTGTTCCACCACAGGCCACTGAGCACCTGTACCGCAACAGGAAGCACACGCACTCCCTGAATGTGCAAGTGGTGTGCCTTGCGGACATGGTGATCACCCACGTGTGTGCCAAGTTTCCAGGCTCGGCACATGACGCACACATAATGCGCAACAGCATCTTGCCACGACTGATGGCCAATCTGCAACAGGATCGTGGCTGTATTGTCGGTGAGTATGTGGAGTGGTGTAGCGTGCTGGTTGTGCGATGCTGTCCCCTGTCCAGTTGGAATTGCAACGGTTCTCTGTGTCCCTCACACCCAGGTGACTCTGCGTATCCGAATGGGGCATGGCTGCTCAGTCCATTGAGGAATCCTCGCACCCCAGCAGACGATCGATACAATGAGGCACATGGGAGGACCAGACGTGTGGTCGAGCGTACCTTTGGCCTCCTCAAGTCCAGGTTCAGGTGCCTGGACCGCACCGGGGGTGCACTGGCGTATTCCCCACAGAAGGTGTGCCAGATAGTGGTGGCGTGCTGCATGCTGCACAATCTGGCCATTCGGAAGCAGATCCCCTCATTGTGGATGACGGAGATCAACCAGGGCCCCAGCCCGCAGACCAGGACAGCTCGAGTGAGGTGGACAGCGGAGAGGAGGAAGCTGGGAATGTGCGCCAGCAGCTCATCGCCCGCTACTTCACTTGACGGTGAGTGTCCATGTACGACGGATGATGTGTCTGTATCTGTGCAGGTGTGTGTGTGCTGTGTCAGGGTGGCCATATGTTCACTGCGTGCAGTGTGTCAACGCTCCATGGCCAGGGTAGTATGCCACTGTTGGTGACTGTGGCATTGTGCCCTATTGCTCTGTGCGATGTGTGTACATTGCTTGTAGTTGTTGACATGTACTGTGTGATGGGTGTGTGACACACTCATTGAATGTGCTCCTGTTCTGTCTCCCACCCCTAGGTCCCTACAGGCCCTCCGGATTCCATTGCCATGCCACGCATCAGGTGCCTTTCCGCCCAAGGTGGCCGTTGTATTCCGTACAAATAAAACACAGGGCACAAACAGCAGTTAGTGAAAAAGGTGCATTTATTACAAACTGTGACATGTGATTGTGTGTAAGGTGATGACAAAAGTGGTGCGTGCAGTGACAATGAGCTGTCGGTCATGGCTGCGTGATGATCAGGGTGTACCCACTGGTTCTATGTCCATAGTCCAACACACACATGCCATCCAGATGGCTGTGTGGAGTGGGATCGTAGAGCAAGTCAATGCAGTGGCTGGTCAAGGAAGGCTGGCGGAAGGCTGGCTGGCTGCCTCACTTGCGACTGGAGCGTGCGAAGTCCTCCCGGGAGATCTGTTTCCTCTTCGGACGGCCCCTTCCACGTTTGGGAGGGGGTGTGTGGTGGCGACCTGCTGGTGGTGGGTGAGGTGTGCTCACTGGCTGTGGACGCAGGGGAAGTGGACACTGCTGCCCGACCCTGCGCCCTAGCAGGTGGTGGCGGAGGTGGTGTTGCTGGCCTTGCCTGTGACCCCACCGCCACCACCAGCTGGCCCATGAGGTCCACGAGTTGGTCCATACGGGACACGAATTGGCCCATATGGGCGTCCATGGACCTCAGCACCCCCAGCACCTCCCGCGTGTCTGTAGCAGACCTGGCCCGTTGTCCTTGGGCCTCTTCATAGGCCCCAAGGACTCTGGCCATTTGAGGCAGGGCATGGCTCCCAGGGGAGGCTGGCGTTTCCCTGACCCTGCTCCTCCTACCAGTCCTGCTGCCACCGGCCTGCCCACTAGCCACATTGCACACCACGGTCCTCGCTGTGGCTCCCAGGGTGGATCCAGTCGGCCGGGCCACCACCTGCGCTGGGGCTGGTGCCAGCGAAGACGTGGTGGTGGTGGTGGCGGTGGTGGTCGGTGCGGCGATGGTGGCGGTTGCGGCAGTGGTAGTGGCCGCAATGACCGTGGGTGTGGCCGCAACGACAGTGGCAGCAGGGGGCTGGGACTGTTCAGCATCCCTGGATGATGGGTTGGTGGGTAGGAGGGGTCCTGGGGAGCGGCTGGGCCCTGCCACGCCAGATGGGCCTGCTTGGTGGTCCGTGTCCGAAGAGGAGGACAGATCCTCCAGATCCGTGTGTCCTCGTTGGGGGCTTGTGGGCTGGCTGTGCTGGCTGCTGTCTCCATCCCCAGCATCCGGCAGTTCGTCACCTGTGGAGAGAATGAGATTTGTTATTGTGTTGCACCTGGCGAAGTATGTATTTGTCGTCTGACATTGGCAGTTCGTGCAATCTCGTACATGGGTTTCCCGGAGGCGAGTGTGTGGCTGTGGCATCTGTAGTTGTGTGTGCTAGGCAATGGGACTGTGTGCTGTGCACATGTGGCATGGGACGGATTGGCCATGCCGATGGGTGTGTTGCTGTGCCCCTACTCATTGTGACTCTGGTGTATGCGGGCTCCTGGCCCATCCTGGGTCTGGTTTGTACTTTGCTTTTGGGGTTCACATGGAACGCTTAGGAACGCATATGGCAACATGGGGGCCATGCCCCAGATTCGCATTTGGGAGGGGATATGCTTTTGGGGTTCAAATGGAACGCTTAGGAACGCATATGGCAACATGGGGGCCATGCCCCAGATTCGCATTTGGGAGGGGATATGCTTTTGGGGTTCAAATGGAACGCTTAGGAACGCATATGGCAACATGGGGGCCATGCCCCAGATTCGCATTTGGGAGGGATATGCTTTTGGGGTTCAAATGGAACGCTTAGGAACGCATATGGCAACATGGGGGCCATGCCCCAGATTCGCATTTGGGAGGGGATATGCTTTTGGGGTTCAAATGGAACGCTTAGGAACGCATATGGCAACATGGGGGCCATGCCCCAGATTCGCATTTGGGAGGGGATATGCTTTTGGGGTACATGCTGTGAGCCATGGGTGCCGAACGTGACATGTGTTGTGGCAGCATGACAGTGCATGGTTTGAGGTGTGTGCATGCTTGACATGGCCTGCATATTTGCTGTCTGTTGTGATTACTGGACATGGCATTGGACGCATCGTTATGAGTGAGTGATAGTTGTGTGCCAGCCAACGTATTGCAGTTGTCCCATCTCCTTGGTGTGCGTGCTGCCCTGTGCCATGTGCATCACTGCAGTGCTCGGGGGTGTGGCCCATGTTGTGTGTTGTTGCTCACAGTGTGTCGTGCGCTTAATTGATTTCTGGCACATGGTTGGTCATGGGCATGTATCTTAGCGTGACTGCTGTATGTGTGGCAGCTGTGCGGATGACATGCCTTTCATGAGACCGGGGCTGACGGATGGGATGGATGGTATGTTGTATGTGCATGGTGTGTCTGTGAGTTTGATGGGTTCAGTGGTGTTCGTGTGCATTTATGTTGTTCCGCTCTGTTGCGTCTAGTGTTGTTTGTCTTACATAGGCGTAGTTGTGGGGTGTGTGGTTGACAGGCAGTAGGGGCTACATGGACAGGACTTCAATGGTGTTTCGGTTGTGTGTGATGAGTTGCACAGTGGCTGCCGTGTGGGACTATATTCAGTGTGGCTTGTGCATGCAGACGTGGCTCCTTGGGTGTTGCTATGTCTGTGATGGGTCATGTGGGGTGTGAGTCTGTTGTTCATGTCCGTGTGCACATTGTTCACTTGTTCGTGACGGTGGGCGGTGCTGCGTGTTCGTCTGCTACGTGACATGTCCCATGTGTTGGTCGTGTTATGGTCCTCATGCCTCCAGTAATCCAGCCCTGTCCAGTTTCCCACCTGCAAGTTGTTCGTGCGTGCACTGTGCTGGATGCCACATGGCTCTAAGCGGGGGGTGCTCCATGTTGCAGGTCTGTGGGGGTGGGGGGTGTTGTGGGTCGTGGGGGTGGCTGGACACTCACTGACACCGATTGCTGTGGACCGTGATGTCTGCCTTTCGGCTGTCGTTGTGCACTGCGGTGGCTGACACGTGGCTGTGGGGTGTGGGGGATGCTCCTCCTTGCTGTGCTGTGGGACTGGGGCCTGGTGTGTGTTGTACTTGGGCTGTCCACCCTCCCACCCACTGCACTTTGTGTTCCTGCCACTTACCTGTTACTTGTCGGTTAGTGCAGCTGTGGCGGACACATGGGTGTGGTGGGTGCTCGTTGTGGCGCTTCTGGCATATTTGGGGACCTGTTGGTGGTTACGTGGCTGGCTTAGTGTACACATGTCCCCACGCATCTTACAGTTGTTCGGTTTGGGCTGTGTGTGGTAGTGTCTGTTGCATGTGTGTGTGATGTGTTGTGTATTGTGTGCTGGACATGGGGGTGTTTGTCCCTGGGAGCTGTGGCATGGTAGTTGCGCATGTGAGTACATAGCGGTGTGCTGGTATACATTAGTTTGTACTTACCAGCCTCCACTCCCCTGCTAATCCGGCGAGGATCTCCGGATGGATTACGACTCGCACCTTCTCCTCCCACGCTTTGAAGGTCTTAAAGAGCGCGGGATTCCCTCCGCCAGTGACGGCAGCCAGCTCTCTGTTTTTGCCCTCCTTCTTCTTGACCAGGCTCTTTACGTCATTCCAACGTTTGTTAATTTCGACTCTGTTCCTGGGCAGGGTCCCGACTGCATAGACCTGGTCTACGATCCGGTTCCACATTCTGTTTCTGGTGGCTAGTGGTGTGTGCTGGACCATGTTCCCATAGATTTGTGGGTACACCTTGATGATCTCGTCGACCATGACCGTCAGCTCCATGGGCGTGAACTTGGGCATCCTTTGTGGTGCCATGGTGTTTGTGGTGCTGGTGCGGTGTGTGTTGTGTAATGTGCAGGGGGTTTGTGGTGCCGGGGTGTGGTGGTGGTGGTGGTGGTGGTGGTGGTGGTGGTGTTTGGTGGTGGTGGTGGTGGTGGTGGTGGTGGTGGTAGTGATGTGTGCGTTTCTGTGGTGTGCTGCTGTCCTTGCTGTGTCACTGTGTCCTCTCCTCTCCTCTCTGGTTTGCAATGTAGCAAGGGGTTGTGGTCTGTGGGAGTGCTGCTTTTGTACTCACCTATGTGGGTGTGTCCTCATGGTCTGTTGTTTTCAGGTGTGTTGTGTCTGGGGTTCTGGCCTTTGTATTTTTTGTTTGTCCGGGGGGTTTTCGGGATGTGTACTGTGCTTGTGTATTTGTGCGTGCCTTGCTGTGTGGACTTGTTGGCCATGTTGTGTGCTATTGGTTTTGTGTGCGGATGGTTTCTGTGCAGGTACGTTGGCGCCATGGCTTCTGCCGTGTCGATTCTCATCGGCGTTGTTTGCGCTGGCGGGCGGTATATTTGTGGTTTTTCCGCGCTCATGGCGGTGCGATCGTAATTTCACGTGCGGTGTGTCGGCCGTGTGGGCGGGCGGTTTTGTGTTGTCGTGCGTGTTTCCGTCCGTGGCGGGCGGTTTGACTCCGACTCGGACGATGGCGGGCGGTATTTTGTGTGATTTTTCGCCGATGGCGGTTTTCGGTTTGTGTAATCGTAATGGCGTGGTCGGTGTTCAGGCGGTGTGTGCGGGCGGATTTTTGCCGCTTCCATGCCTGGCGGATTTATTTACGCCGGGTATCGTAGTGGGCCCCTTAATGTTTTAATTTATAATAGAATGCTTTTTAAAGAGATTTTATGTTATTGGTATATGTATATATATATATATTTAATTGTTCAATTTTTATATAATTTTAAAATTATAAAATAAATTAAAATTAATAGTTTATTAATTGTTTTGAAGTAAATATATATATTAGTTATTATATATGTGTGTTTAAGTTTTTTAAATGAAGTTTATTTGTTATATTTGTTAAAATGTATATTAAATCTTTTTTTTTTTTTAATTAATTTTATTATTTAATATATTAAATTTTTCCCCCGATATTTTGGTACTTACCATTATAAATATAGGATGTTGATATTTTTGACATCGAAATTTATAACTCGCTATTGTGGTATGGGGATATTTTAGGTGTCGATATTCTGACAGTGAACCTGCTTGCTCAGTTGGGTATTTGTTGAATTCAATCTTGACTGCTACTAATGCAGTCAGAGCCGATTTATTAAGTTTGGAAGTGTCATAATTTTGTTTCAGTTTCTTTATGTCTGCCAAGAAGGAAGCAGACTTCATACTCCCATTTTTCTTTTGGTATGAGACGAAATCTATGATGAAGCCCAGTGAAGCTGCCTTAAAGTCTTCCCATACATAATGAAATAGAGTTTGGCCATTACCATTGATCAAGAAATATTCCTCAACCAAACCTGAGTAGGAAGGGAGGACAGAATTTTCTGAAAGCAAGGAGGTGCTAAATCTCCGGAGAGAGTTAGTAGGCCTACCAACAAGAATATCCAAATCTGTCAACACTGGAGTATGGTCCGATATCAAGATGGGTCCCATCTCAGAATTAAGCAGGTGCTGTACTAAACTTTTACTAAGAAATATTTAGTCCAGGTGAGATTGAGAGTGGTGAGTAGGTGAGTAGGAGTATTCCTGCAGGTTAGGTTTATGGAGTCTTCAATTGTCAGAGAGTGAATGCAGAGAGATGGTATTTTTAAAGGCTTTGTGGAAGGCATGAAGTACAAATCATGATGTAGATTTCTGATATGCAAATGTGTCTATGATTTAATTAAAGTCGCCACCCACCTGTAAATTTTCAGTAGCGTGTTCAAAGATAGGGCGAGAGAGAGTGTGCCAAAACGTTGGGTCTGGATGAGGTGGGCCATTAATGTTTCGTATGGTGAATGTGGTATCATCGATATTGAGTGTAACTAATATCCAATGACCGTCTAAGTCCCGATGTTGGGAGTGTGTGATGATGTTGAGGGATTTATGACAAAGGTTTAGCACACCATTCCTGTTAGTTGTCAAAGGAGTAAAAAAGATCTTGCTGACCCATTTTTTTTAAATTTAACATTTTCTGAATCGCTTAGATGTGTCTCCTGTAGTAGGGCTATGTGACTTTATAAGCTAGTTAAATAAGACAATGCACACTGGTGTTTAACCAGATTTGTAATCCCTTGACATTTCTAGTTACTGTTCTGAGTTGCATGACAATTGTAGAAAATAAACATCTGAGGACTATATATATTTGGAATAAAAACAATAATACAGGACTTACCACTGCAGACATAGAGGGAATCGTTTGGGGTCGAATGAACATGAAGGAAGAATTACAAGGGGTCCACAAATGGCCCATATCTATACTGAGGGGCCAATTCTGATGTTGTTCGGAAACTGTTCTGAAAGAATTGGTCTAGGAATCGTTTCCAAACGAATCAGGCCCTGCGAGTCCGAACAACCGATTACGATGCTTCCCAACATCGTTCGGTCGGACTCCCATTGACCTCAATGGGAGTCTGTGTTCCGAACGAGAACACAGGCGCCCATTGAAAAAAAGGGGTGATTGGGGAAAACCTTGCACCCTGTGGCAGGCACCCCATGCAACCTGCCACACTCTGCATGGTTGTGAAGAGGGGTCCAATGGGTACCCCCGCGGGACCGATTCGGAAGGCCCCGAGGGGGGGCCCGCAACGTTTCATCTCAGGCAAACCAAATTGGAACGGCTGTCCCAATCAGTCATCATAATCACGCGTCCGGAAACAGTGTCCATAGAGCTCTGAAAGACTCGGGCTGTCCGGATGCCTTTCGGAACTGGTCTGCTCGAACAGTTTCCGAGCATTGTAATCGGTCGTTGGGAAAACTGTACGATTCGGTAGGGATCCCATCTGGAGCCCTTCGAATGACATCGGAATCGGCCCCTAAGAAGGAAGGGAAAAGAAGTTCAATTAGTAACCAATGTAACTAACGTCAAAAGACTAGTACCTGGAGGAAAATAAAGAGTATTAAGAGTCAGTAAAACACTGTACAAAATCAAGCAGTAACAGGCAGTCCTAAGTCGATAGCTTCAGCTTTGTGCTGGTTGATGAATATATGTGCTATTCAGAAGGTAACGAATATGCCAGATGCTGGAGAATATCGTTGATAAAACAATCATACAATGCCCTCAATGGACCATGTGTGTAATAGAATCTTTGAGTGATAGAACAATTTTAAAAAGTTTTTTCATAGCCCCATGAAAAGAAAGAAAAAGTATGCCCCTGAGGAAGTGTTGGAGAATTACCTCAGATGCATCCCGTATACAAAATGGTGGCTGCCAGGAGGCATGCTGAACCAGAAGGCCAGTATGGACCATGGAATGAGCCAAAGGGTAAAGTAATAACCTTCCTGTGTAGCGCCCACACTGCAGCATCCGTGGTGAAAAAGTCCTCATTAGGAAGAAGGCTGGATGTGCACTTCTCCCAACCCATCGCCGGAGCCGAGCGGAGCTCTAGAGAACAGCGGCCATCTTGTGCGGTGTCCAGCCACGCACCCCTGACTATAAGAGTTTTAATCCGGCCACAAACCCAGCAATGATGAAACCATATTAGAGGACAACCCCGCAATGGAAAGCCCAGGTTATGGTTGGTGAATGTTAGTGACACACACAATTAACACTTTTAGAATGGAAAATAGTTTACATTTTTTTAACAGTGTTCCAGATATGTCCAGTGGGACTGTATGCAGATTAGGAGCACAGTGGATCAGTTCTAACCTCAGTAAAATCCAGAAGGGCTGGACTAAAAACCAAAAACAGCCTAGGCCAAAATGTTCAAACCACCCCCACACTGCATGAGGTCTTATCTAGTATGGCGCCATAGGGGCATGGTTTGGTTAATAAAACCGGCTCTAGCCAGGAAACTGTATGCACAATTCAGGCACGGCTCCCTCCCCCTGCGTGCATTTACTAATAAATGGTCTGGCAACTCTGCTTTGGGCTGCCCAGCCTCCAGTACGGGAGAGGAGACAGAACTTCATGTTTTATTTTCTGTCCTGGGTATCAAAAAATTAGACACAGATGGCTGGTTCAATTGTGCAGGAATCTAGGTACACAACACTGTGAAGAAGTATTTAGGCTCCTAAAATACAACACTCAAATGCCAATTGTCTATGCTGTATCCCGTTTTTTAAGGTCTATGTGGTGGGTGCGAAAGCTCTTTTTATGAACCAGCAATGAATTTAATACCAACTGATTTTTAACTGTTATGTATAATCAAATCTCGTTTTATCTGTGTTTTAGCTTTTTAATCTGTTTTTATGTATTGTTTATATCTGTGAATGTTCTTTTATGGTTTACGGACCGAAATAAAGAAAGATTGGATTGGTTTGGTCATCACAGGCTATCCTGCTACGAAAGCATCTTCAAAGCCTTAGATCCACTGGGAAAAAACATAATGGCAGAAGGCCGAGTCTGGATCTGCAATCAAGTCACAAATTCAGTGTGGCAGGCAAGCCACAGAAATGTCAAATAATCCACAGGATGAGGTAGGGAGATACCAAACCATGGGGCATATTATCAAGCGGCAGCGATAATTATCGCTGACCGCGCTTAGCGCGCATTTTCCTATCGCCGGCTATCGCTGGAACTTATTGCCATGTTAGCGCTGTATTAACAACGCTTAGCGCTATGGCGATAAATATTCCAGCGATAGCGGGGATATCGCCGTTTTCCACGGAACAATGCTGGTTTTCCAGCGATGTTCCATGGAAAACGGCGATATCCTTGATGAAAGGGCCTGTGGTCTTAGCCACACAATCCACCTCCCATATTAGGTATGCCTTAGTCTGGAATTTAACAGACGTTAAATTCCAGCGTTAAGGCCCAGTTAGCGTGAAAAAATCAGCGCTAAACCGGACGGGGCTTTGTTGTAAATACAGCGAAGCACCGTTAGCGATATTTTATAATGTAGTTGTAAGGGGCACGCCTACCTTGCATCTCATTAACGATGCGAGGCGATAGGAAACCGGGCGCTAAGGCAGGGAAACACGCGCTAGCGTGTCCTTGTTAATAAAGCGATAAAATTATCGCCGCTTTTCGCCCGAAAACGGACGCTAAAGCGACGATAATGTTACCGCCAGCCCTTGATAATATGCCCCCATAATATTCAGTGTTACATAGCTGTTCAGAGTTATTGGGGCAGAACGCAAAATATAGAGACTCTACTAAACAGAACACCGGCACCTCCCAGTTGTATTTAACCGAGGTAATAAGGCCCCAGGCTACCTCCGACTCACAATCCCAGCCTCAACACAAGTGAAAAGATAAAAGATGGCTGTATGGTTTGACAAGTGTTTATTGACAGATGGTAGTGGCATATGAACAACCAATGTGGTTCTTCCTGCTGCTCGGCCTGATTCCAACTAGCACAGCCGAGCATCAACCTTGCACCTCTACAATAAAAAACAATAAATTACTATGCACACCTCTACAAAATACTTCAGATGATTCATAAATGCTACTAAATGCCATGCTCAAACTTTTAATTTTACCTGTACTTTCTAGACAAAGTCGCAGACACATTTAACCACTATTCAAACTGAAATGAAATAACAACACAGAATATATTGGCCTACCCACTGTTGCATTACTCTTTACTGTGTGGTCAAATAAGTTCCCTTGACTGGTTTGATAATTCCATCCTCCCATCTGTGATATTTGTCAAATTGTTAATAAAAAACAAATAATGAGAGAGCAGTGTGTCTGAAATCGCACAGTTCCAATAAACTTCTTTTTTTCTGGGCAAATTATGACAAAATGGAATCAAGGCTTTGCTATGGAACCCTCCTTCAAGCATTATCATTCATAGACTGGAAATGTTCCCATTAAACATGATTTTGCCAGCTTATCAATATGCTGGTTAACTTTGCGCAATAGCAGAATGTGTTCTTCGTGGCCAACTTCAGAAATCTTGTCTTTGGCAGAACTCAGAGACACAGTTGGCTGTCGAGTGAGTGCATCATACATTGATATCATCTTAATTGGCTTCAATTGCATGTTTTGCTGCTCATACTTAGACCCATATATCAATGTTTTCTCAATTCCTTAATGATATGCAGAAATAACACTGATCATATTGAAATATTGTTGTAACACAGACATTATCCGTCACTCATTCAATTACCATACTGATTGAAAGCATGGAAATCCAACGGGTTCAAATCTTGACAAAGGTCCCAAATTCAAATCCTTTCATCTTTTTACAGTCCTTTAATTGAGTGCAAATAAACAGTGTCATTATATGTGGGATAAAGTACCCCCTGCAGTACAATACATTATAAGAAGATTGCAAGACACTGGGGAGGTCCATGACCATATAGAGGAACAAGGTTGGAGTTGGAGTTCCTTTATAAGGTAATGGTACTTTTAGGTGACTTGTAATATCCTGTTAATGCACTCCAGAGTCTAATTTATTCCTTATAATACATGGCCACAACATTACCCTTCCCACAAACTGCTTAAATCCTTGGGGCCTCATTTAAGAGGCCTTATCGGCACTTTTGCGCCGCCGGAATGTCACTTTTTTGATGTTCCGGTGGCGCAATGTGCCACTGGCATATTTATAAGGCCACGTAAAGCCATGTTATGTGGCTTTTCATAGCCTTATAAATATGTTCCCCTTTCTTGCAGAAAACTGCGTGAAAGGGGCGTTCCATGGGTGTTGCTGGGGGCGTTCCCAGGAACATTCATGGATTTTTGACACTGCCCCAGATTTAGGAGAAATCGTAAGTCTGAGGCAGCGCCAAAAACATATGCCTTCCCAGGGGAAGCGTAAGGGAGGCACAACGAGGAGAAATAGATTTATTTCTCCAAGCTATTTCTCCTCGTTTTTTCCTTTTTCTATGTGTGCTGCATTCTGCACCACACATAGAAAGAGGAAAAGGCCTCTTGTTATTGTTTTTGTGCAGGAAGGTCCCCCTTTCTGCACAAAAATAATCATCCCCGCAATGCAGGGACCCTTGCACCATGGTGCAAAGGGGCCTGCGTTGGCGCACGGCAGACCATTGTGCACTGGCGCAGGGCAGCCCATTGTGCATCGGCGTGGGGGAAAAGGACAGGAATGCTCTGTATCTCATAGATACGGTGCATTCCCTGCCCTTTTCTTTTGCTGTAGGGCAGCGCAGCAGCAGGGCCTGCTGCGTTTCCCTAGGGCAAAAAACCCATAAATGAGGCCCTTGATGTTTTGGTCTTTCACATGAACGAGATAGCGTGGTTGCAGACACAAAGAATAAACACAGAATCGGTACTGTGTAAATTTAATTATTTGTGAAGCTCCTTGTTGACTATTAAAATAGATTTTCATGGGAGTCAGAAGGTTTGTCTCCAAGTACTTTTGATTTTGTATAACATGCTGTACATCCCAAGGCAGGATGAATTAGAGTATGAATCTGGATACACTTTGAAAAGAGGTAGTGCTATTGGAAAATTATTATGACACAAAAGAAACACAAAATAACACATTGGTGTAAATGGCACGCTCACCAGAACTGGAACATATTAATGAAAAGGAATAAACTTGACAAAGTTCTCAACATGGCTTTTAGACACATTTACAGTTGAGAACAAATATTTAACACTAACACAGGATTACGGAATTATACTCCATGTTAAATGTAATTAAGTTACAAAGATAAAGCATGTTTTTTTTTTTTTTTTTCTACCTCAGTATTTCGCCATAATAATCAGAGGAAAACTGCACTGTACTTCTCTGCCATTTGAAAATTAAACATATTGCATTCTCTAACATTAGTCGAACTGTATTTATGTGTCTTCTAAAAGATGCAGACGGGCTCGAAACGAGACCGACAAACTTTAAATAAGATCTTAAGGAATTCTGGGAGCTTCCATTTAAAGTTCATCTCAGGCTGCCCAGACTACCTGGGAATATTTTTGTTCTGTAACAAGAACATTTTCCTCTTCTGGATTTTAGAAAAATGCGTTTAAATGTTATTCTTCTTCTTCTAAACTTCATCTGAATTCTCTGAAATCGATGTGTTCGTAGCTCCTTTGCATTTTTATAGCTGGCGAAATGATTGCTGCCCCACAGTGCAGTCTGAGAGAACAGTTCACCATTCACTGTAAATCAGAGAGGAAAGGGGTCTGGGAGAGGTTTGATGGGGCAGAGTGGCATTACATCATGTTATATTGCCTTCCTAGTGTGCAGCAGTGATTGTGTTCTCCGGAAATGAGGCAGACACCTAAAGGCCTGCATTATGTATAGGGACACCAAACCATCCACCTTCGAATCTCTGTTTGTCTCAAGGACTCCTGCTGCCTGGGACCAGTTAAGGTATGTTGGTGATCTACTGAACGCATGAGTGAATGAACGTTTTCGAGAGTAAATACATGATTGCATGAGGTTGTCAGGAAATCTAATGTTGCAATTAGAGTAACACAAAATAAGTCAATGTCTGCAGCAGTTCAAAAGAGATGTCTACGTGAAATGACAGTGGCATTAGATGGGGAGTCATGTCACACCAGATCCTGGGTTATGTTTCACAGAGCAAACATGGGCATCAAGTGGGGGTCGCCAGAAGTTGCAGCACTGCCCCAACTTGCTCTTTGAGACCCCTAGCCATAACCAATCTTTAAAGATCAGAAAGGCACTGTGTGGGTCAATGAAGAAACGGCTCCCTACAAACAGAAATGTGGTTGCTTTCCGAGCTCCCATACTTAGCCACACCTTTCCCCTTCAGTGGGTGATACGATGATGCTGAAGGGCTGATTGAGCCGAAAATGTTGGCAATCTTCCCTCCTCCAGCCCCTCAAATCAAGGGGAGGAAGGCTGCTGTCACGTGGAGGAGGAAAGGTGACCCTACATGCATGGTCTGGACATCTCGAACAGACATAAGTATTACTAAGGCACCACACAATAATGAGCCTGCACTGCTTCTATATATAGACCTTACCGGATCAAACCAAAAATGCTCGTTCTGTAGGGTGGACTGTGCCAGAAACTAAGCGATACAAAAGGGGATGATGGACGGAACGTTTGAGCCAATCAAACACTCACCCCCAGTCAACTGATCTGGGTTTAATCCATCATCATTCTTTAGCTCACTCCACCACCCCAGTTCAGACATGGCCATATGCAAATCAGTCTGACCCTGTGCCTCATGGGAACAGTACAGCACACCCTTCTCCAGTCATGGACATAAATACTTGAGAGATCTTCATAAAACAATAAGCTGCTGACAATCCTCTGGACATAGGTACGTGTTTATGCCCAAAGTCTCTACATTTCTGGGATGGTTGAGGATGAGGGTTCAGATCGCACTTGGTTAGTGTCCCTGAATCACTAACTGGTCTAATGGACCCTGCCAAGGGGATATATAATGATCTCAGGTGCTTGGGACCCCTCAGGCTGATGACTCTGTAGTCCGTAGGAGGGAGGCCACAAACCTTTTGATTCATTGTTCCCTTAAATAATCATTCATCCTCGAAGTTCTGTATGCCAACAACTTCCCCGTAAACCATTTGAAATCAGGCACATTTCTCTCCACCTATGTGCTTCACTGGTGTCATGGTTCTTTTCATGGAAACCACAATCTGTTCAACGTTCGGATTCAAACCAGACAGTGTGCATGCTTCCTGCGATATGATTTCCTACTAGGCAATGGCGGCTGGCATCTATGGAGGGGTGGGCCAGGCAAATGGGTGGGTGTGTGCACAAATAAAATAAAATAAATAATCAAAATTAAAACACTTATGAATCCAGACAACACAATGTCCTCCTCACTTTGGATCTCTTCTGTTAAGAATGCAGTGCAGGCCCCAGCAAACTCCTTTGACCAATTCTGGCACTGCTCACATGCTGTTAACCAGCATGAGAGCAGCACCCTGATTGGAGGGAGCGGCCTCTCTCGACACTCCCCAGCGCACTGGAAGCCTGCACTTGCTCTCAACCCAGCTGTCTTATGACAGCTGGATTGAGAGGTTTAAAGTGCACATGTCTGGCTGGCCATCACAATATGGCTGACCAAAGAGACATGCACACTTTAAACAGTGCACAGGCTGCCCTCTGCCCACCCCTCCTCACTGCTGGCACTCAGCAGGCTCGCCCCGTCCTGACACTCAGTTCAGGATGGGATGATGAATAAAATGATAACAAATTATCATTTTAGTTTTCATCTCTGGGGCTTTGGGGGCATTTAAGTGGGGCGATGCTCCTCCGCTCCAACGGAGGAGCCGCCCCTGGTAATAGGAGTTGATTGCCTACCTCAATGCCACTCTCTCCATCGTCACTTATGGTTTATCTGAGAATGCTTTTATATGTGACATTCCTGTATACTGTCAGAATCTTCAGTGGTCAGTCACGGCTGTGGAGGCATGGAAATCACATTACCAGTTTGTTTTCCTAACATTATCAAATCTGGCGTGCTCATGGTGGACACGTCAGGAGAGTTGCAGTACTCTCAAAAGAATTAGTTGATAGCCATGTTTTAGTCAGCTGTGAGTATTACTTTCAGAATTCTCAAGAACCAATCAATTTTTCTGTTTTGCAAATTTGGTGTGCTTTTATAGTTAGAGATGTTGAGTGAAGAGATGTAAGAAAAACTCAGCTCCTTTGAAAAGTAGGTAATTATCTGTGCAGATTCCTTTCAGATGAAATAAGTCACAATCATATTTTTCAATTTGTGTTTAACCACTTCTGCTGATGTTGATGATATTAGTTCAACCATGTGATACTTCTGCAGTCTTCCAATACAATGAAAGGGTGACATCAACCATGTAAACTACCAAAATAAGCAATGCTCCAAACAGGAAGAATATCTTTGGTGAATATATGCGCTGTAGGCTCACTTAGCCCCATCAAGGATACAAGGCGTTCAACTTGCGGACCAATATCATAGAACCACACTTTGTTGTACGCATTCCTTGATGTCCAGCATGAGTTAACCTCAGGATTTTCTTCATTCTTTTGTGGTTCTGTTGATGCAGAATGTTTCCCCATTTGTTGTCTTAAGGTGCTGCTTTGGGAATAGCCAGGAATTTATTGGGTGTGGCAGTCACCACTTCTTCTACAGAAGGGCCACAGTCTTTAACCTCCTACAGTGAGGTAAATATTCTCACACTCTCTTGTTCAAGCAGAGTTTGTGTAGTTTCAACAGGTAAAAATCAGCTTGGATGCCATTACAGGTCATTTATCCCTTTGAAGGTGTATTTTTGGCTGAAAAATAAGCAACTCATTGATCACTAGTGATACCAATACTCATCACTAAAGTACAATTATCACATGCCCTAATAAATTCTATTCGGAAGCAGCTAAAACTTGGCTGTCCCAAATTTCACTGTTCCCCTCACTCTTCCTTTTTTAATGCAAGTTTATATTATACGTCGAGACAGGGCCCCCCTAATTTAGATCCCTGGGAGTAGCTATTAAGGCTCTATGTATCTGCCTATTAGCTGCCGAGCACCCTGGATCAAACCAACGTGGAGTGCCAGGGGGTTTCTTCACAGGTTTTAATAATGCAGATCAAAAACAATTAGACAAGCCCTCAAATGATTGTTGTTAAAAATGGGGGTCTCTAGTTGGCAATGGCTTGCACCTTTGTCCAAGTAGGGACCCTACTTCCTAGTCAGGGTAAGGGGGATACACTTCTAAAATAACCCCTGCTCACCCCCTTGGTAGCTTGGCACGAGCAGACAGGCTTATCTCAGAGGCAGTATGTAAAGCATTTGTGCACACATATACAGTAATACAGGGAAAACACTGCAAATGGACACCACACCAGTTTAGAAAAATAAGTAATCTTTGTCTAAACCAAACAAGACCCAAAACGACAAAAATCCACAATACAGTAATCAAAATATGACTTTTAAAAGGTAGAAATAGTTCTGTTCATAGAAAATGGTGGATGTGACACTTTCAACACAAAGTACCTTGGATGCCTCAAAAACACAAGAAAAAGGGTCACAGGGAAGGTGATGCGTCGGTTCCTTACAGACAGGGAAGGTGATGCGTCGGCTCCTTACTGCTGCGCAGGGGAGTTGATGCATCGGTTCCTTATCGGAGAGGAGGTGATGCATCGGTTTCTTACTGCGTGAGGAGGTGATGCATTGGTTTCTTACTGCGTCCCCTAGCGATGCGACAGACCTGGCTCCTTGATGCGATATGTCATGACTTGTTCCCAGCGTTCTCGTGTCCAGCACCAGGGGGCTGAACTGTGGGACTCTCCAGTGTTCTAATAAGCTTCCAGACCCTCCCCTTCATGCACATACTGACTTCCAGCCATTTGGACTCTACTTGGAAATGGCCATCCATTCCCAATCCATGCCGGGTTTTGTGGAAGCCAGCCTGCTCATGCTGGAAACTCCATTACCTATAATCCCCTGCTCACTGCTTTGTCTCCACCCCTGCAGGCCAAGGATGGGTGGAGAAATTCAGCTCACCTGTGGCTGGCTGCTGCTAGCCTGCTCACACCTGATGCATGTGATTACTGTGAGCTCTTTTAAGTCCCAGCTCCCTTCTGGCCAAGGTTGGTCATTGTAGCTGTGTACTGGTGAGACCGATCCTTGTTTGCAGTGTTTCCTGAGCTTTTGATATCTTTGTTTCCAGTGTTTCCTGAGCATTCGTTATTCCTTGTTCCTGAGCTCCTGCTGTTATCCTTATTCCTGAATTAGCACTGCCTACAGTGCTGCCTTGACTCCTGAGCCTTAGCATTCTTTGTTCCTGTTTCTGAGCTGCAGCAATTTTTTGTTCCTGGTTTGCACTGCTTGCAGTGCTCTCTTGACTCCTTGTTTCCTGAGCTGTAGCTATTTCCTGTTTCCTAGAACTTGCACTGCCTGCAGTGCTACATTGACTCCTGAGCTTTAGTAATTCTCTGTTCCTGAACCAGCACTGCCTGCAGTGCTACCTTGACTCCTGAGCTTTAGTAATTCTCTGTTCCTGAACTAGCACTGCCTGCAGTGCTACCTTGACTCCTGAGCCTTAGCTCAATTCTTGTTCATGCCCCAGCACTGCCTTCAATGCTACTTTGTTTTCTTGATTCCTGAACCGGCACTTTTCTAGTATACCTTTGTAGCCTCTCCTTCTGTATTTACCTTTTTCCAGTCCCTGCCTTTCTTCTCACTTCCTTGGTTCCAGTTCCTAGTTATCTTTCTTTTTATTCCTGCTGTCTTGCTTCTATTACTACCTTGTATGTTTGTTACTTGCTTTCTGCCAAGTGTGCCATGTGATTTCTTCCTTTCCTGTTAAGCACTCCTCCTTGCTAGCTCCTTGTCTATTGTGCTTGTGTTTAATTCTACACCCTTGCTGTTACTGCCTTGCGTGTTCCTGTTTGATTGCCAGGATCCGTGGGCACAGCTGACTACCTAGGTGGTGTTTCTTGTTCACTGTGAGTATTGTCTTTGAGTTACATTTATAGCATCACCATAGGTATCAGCTCCACAGACCCTGCCTTTGCATGCATATCCTATTTGTGGGTATTTGCAGTCTGTATCTGTAACAGCAATTGTGGGTGAGGAACTTACTGAGCTTCAGTCTTACCGTGTGGAGCTCCTGAGTGCTTTACCCCACACTCCCTTTATTGTTAATGTTGTTTCATATATATGTCTTGCACATTCGTCCTGGTTGTAGTTATTCTGAATGCTAAATCCCCTCATGAGTGCCTGTCCTTTCTGAGTCTTAGCCATCTAGTTCCTTTGTACAGGCTTCCCCTTTGGATCCCTTTTCTCCTCTGACTTCCTGTGTGAACCTGGGCAGCGCTGTACTCCTCTCTCTGTGTACGTTTTCTACCCCGTTCCCAGTCCTTGCCCAAGTCCCTGACTGTGTTCTCGACATAGTCCCGGACAGTCCCTGACAGAATGACCAACCTACATTTTCAGGGTCCCTTGTGAGGTTTCTTTGTGTTCAATTAGCTACCTTTTTTCTGTTACATTTCTGTTTGAACATTTTGAAGGTGTGTCATAATGAGAGGTTTAAGGAAGAAACACACCAGTACATCATTTAAGTTTGTGCAGGGCAGTTCACCAGTGCCCACCAATGAGAGGCATTTAGTGTCTACTTTACAATTTGAGAATGTTCACTCTAGTCGTGAAACAATGAATCCTCTTATGAGAAATGGACATTTACGTTCTGAATATTTTACTCATTGGCTCTCAAATACCACTTTGCCAGATCCTGACTCAATCTTCTGTTCTGATCCAGATTTAATGTCTGTGTCAGCATTGCAAAAGGAGAATGATACCATACTCGGTTTGCTGAACAAGAATTCTGATTCTAGCATGTCTGCTGTAAGTGGTTGTAAAATACAATATTCAACCACACAACCAAAGAAAGAGCAGATTCATTTCATAACCTCTGTTCTCCATTCAAATAATGTTACCCAGTCTTGTAGTCCAGTAAAGATCACAGTCCAAGCTACTAAAGGGACCTTGTTAAATACCACATTCAAACAATAATCAGTTTAACAAAAGAGAGAAAAGACCTACTAGAACACAGGCGGCTAATAGCCAGTGTGAACAAAATCCAAGTTGTAGCTTTCTTGTGAAGTTGCCAAGTCTACCACTGTCCTCATAGAGAAAGATCTGCAGTCTTTACAGGCTATAATTACATCTAAGATTCTTGAATTACAACAAGAGAATAAAATGTTTCAGACTCTGTTAAAAAAACTATAACCCAGAGTTCAAGTGGGAATCTAAAACCCCTGTACAAGACCACTTTTCCACCTCTATGTTAGCCTCCTTAGAAATGGAGAATGAAGCCTTGCGCTCTCTTTTGCGTTTGCGTTCCCCTCAGAGCTGGTCCAGCGATTTTGTGAATAATACTGTGGCTGATCACTCAGATTCCACTCAGAAAAGCCATAGTACCTTGCCTCACAGTGCAGTTAATCAAAGTATGTGTATGAAGTCAGAATTTTCTAACTCATCTGGTGGTTTGTCTTCTAGTGCTGTATCACGTCTAGGCACCACATCTGAGATGTGTCCCTTCACTTTTCAGGAACCCCAAATGCTAGGCAAAACACAAAACATCTCTTTGCTTTCTTTTCCTGGTAGTGAAGTCAGTTCTATCTCAAAGATAACACGCAGACAGGCCATACTGACAAAACCTGAACCCGTGACCCACATAATCCCTGATGTGACAATATCCTGTGATTCAGACCACACTCTTGATTTAACTGCTGCAACTGAAGCCAACCTCCTAATTGAGAAGGAACAAAATCCTGACCCCTTGTTTGCTCTCTCGCCTTCAAGTACACCACATATTGAGAAGTCAGGAAATATTACTCTATGCTCTGATGCATCTGTAACACCTTGTAACATAGAGGAAATTGAAAACATTTCCAAAAACCAAGTAATCTCTGACCTGTTTCCTCGGACTAAGACATGTGAACTGCCAAATGGTAAAGGGAGTCTGGTCATCAGAGACTCTAAGATAAGCAGTATTCATAGCCATCTGAATAAAGTGTTTCAGTGTGTTCTAATGAGCCAAGGAAGTGTGAAGATTTTACTATTGACAACAGGGAATCTACTGTTCACGGGCTATCGCCATTCCCAGAATTTAAAGTTTGTCATCCTTGTGCCTCTCTGCCATCAGCTTGTCTTCTTGCAGAGTCTCCAGAATCCTCAGTTGACCTGCTGCTTTCAGAGCCCTCAGCCAGCCTGCTGCCTTCTGAACGTCAGCCTGCAGCCTGCCATCTGAGCCTGAGCCTGCAGCCTGCCTGTCATTGGAGCTCGAGCCTGCAGCCTGCCTGACATTAGCACTGGAGCCTCCAGACTGCCTGCATTCAGAGCACAAGCCCTCAGCACCCCTGCCTACTACATCAGAGTCTCCAGCGTGTCTGACTTCAGAGCCAGAACTTCCAGCCTGCCTGCCTTCAGCACCAGAGCCTCCAGGCTGCCTGCCTTCAGCACCAGAGCCTCCAGGATGCCTGCCTTCAGCACCAGAGCCTCCAGGCTGCCTGCCTTCAGCACCAGAGCCTTCAGGCTGCCTGCCTTCAGCACCAGAGCCTTCAGGCTCCCTGCCTTCAGCACCAGAGCTTCCAGGCTGCCTGCCTTCTGACCTTGAGCCTCTATTTTGCCTACTTTTTGACCCTGTGCATCCAGTTTGCCAGCCTTTAGAGGTCTCAGTACATATACATTCAGAGACTGAACCTCTAGTATCAGAGACAAAACTCTCAACATGTAAGCCTCCAGGGCCTGGGTCTCCTGCATACCTGCTTCCAAAGTCTCCTGCATGTGTGTCTTCTGTATGTTTTCCTCCAGGGCCAGAACTTCAGGTCTGCTTCCTGTCACCTCTTTCGTCTTCAGCCAGTTTACCTTTGACCTCTGTGCCTCCGGCCAATCCGTTATCTGCTTTTGACCCTACGGTCAATCTTCCTTTGTTTTCAGAGTGCTACTCTTAGCCTGCCATCATCAGGACTTCAAACACCTTTAATTCAGGCTTCTAAGCCCCTGTTACTGGATTTGGACTCTTCAGGTTCTGCTTTCAATACTGTTGTTAATTTACAGCCTATTATCCTAACCTCCAGAACATCACAGTTTTCCTGCAGTCCTCTGGTATCTTACACTACATCTCTCATGGGAATGGACTTACTACTTGGGAGCAAAGGCTTTGAATCCAGTTCCAGATTCCAGGAGCCGGTCTTTGCAGGGGGAGTACTGTCACAACTTGCTCCCTGCGTTCTTGTGTCCACCACCAGGGGGCTGAACTGTGGGACTCTCCAGTGTTCTAATAAGCTTCCAGACCCTCCCCTTCATGTACATACTGACTTCCAGCCATTTGGACTCTACCTGGAAATGGCCATCCATTCCCAATCCATGCCAGGTTTTGTGGAAGCCAGCCTGCTCATGCCGGAAACTCCATTACCTATAATCCCCTGCTCACTGATTCGTCTCTACCCCTGCAGGCCAAGGATGGGTGGAGGAATTCAGCTCACCTGTGGCTGGCTGCTGCTAGCCTGCTCACACCTGATGCATGTGATTACTGTGAGCTCTTTTAAGCCCCAGCTCCCTTGAGGCCAAGGTTGGTCATTGTAGCTGTGTACCGTTGAGACCGATCCTTGTTTGCAGTGTTTCCTGAGCTTTTGATATCTTTGTTTCCAGTGTTTCCTGAGCATTAGTTATTCCTTGTTCCTGAACTCCTGCTGTTTTCCTTATTCCTGAATTAGCACTCCCTACAGTGCTGCCTTGACTCCTGAGCCTTAGCATTCTTTGTTCCTGTTTCTGAGCTGCAGCTATTTCTTGTTCCTGGTTTGCACTGCTTGCAGTGCTCTCTTGACTCCTTGTTTCCTGAGCTGTAGCTATTTCCTGTTTCCTAGAACTTGCACTGCCTGTAGTGCTACCTTGACTCCTGAGCTTTAGTAATTCCCTGTTCCTGAACTAGCACTGCTTGCAGTGCTACCTTGACTCCTGAGCCTTAGCTCAATTCTTGTTCATGCCCCAGCACTGCCTTCAATGCTACTTTGTTTTCTTGATTCCTGAACCGGCACTTTTCTAGTATACCTTTGTAGCCTCTCCTTCTGTATTTACCTTTTCCAGTCCCTGCCTTTCTTCTCACTTCCTTGGTTCCAGTTCCTAGTTAACTTTCTTTTTATTCCTGCTGTCTTGCTTCTATTACCTTGTACGTTTGTTACTTGCTTTCTGCCAAGTGTGCCATGTGATTTCTTCCTTTCCTGTTAAGCACTCCTCCTTGCTAGCTCCTTGTCTATTGTGCTTGTATTGAGTTCTACACCCTTGCTGTTACTGCCTTGCGTGTTCCTCTTTGATCGCCAGGATCTATGGGCACAGCTGACTACCTAGGTGGTGTTTCTTGTTCACTGTGAGTATTGTCTTCGAGTTACATTTATAACATCACCATAGGTATCAGCTCCACAGACCCTGCCTTTGCATGCATATCCTATTTGTGGGTATTTGCAGTCAGTATCTGTAATAGCAATTGTGGGTGAAGAACTTACTGAGCTTCAGTCTTACCGTGTGGAGCTCCTGAGTGCTTTACCCCACACTCCCTTTATTGTTAATGTTGTTTAATATATATGTCTTGCACATTCGTCCTGGGTGTAGTTATTCTGAATGCTAAATCCCCTCATGAGTGCCTGTCCTTTCTGAGTTTCAGCCATCTAGTTCCTTTGTACAGGCTTCCCCTTTGGATCCCTTTTCTCCTCTGACTTCCTGTGTGAACCTGGGCAGTGCTGTACTCCTCTCTCTGTGTACGTTTTCTACCCCGTTCCCAGTCCTTGCCCAAGTTCCTGACTGTGTTCCCGACAAAGTCTCGGACAGTCCCTGACACGATACATGACAATCCGGGACGATGCGATGCGTGAAGATCCGGGAAGCGCTGCAAGGATTCAAACCGCGTCCCCTCGATGCGTCGGTTCTTCCACAGCAGGGCCTGCGTCAGAGTCGGTGCGGTGATCTCGGACGCTGGAGTTTGGTGCACAGGGCTCGTCGCACGGCAGACACTTCAGCCGCGGACAGGTGCTGTGTCGATTCTTCGGCTGCGGTGATGCGTCGGAAATACTTCTCGCACCGCTGCGATGCATCAGAACCAAGCGATGCGTCGATTTTCACAGTTCTTTAGTCTTTTGCAGTTCCCAGCCCCAGAAACAACCTGCAGAGGCCCATAACACTGGCAGGCACCCCTTGGCAGGTCAGAACTCCCAGCAAAGAAGTCTAGGGGTACTGGGGGTGAAGTCTTTGTGTCCCTGAGACTTCAGAACAGGAGGCAAGCTCTACTTCAAGCCCTTGGAGATCTTCCTCAAGCAGGGGACACAGCACACAGCAAAGTCCTTGTCCTTTCCTTGGCAGAAACAGCCACTGCAGGCCAACCCCAGACAGCACACAACAAAGGGGCAGTGCTTCTCCTCAGTTTCTCCAGCTCTTCTCCTTGGCAAAGGTTCCTCTTGAATCCCAGAAGTAATCTAAAAGTCTGGGGTCTGGGCCCCACTTTTTATAGCACAAAATCCTTTGTTCTCTGATGGCAGAGAAGATCTTTGCCCAGCCAAAACCAGTTCTGTCCTCTCTGGTTTCTGCTTCCTGTCAGGAGGTGGAGACAGCATTGTGTAAGGCTGACTGGCCCATTCAGGTGTGAACAAAATCTCCTCCCCCTACTCTGAATGCAGCCCAGGTATATTCAGCCCAGCCCTAACTCACCCTGGAAAGGCAGGACACACCTCACCCCCCTAAGTGGCTGACTAAACAGAATGCACATCCCCAGCCCCTGTCACTCCTAAGCCAGACAGTCAATACGCTAATCTAGCAGAGGCAGACAGGATGGCTAAGCAAGAAAATACCTACTTTCTAAAAGTGGTATTTTCAAACACAGAATGTAAAATTCATCCTCGCTAAAAGTTGAATCTTTATAATCTGAGTTCAGGCAAACTAAACTTTATCTTTCTATCTTGTCCCAATGGAAAGTTATATTTATAAGATTTTATAAATGAACTCCCATTCTATCCCATGGGACAGATAGCCTTTCAATAGTGAAAAACGAAATTAGAAGTATTTCACTATCAGGACATGCCACACACATCAGGGCATGTCCTACCTTTCACATACACTGCACGCTGCCCACAGGGGTACCTTGGACCTACCTTAGGGGTGACTCACATGTAAGGAAAGAGAAGGTTAGGGCCTGGCAAGTGCGTGCACTTGCCAGGTCGACATGGCAGTACCAAACTGATCACAGACACTGCAGTGGCAGGTCTGAGTATCTTTACAGACTGCTTATGTGGGTGGCACAATCAGTGCTGCAGGCCCACTAGCAGCATTTGATTCACAGGCCCTGGGCACACACAGTGCACTGTACTAGGGACTGACTATTAAATCAAATATGCCAAACATGGAATCACCAATCCATAAACGCAATTTACAGGGAGCACTTGCACTTTGGCACTGAACAGCAGTGGCAAAGTGCTCAACGCAACTAGACCAGCAAAAACGAAGTCCAACACACAGTAAAAACATAGGAGGCAAAGCCAAAAAGACAGGGGAAACCCACACCAAGGATGCCAGGTCTAACAATTGCACTATTTGCTCGTCCCTCCCTCCTTATGAAAGACAGATAATTAAAAAGATCAAGGTTTTTCCTAAGCAAAATTGCAAGAAACTGTTTGGGATTCAAGAGATTCCAGAATAACTCTAATACCATCATGTTGTGGTTAGAGTGCTGTGCTGCAAGTTTAATTGCACCATTAACTCAAGGCAGTGGGATGATTAGGTCTGTCACAAGTGGATTCTGTTCCCATAAGTTGCCTCTAGAATTTCTCTAAAAGTTCTCCATACTCTAAGCATTCAATAATCCTCTCATCAGAAAAATATAATCAATCACCATTGCACAGTCCCTCCCATGGAAAGTAGATATAAAATTGTCCCCTCTGATCACAAGCTCACGCATATTCATTTTGAATGCACTAGGATAGGGTTTTGATTTTAAATACTGAAAATATATTCCTGATTTCTTAGGGTTCTTGATATCCATTTTCATGATGAAAGAGGGTTTGGGTTCCACTAACTATCCCTGTGATATCTCACAGGAGTTATTGTTACCAAAAATGGGTCTTATGTAATGCTCAGTGGGTTGTGGGGGTGTTTTCAGCCCATCTGACTTTCTGTCTCTGGCTGGCACATTGACAAGGTCCTCACTGCCAGAGGGTCTAGAATGCCTATTACGAGGCTGTTTTGTGGAAATAAATCCTGTATCACTTTAATCACTCCACTGTTCTCAGTATTGAAACTGCTCCTAGGTGGCATAAGTGCTATTGCATATAGCCAATAGCATATTATAAGTCATATTTGACTTATTTTGTTTGGTCCTGCACTAGGTACAGGATCACATGAAAAGGTTATCTAATGTGTAGACGCCATTCTTACCATCGTAGGGAGCACTCTACATTGCGATGAAGAATTCTCAGCAGAATTTTGAGGGGCTATACTCTTACGAGTAAAACTCCTCAGTGCTTGCAGCTTAGAATTCCTGAGAATGCCATAGACTCCCTTTGAGCGAAAGATATAATGTATTCAATCATGTACGTACTAAAGAACTAAACTGAACCTGTGACAGGTAATGACCATAATTTCATGAGTTGAATTGTTTTACCAATTAACTGGGTGTGAAGTACTCCAAAGTATGGAGCAGTCCTTTCCTACCAGTCTCACTGTATCTGTTTCTTGCACTGCCATCATGAAGAGGATTTAGAAATTCCATCTTTTGTCCGTATCATCTCTATTTTGGTGGTATCCCCAGAAGTGAAAACAGTGGCGTACCACAGAAGGATTTGCCCTCCCTGCAGAATGTGAAGAGAAGCCACTGTGTCGTCCAAATCTCCCAAACATGCATTAGCCTTAGGGGCTGCAGGGGCGTCTGTTACTCCCCTGGGTGGAAGAATAGTGTTTACCTGTGCATAATGTGTTCTGGGCGCCTCTATTCACTGCTTCGTCTCTGCACCGTCACATGCCCATAGCAACACAAATTGCATTTGTGCAAGTGACAATTACTGCAATAACTGATTTCTGGAAAAATATTACACTAACTTTTCAAATTTCTTTTGTTCCGTCCTCGGAGTTAGAAAGTGCAAATTTCTCTCATGCAAAAAACCTGTGAGCATAGTTATGAACCCATTAAGGGTGATAAATTAAACTTAAAGGCTGTATTAGAGTATAAGAAGTGTTATACCTGGCATCCTTGGTTATACCTCATATTTTAGAGGGTTCTCTGGCTGGTTTTCACCAGCCTGCCACCGCCAGACATGTTTCTGACCTCATGGGATGAGAGCCAGCGCTCTCAGAGGACAGAAACAATACATACTCTGGGCGGGGGTGTTTCACACCTCCTCCAGGACAGGATGGCCTTCCCGGGTGGGAAGCTTCAAAGGCTATGCCGCCTTTAAAATCCAACCCAGGAACCCCCAGATAGTGGGGGAGGCCAAGCCCCCTTTCCTGCTTTACTGTTGGTGGGAGGAAAGGTGGGAAAATTAGATAGATGAGGAGGAGGGTCCCCCTTAGCCTGCACCACCCCTAGGGGCAGGGTAGGGGAGGCGAACCCCTCTCCTGAAATTCCACCATCTTGAGATGGTGAGAAAACCTCCAATCAGGGCTTGGGTAGTGCCCCTTCCCACAGGAAGTGGTCACTAAAGGGTGCAGACACCTTAAAGGTAGGTAGCCCATTGCCTATTACCTGTCTCCTCTTGTAACGCCCATAAATTCAGTATTTAGGTGACTCCCAGAGACCTGAACCTCAGATTCATTGCACCAAAGAAGACCAGGACAAAGAAGACCCACTGTACGAGAACTGAAGTCCTGCTGCAGAAGAAAAAGTTGCCAAAACCTGCCAGCTGCAGCAAGGACTCAACAATCGCTGCCTTCTGTGTCATCCTGAATCTGCAAGGACTCCAAGAACGCTGGAGCACCTACAACCTTTGAGAAATCTCAGAGAAGCTTCATTCGAGTGAAGGTATCACTCCCCTGCACACCGCAGGCTCCGATCCTGTGAAGTCCAGTTTGTCAACTTGCTGCTTCCCAATGACCTAGATGTAGCACCAAAGCAAGAAGAGGTACCATAGCTGCAGAGGGTCAGATCTGCCTCTCCACCAAGTTTGGAGGCACCAGGACCTACTGGAGCTGTGGCGTACCAATACCCTAGGTACCGGACCCCCAACAGTAAAAAACAAGAAGAAGAGTCTACTTTGGACTCCCACAGCACCAGAAGCAAGCACCCTAGAAGGACATCGAGACACCCGAGACCCATTTCCTGAGTGGCCCAGCTGTCTTGTGATCGCCTCTCCAAGACTGCTAGGACTTCAAGACGCAGAACACATGTCTGACCTGATTGCTCTGCACCAGGCTCCAGCACCTTGCAACCAGACCTGCTCCCATGGTCCACAGGCCCTTGCGACCTCCTCCATCTAAGGAGACCCACCAGACTTACCTTGTAAGTCCACCTGTGCAGTACATTTTCAAGTGGCCCCCTTCGTCTTTGCGCACCAGTTTCCAAGACCCTCAGCACTCTGCTCCCACCCGATCTGTGACGCTCCCAAACTTCTCCTGCTGGAACTTTGGACCTGGTCCCAACATCTACCTAAAACAAGAAGGTGAACTTCGTGAAAGTATTGCCTGATTTAATATGCATTTTAATATGCATTTTTTCTCGTTTTCCCCATTGATTCCAATTGCGCACAAAAGTGATATATTTTCCGAACTGTAAAAAATCATAACTCCAAAATTACGTACCTTAGAACTGTGTTCTTGGTATTAAAAATACATAAAAATCAACTTTATTTTTATAAATTGGTCTCAGACTTAGGGGTCGATTCCGATCTCGGTCGGAGACGCACCCAACGCCATTCGGTCGGGAAAAAAGCCATGCGAATGCCTGTTTCCCGACCGATCCGCACATGAATCCGAACGAACAAGTACGATGCGCACAACAGCACAGATACCGACCCAGTCGTACTCCCCCAATCCAGGTCCTGATCCCCGACCGAGCCGGATCCGTAAACGCAGATACGAGTCGCCCGGAAGTCAAAAAGCAGCCACGTCCGGCCGGACAAGTACGATGCGCTTCCCGTACGCGCCGAACCCGTCGCTACGCACGGCACGTCAAAGCATCCGGGAGAGGCGCACATAAGCTCCGATTCGCGCTAGAACACGATCCACGGCTACGAGACGAACACGCAAGCGACGAGGACGAGGCGAAGCAACGACAAAGACGAACGAGACGAACCAACAATGAATGCCATCGTTCCGATCCTACCAATATTCTACATCTACTACCGGAACAGGCACGGATGCGTAGGGCGCAGAAGGTAGGTCAGACACCAACCACAAACACAAACTACACGTACCCGACATATCACACACACACACACAGGGATGCAGAAATTACTTACTCCAGAAACAGCAGCACCATAGTGGCGGGATGCCCATCACCAATGCCACATATACACATAGGGGCCCGGATGCCTGTCACTACTACCACCCCTACCCATGGGGGTGCCAGGTGCCTACAACTACTACCACCTCTACCCATGGGCGGCTGGATGCCTGTCACTACTACCACCCTTACCCAGGGGGTGCCAGGTGCCTACCACTACTACCACCTCTACCCATGGGGGTGCCAGGTGCCTACCACTACTACCACCTCTACCCATGGGGGTGCCAGGTGCCTACCACTACTACCACCTCTACCCATGGGGGGCTGGATGCCTGTCACTACTACCACCCTTACCCAGGGGGTGCCAGGTGCCTACCACTACTACCACCTCTACCCATGGGGGTGCCAGGTGCCTGTCACTACTACCACCCTTACCCAGGGGTGCCAGGTGCCTACCACTACTACCACCTCTACCCATGGGGGGCTGGATGCCTGTCACTACTACCACCCTTACCCAGGGGGTGCCAGGTGCCTACCACTACTGCCACCTCTACCCAGGGGGTGCCAGGTGCCTACCACTACTACCACCATACCCAGGGGGTGCCAGGTGCCTACCACTACTACCACCTCTACCCATGGGAGTGCCAGGTGCCTACCACTACTACCACCCATACCCAGGGGGTGCCAGGTGCCTACCACTACTACCACCTCCACCCATGGGGGGCTGGATGCCTGTCACTACTACCACCCTTACCCAGGGGTGCCAGGTGCCTACCACTACTACCACCCATACCCAGGGGGTGCCAGGTGCCTACCACTACTACCACCTCTACCCATGGGGGTGCCAGGTGCCTACCACTACTACCACCTCTACCCATGGGGGCTGGATGCCTGTCACTACTACCACCCTTACCCAGGGGTGCCAGGTGCCTACCACTACTGCCACCTCTACCCAGGGGGTGCCAGGTGCCTACCACTACTACCACCCATACCCAGGGGGTGCCAGGTGCCTACCACTACTACCACCTCTACCCATGGGGGCTGGATGCCTGTCACTACTACCACCCTTGCCCAGGGGGTGCCAGGTGCCTACCACTACTGCCACCTCTACCCAGGGGGTGCCAGGTGCCTACCACTGCTACCACCTCTACCCATGGGGGTGCCAGGTGCCTACCACTACTACCACCTCTACCCATGGGGGGCTGGATGCCTGTCACTACTACCACCCTTACCCAGGGGGTGCCAGGTGCCTAGCACTACTGCCACCTCTACCCAGGGGGTGCCAGGTGCCTACCACTACTACCACCCATACCCAGGGGGTGCCAGGTGCCTACCACTACTACCACCCATACCCAGGGGGTGCCAGGTGCCTACCACTACTACCACCTCTACCCATGGGGGTGCCAGGTGCCTACCACTACTACCACCTCTACCCATGGGGGGCTGGATGCCTGTCACTACTACCACCCTTACCCAGGGGGTGCCAGGTGCCTACCACTACTGCCACCTCTACCCAGGGGTGCCAGGTGCCTACCACTACTACCACCCATACCCAGGGGTGCCAGGTGCCTACCACTACTACCACCTCTACCCATGGGGGCTGGATGCCTGTCACTACTACCACCATTACCCAGGGGGTGCCAGGTGCCTACCACTACTACCACCTCTACCCATGGGGGTGCCAGGTGCCTACCACTACTACCACCTCTACCCATGGGGGGCTGGATGCCTGTCACTACTACCACCCTTACCCAGGGGTGCCAGGTGCCTACCACTACTACCACCCATACCCAGGGGTGCCAGGTGCCTACCACTACTACCACCTCTACCCATGGGGGTGCCAGGTGCCTACCACTACTACCACCTCTACCCATGGGGGGCTGGATGCCTGTCACTACTACCACCCTTACCCAGGGGTGCCAGGTGCCTACCACTACTACCACCTCTACCCATGGGGGAGCCAGGTGCCTACCACTACTACCACCTCTACCCATGGGGGCTGGATGCCTGTCACTACTACCACCCATACCCAGGGGTGCCAGGTGCCTACCACTACTACCACCTCTACCCATGGGGGTGCCAGGTGCCTACCACTACTACCACCTCTACCCATGGGGGCTGGATGCCTGTCACTACTACCACCCTTACCCAGGGGTGCCAGGTGCCTACCACTACTGCCACCTCTACCCAGGGGGTGCCAGGTGCATACCACTACTACCACCCATACCCAGGGGTGCCAGGTGCCTACCACTACTACCACCTCTACCCATGGGGGCTGGATGCCTGTCACTACTACCACCCATACCCAGGAGGTGCCAGGTGCCTACCACTACTACCACCTCTAACCATGGGGGTGCCAGGTGCCTACCACTACTACCACCCATACCCAGGGGGTGCCAGGTGCCTACCACTACTACCACCTCTACCCATGGGGGTGCCAGGTGCCTACCACTACTACCACCCATACCCAGGGGTGCCAGGTGCCTACCACTACTACCACCTCTACCCATGGGGGGCTGGATGCCTGTCACTACTACCACCCATACCCAGGGGGTGCCAGGTGCCTACCACTACTACCACCTCTACCCATGGGGGGCTGGATGCCTGTCACTACTACCACCCTTACCCAGGGGGTGCCAGGTGCCTACCACTACTGCCACCTCTACCCAGGGGGTGCCAGGTGCCTACCACTACTACCACCCATACCCAGGGGGTGCCAGGTGCCTACCACTACTACCACCTCCACCCATGGGGGTGCCAGGTGCCTACCACTACTACCACCTCTACCCATGGGGGTGCCAGGTGCCTACCACTACTACCACCTCTACCCATGGGGGGCTGGATGCCTGTCACTACTACCACCTCTACCCATGGGGGCTGGATGCCTACCACCACCAACACCCCCACTCACAGGATGGCAAATACATGCCACAAGAAGCACACACCAGCAGAAAGAATGCAACACAAAGACATCCCCCCAACACCATGACAAGTGTGTGTAGACTGTGTCAAATGCCTACAACACTGAACAGGACTGTGGACATACAATGTGAGCCCCTATCACAAGTGCCACACATAAATGTGTGTGGCACCCACAATGCAAGCAGGCCATGACCATTGTGGCAATGGGGTCCAAACCCCCATCATCTCAGTGCCCAAAATGTAAGTGTGGGGTCCATAGCAGAAGCACATATTGAACATTGTGGCAGTGGGGTCCAAACCCCCATCATCACAGTGACCAAAATGTGAGTGTGGGGTCCATAGCTGAAGCACATATTGAACATTGTGGCAATGGGGTCCAAACCCCCATCATCACAGTGACCAAAATGTATGTGTTGACAAAGAATAAGCTGCAACTGCCAAACTGCATGGATGATTCCTGGTCACAGAACAACAAACACATCAGTGGCAAAGTAGTGCTTGTGTCCCATAGCAACATAGAATGGGGAGGCAAACAGTGCAGTGCAAACAAGACATACCTTTGGCCATGTGCAGACAAACATCACCCATGGGGGCTGACACTGTCAACATTCATCAATGACACAATGACAGAAGTGACCATCAGAATGCAGACCCACATATTTGCACCAATGGGCACACAAATTCAGATACCCAGTGGAGACTGTAGAAGGGAGGTGAACAGATACCATACTATGGCAGTAATGGGACACACACACAATGATCATTGTGCTGACTGATGACCTAGGAGTCCCAGGGACAGCAGGGCAAACACACCAAACAACATACAGCCAATGGCACACCTAAGATATGCCAATGCAGTGGTGCCGATGCACATACACAAACAGGCAGACCCACACTGCACATCAAACACAACAGGTGAGGGGGGGGTACCAGTGTCCCCAGGCAACCACACAACACATGAGGAGGCCTGAATACCAATTACACAGATGTGCATACAGTGCCACACAAAGGTAACTCATGGATCCAAATCCCCTATGTGGGCAATCAGGCATTGTCAGATGAGAGGGAGCAGAAATCACACATGTCACACAAGCATGTAGGAACAGCAACTGACACAGCAAGACACACAGACACCACAGCACCACACCCAGGGCCCCCACAATGTGGTGACCCTGGGCTGCATTACAATCCCACTGTGATGACAAAGCTAGATGTCGTTCACACTGTGAACCACAGTCCTGTGTCCTGAGCAACAAACTACCATCACACCTACACAAGCACAAATCAATCAGCACGGCCAGTAAGCCAAGGCCAACATGGAGGCAGGGGTCTAGCCGGGCAACAACTCTCATCTGCACACACTCAACACCACACACCTCGACCTCCAACAATGTGCAGCAGTGAAGCTCACATGCACTGGTGACATTGCACATGCACCCATGACAATCCCAGGGGGGTGGTGGGAACCAAGGTGCAGAAACACATCACACATGGCCACTCTACCAGACTCCTGAATGTCTGACACACTGCACACTACGCTGTACATGGACATGACGGCAATACCACACCAACCAATGGGATCCCAGCCACAGTCACACACCTATGAAGAAGCCAAGGTCACCCACAAAGAACACACATAGACAACTACCAACATTGCAGCCCTGAGGAGTGCCAGCAGTCACACACACAACGTGTCACAACCAATGAAAGCTAACACAAACCAGAAATCACATGACAGGTGTAAACAACAAGTGCAAAGGGGAATCCTGACTGTGACACATCAGCGTCTGCCCACAAACTCAGCCCTGACAGCAAACACACCTATGGGTGACACCCTGATGACCAGTAATGTGCCATGCACCCACATCACAGAGAACCCAGGGAGAAGACTTTGGGGGAACATAGCTCAACTCAGCAAGCATCACAAACAGGAACATCACTAGGGATCCCAGCATGCACAGCAACATGGAAGTGAACACACACACATGCTCATACAACACACACCTTGGGTGCACGAGATGTCACAGGAGTACACACTGCCATGAGGGGACTCCACTCCTGTGTGAGGAAAGCTGTGCCATATGTCGCATCAGTAGGGCTCCATCATGTCAGCAGAACACTTGGTCACACAGTCAACAATTAGCACCAAATGAAGGCTCCCGTCACATCAGCCTGGTCATGGGAATGTCAACGAAATCAACAGCACAGATCCAACACACATGTATAGCAAGTTGCACTGACAACACAGATGAGTCCTTCCCCATTGATGCCCAAACCTGCATGTCCAGTGGAGATGGCCACACGGTCAGGGAACTAGACTAATTGAACAATGGCAAACACAACAGATGTGCATGGGTGGAACCCACAGATGTGACATTGCTAATGTAAGTAGGAAATCCCATTGCCAAATATTGAAAACATGACACCCTCAGATGCTGCTAAGGACGACATGGATTCACCACAGGATAGGACACTGTCCCCCTGGAACACATGGGTTCCTGCACAGTAACACTTCATTTTCATGAGTCCAAATATCACCATCACTGCAGCAAGGGCATGGTTAGCGTCATCAACATCATGTACATCAGAAGTAAAAGCACTAGAGAACAGAAAGTTGCTTTATTCAGCATGTGGGTTCAAAACTTGGAAGAACTGTAAGGTATCAACAAAGGCCAATGGCCAGTCCATCAAGGAAGTCTATACAGGGTGACAGTGGCAGATGTCACCCTACGCATGCCTGCACTGATCACAACCGGGGACAATCCCCTAGGAGGGGCATACAGGGGGCAGGCCAGGCACCGCAGGGACAGGATCAGGGCTCACCAGGAGGAGGCAGGGAAGGGGTGGTGGGTGCTGGAGAGCCACTGACAACTGCAGTGGAGGTGTCTGACATGGTGTGTGCCGGCACAACTGGGGGGCATGACTCAGATGTTGTGGGTGCCGGCACAACTGCAGTGGACCCTGCAGATGGAGTGGACAGGTCCGCCACTGCAGCGCCCAAGTCAGACAGGGTGATAGTGGACTCCACTGCAGTGCCCACCTCCAGGGGAGGAGAATGGGGATCAGGTAAGGTGGGCAGGACTGATGGGGAGGACACCCTCACCACATCAGTGGTACAGACAAGCGCAGCGGGGGGTGTGGGGCCGGAAGAGCAAGTGGCAGGGGAGAAGGCCTGACCCTTCTGGGGATGGTGTATCTGTGGGTGAGGGAACCTGGGGCAGGGTGTGGTGGGGGCACCTGTGGAGTGGGGGCCTGAGGGATGGAGGAAGGAGACTTGGTGCCTGAGCTGCAGGGCGGCGGCGGGGTCTTGCTCTTCCGGGACCAGGGGGACTTGCGGGTGGGGGCCTCAGTCGGTCTGCGCCTGGGGGATGGTGTCCGGGGGCCAGGGGCACTCCGCTCCATGTGGGTGGGCTTCCTCTTCCCCCTGAATGCTGGATCAGCTGGGTCGGAGGGGGAGAGGCCAAGGTCACAGAGGAAGAGCTGCTGTGTCTTTGGGGTTGCAGGTGAGGCAAGGGAGGGGTCTTTGGAGGGAGAGGCAACTGAGGACTGTGCAGTGCTTGTGGATGCGTGTGTTTGTGCCTGTGCCCCATCCCCTGTGAGTGTGGTTGCAGTCCCCTGACGGTGCGTGCGTGTGCGTCTTGTTTGTGGCGTGTGTGTCCGTGTGCTGCATGTGTCTGTGCTGGTGTGTGCCTGTGGCAGTGTGTGTGTGCTTGGGACGGGTAAGGTGCTGGGGAGTGTGGATGGGGCAGAGGCAGGAGGGGTGAGGGACTGTCGGAGGAGGGACACTGCTGCCGTCAGGGAGGAGTCCATGGACCCCTCTGTAGGTCAGACATGCCCGATGAGATGCCCTCCATGAATGACACCAGCTGAGTCAACAGACTGGTGTGTGCATGGAGGACACTCAGCATCGCTGTCTGTCCTACATGGAGCTGGCGGAGGAGGTACACAGACTCCTCACTCAGGGCAGCAGGGGACACAGGGGCAGGGGGTGCGGTGCCTGGCCCGAAGGAGACACGCTCCCGAACATGGGAGCCTCCACAGACCTCGGGAATGGGAGCCGACGGGAGGGCGGTGGTGGTGGTGGTGGTGGCGGGGACAGCAGCACTAGCTGGGGTGTGGTGGCTGCTGACACCCGCCTCCATAAGGGAGTCATCGTCCGAGTTGCTCTGGTCCTCAGCTGAGGTGGATGGTGCTGAGGACTCCTCGGTGTGGCTCCCCTCGCCCTCCGTGCCACTGGGTCCCTCCGACCACTCCTCGGCTGCTGACCCAGTCTGGCTCTGCAGCTCCTCCTGGTCCATGGAGCTGTCCCCTCCTGTGGCCGTGGATGTATCTGCAATCAATAGGGAAACAGACAGACATCAGTCACCTGCACCGAACGCACACACCACAGTAAGTACAGCACATTACAGAGCAAGCCCTGGCATCCTTAGTTGAACATTGCTAAAACTGCACAAACAGAACAGGAGAAGTCAATTGTCAGTCTGATGGTCAACCATGGCACTCACATCCCACCTGGCCTTGCACCCATCTGTCTGGTGTCTGTTGGATGGCAATACCCCAGTGTGGACACATGCACCACCTACACAGTATTTGGACAGTGCAGTGAACCCGGTGAAGCATGTGGACATGCACACATCACAACTCTTGCCACTGAGTCAGTGCAGGTGTCCGGATGAAAGGGATGCCCAGAGTCAAATAGGAAATGCATGTGATGCATACCAGCGACAGACACCATGATGCACCCATGTCCTGATAGCCATTGCCACAATGGTGTGCATGTAGCACATGTCACTCCCCTGCAGGATCACTAATAGGAAGTCACATGCCATGGCACAGCCATGCCTGCTAAGTCATACATCACTGTCTCCAGTCACATGGGCAGGGCAGCCAGACAACAACACTCTGCACTGTGTCACAATAGTAGATCATGGGGAATGCAAGTCCTGGAGCTGAACAAGTGCACATGTACATCCCCCACACACCACATCATCTGTACCCTCATCTGTCCAGGTCATACCCATTGGACATATGGGAGACCTGTAACACTACCCTCTGCACCTGAGCACATCACAATCTGCTGTGAATGGGAAACAGCTGCCTGAACCTCATATTCGCATACCCCAGTCTGCACGGTCAGGTGATCAAACACCTATGTGTCACACATGTATCATCTCCTATGGTCACATCTCCGGTGGCATGCGGAGCCCCAACCGAGGAACACCCCAGCAGACCTGACAACGAAGCCACAGCACACTGACACAGAGGCAGACACCTGAGGGGACAAATCACTGAGCAAAACGTGTCAGCTGATACACGGCAGTGGGAGTACAGAGTGTATTGTATGGCCTGGAGTAGGCATGACTGTCCTGTCCCACATGAATGAGGGATGAGCCCTGGACAGTAGGCAGCTGGCTAAGTATGTGTGACACACGTTATATACACACTCCTGGGGCACAAACATTGTTCCCACCCGCAGCATGGGTGTGTGCCAGATACCCCAGGCACATGTGGTGGATCAGCTCAGCAATTGGGCCACATATCAAAATGACACGCAGAACACATGTCAGAACACAGGCAATGTGTAAGCAATGGACCCACCCATGATGCCCACCACAGAGTCAGGGAAACAGATGCTGTCCCCCACCTTGAGTCAAGCAAACTGCAAGGACACAGTACCCAAGTGACACAATACCCTGACTGTAAGGGCCACACCTGGGTATCAGATGAGGAGTGGGCAGTGCACAATAGAGGGACATGGGTCCTGGACCACAAGACTGATGTACTGTGGAAGTTTAACCAGGCCAGAGGAGGGCACATAGCATGGCAGACATAGTTCACAATGCAGACATGGACTCACCCCCTCCTTGCTGCTCTCTGGCCTTCAGCTGCCCATCCAGATCAGGGAAGACCACCGCCAGGATTCTCAGCATGTGGGGGGTCAGGGTCCGGTGTCCGCCTCTCCTGCGAGGAGGCGACAGCTTCAGCTGGACCCGTGCGATCCTCCGGGTCCAGCCCCGAAGGTCCTGCCACCTCTTCTGGCAGTTGCGGATCCGGCGCTTGTAGACCCCCACGGATCTCACTGCCCGGACGATGGTCAGCCATATCTTCTGCTTCTGGTGGGCATCAACCTGTGAGGATAACAAAGTGAGAATGCCATAACTACACGTGCAACATAACCGTGCATTACACAGTTGGATATACATGTCTCAATCACAGGGGCATATGATGTACACAGGCAGTGCAACGATGGCCATGGACAGTATGCCAGCAGTTACTACATGGTATCATTGCCTGGGAAGTAAAACCTTGTTTAAATGCACTGTCACTGCACTATACCTGTCCAGTGCATGTAACTACACACTATGGGGGGTGACAACTACTCAGTGAGCCTGCTAGCCAGTGGCGTGCAGACTGTTAGCCTTGCTAGTCAGACAACATGCACATTTAGAAAGGCAGTGGACAGAACACTCACCTGCTCCCCTGCTTTCCCATACAGCTTGCTGTACTGTGGAAGGAGGCCATCCAGCAGGGCCTGGTTCTCCTCAGTGCTGAAGGCTGGGGCTCTCTCCACAGTACGTGCCATTGCAGGGTCCAGAGGGTGCAGAAACACCAGCAGTGTAGTGGCAGATGTCGTCCTGGAGCATGTAGTGCAGGCAAGTGAGCTCTCAGGGGAACAGCCAGCATTATATGTGTGCTGCAGAGGCAGATACTGTCCCATGTATCCAAAGTGATAGGTCCAAGTTGTTTGCATCATCTGAATCTGGCCAATACATGGAATTGCACCACTTACACACGCGCCCAGCATCCTTCAAATGTTCAACTTCATGACACCCATGAAATTGCAACATTGTTGTGGGTGACCAACTGAATTTACAGCATCAGACTCGTTCAAATTTTGAAAATGCGTCCGTTGCCAGGCCAGGCCATAGCCAATGGGAGCGCACCGATCGGACCATTGCTGTTCAACGCGTACATGGGATACAACGCGTACCCGCACACATTGAATGCAATGGGCCGGCCGGGAACACCGATCGGACCATTGCTGTTCAACGCGTACATAGGATACAACGCGTACCCGCACACATTGAATGCAATGGGCCGGCCGGGAACACCGATCGGACCATTGCTGTTCAACGCGTACATAGGATACAACGCGTACCCGCACACATTGAATGCAATGGGCCGGCCGGGAACACCGATCGGACCATTGCTGTTCAACGCGTACATAGGATACAACGCGTACCCGCACACATTGAATGCAATGGGCCGGCCGGGTACACCGATCGGACCATTGCTGTTCAACACGTACATAGGATACAACGCGTACCCGCACACATTGAATGCAATGGGCCGGCCGGGAACACCGATCGGACCATTGCTGTTCAACGCGTACATAGGATACAACGCGTACCCGCACACATTGAATGCAATGGGCCGGCCGGGAACACCGATCGGACCATTGCTGTTCAACGCGTACATAGGATACAACGCGTACCCGCACACATTGAATGCAATGGGCCGGCCGGGAACACCGATCGGACCATTGCTGTTCAACGCGTACATAGGATACAACGCGTACCCGCACACATTGAATGCAATGGCCAATGTGTGCGCACTGATCGGTCCATTGCTGTCCAAGGCGTATTGCCAATACAACGCGTACCAGCGCACATTGAATGCAATGGCCAATGTGTGCGCACTGATCGGTCCATTGCTGTCCAATGCGTATTGCCAATACAACGCGTACCAGCGCACATTGAATGCAATGGCCAATGTGTGCGCACTGATCGGTCCATTGCTGTCCAAGGCGTATTGCCAATACAACGCGTACCAGCGCACATTGAATGCAATGGCCAATGTGTGCGCACTGATCGGTCCATTGCTGTCCAACGCGTATTGCCAATACAACGCGTACCAGCGCACATTGAATGCAATGGCCAATGTGTGCGCACTGATCGGTCCATTGCTGTCCAAGGCGTATTGCCAATACAACGCGTACCAGCGCACATTGAATGCAATGGCCAATGTGTGCGCACTGATCGGTCCATTGCTGTCCAACGCGTATTGCCAATACAACGCGTACCAGCGCACATTGAATGCAATGGCCAATGTGTGCGCACTGATCGGTCCATTGCTGTCCAACGCATCCCTGTACAAGTCACTGGCATATGTCACCATGCCTGTCACAGGTGAACATATGCCAGCCACATATACTTCCCAGGCAGTGAGGGGCACACCTACAACACCACAGCCTGTCCAAACTGTATCCTAGGGCATGTAAGGCTGCATTACATATTCTGTGTATGGGGGTGAACATGTTGTTCTGTGGGTGTCACTTGGGGGCAGCCACCCCCAGGCTGTGCACATGTTTATGGGGACAGAATCCTTGGTGTTTCGTGTACATGACCACTGTGATGTGCAACTGTTCATATCTGAGCATGTGGCATGGTCACAGTTCACGGTGGTGTATGTGTATGTCATGTCACATACCCCCTGAGTCCCATGTGGGACGTTATGTTCAACCCAGGGTGACCCATTGGCACAATGGTGATGGTCCTCCACAGTCTGTGTGCATGTTGTGATTACAATGTCTCTGATTTCATGTGCACAATGGGAGGCAGTCTCCACATCCACGTTGTTTGTGCATGGACTTTGATGTTGTGCGTGTGTGTGTCACAGACGTCCATGTCTGTCCTGCCGAGGCAACAGGGACCACTACCTGTGGGGCTCATGGTTGTTTTGCTGTGGTGTATACATGATACACCATGTCATGCCAGTGTCCATGTGGCAATACAGGGTCCCTGGGAATCTACCTGTCGTTGAGCTGTGATGCCTGGGGCACATCAGTCCTCACATGTCACTGTGGCGTGTGTTTGTTATTTGGCAGCAGGAGATGGGAACTGGGACACGGCCTCATGGTATCCAATGGCACGACCTGGGACTTATTGATGCCACTTGTTGGACTGTGATGTTAGATATTGGCCATGTATGTGCCATACATATCCGTATGGAACTGCACACATCATGTACTTGTGCCTCATTATGATGTATCATGTGATGTTGAGTGTGTTCAATGCCACATATGTGGGGTGACTGACAATCTTGCTTTCTTCACCTATGCACTGCAGGGCACCAGCTGTCCATAGACCATTCCCTGACCTGGCAACGATGGTGGAACGTGACAGCATCCGACGGTACCGCTTCACCAGGCAGCTGATTGAGGATTTGGCAGTGCGCTTGGCACCACATTTGCAACCTGGCCGTCCGTACCCTACAGCGCTGACCCCCAAGGTGAAGGTGATGGCAGCCCTACACTTCTTTGCCACTGGTACCTTTCAACACACTCTGGCGACTGCTGGTGGGATGTCACAGACCATGTTCAGCCGTGTGCTCCGGGATGTTTTGGAGGCTATGTTGATATACCTGAACCAGTACATCTATTTCCCTAGACTCCAACGACTCACTGGCGTGAAGAGTGAATTCTATGCCCTGGGGAGGATGCCGCATGTCATTGGCTCCATTGATGGGACACATGTGGCTTTGGTACCACCACAGGCCCAAGAGCAGGCCTACCGTAACCGCAAACACTACCACTCGGTCAATGCACTGGTGGTCTGTCTTGCAGATATGAGCATCACACACGTGTGTGCCCGTTTCCCTGGTTCTGCACACGATGCCTACGTGATGAGGAGTAGTCGCATCCCGAGGATGATGGCACAGATGCGGAACCAGCGTGCCTGGCTTGTAGGTGTGTACTGACTTTGTACCATTGTGTATGTTCTGCTATGTAGTGTTCCACCCTCTTTTCCAACTCTGCTAATGTGCAATTGTCTGTATGTAGGTGACTCCGGATACCCCAACATGCCGTGGTTGCTGACGCCCCTCAGGAACCCTGTGACACCAGCCCAGATGCGCTACAATGAGGCACATGGTCGGACCAGGAGAGTGATTGAGCGGACATTTGGTCTCCTGAAGAGCCGCTTCCGCTGCCTCGACAAGACAGGAGGGTCCCTCCCATATGCCCCAGCAAAGGTGTGCAAGATTATCATCGTCTGCTGCATGCTCCACAACCTGGCAGTGCGGAAGGAGTTGCCTCTCATCCTGGATGACGATGACCAACGTCCGCCACCTGTGGAGGATCCTGGCCTGGACCACGATGCCAGTGATGATGATGATGATGTTGAGGGTGATGTCCGCACACAGCTCATCACCAACTTCTTCAGCTGAATGTGAGTATCCAGAGATGGCATGTCAATGATGTGAGTTTGCATGATATGTGTTGGTGGTGCTCTGGTGCTGTTTGAGTGTGTCCATGGGCTACATGTCTGTATGCGTGTAGCGATGTGTCCTTGCAGGTAGTCTGTACTCCCCAACAGTGTTGACATGCTAACTTGGTTCTGGGTGGGTATCTTGTAACATGTATTGTGCATGAGTATTGCAGTTCTGTCCTGTTCTTCAGTACTTTTGACTGTGTGTCATTTCTGTCCTTCACAGGGTACTTTCAGAGTCGTTTGGTCAACTGTGATCCCCAACACCGTGATTCGACTTCCCGGGTGGTAGCTGTTGTGTCCCTACAGGTGATGTGCACCACACCCATGGACTTCCTTCCTTCTACACTTGTTGACTGTGTGCCCGCTGCCAGGTGGGATTACCTTGCATCTGTGGTGGTTACAACATGTTGCAAATGTGTAATAAACCTGTGCTTCACTTTGTGATGTGCGTTGTCTGTGGTCACACATCTGACTGACATTTGCTTACTGCACCAGTGGGCTAGTTAACACAGACTGTGAATAGGTGTTGGGTCTGTGCAATGCAACGTATTTCCTGGCAACACCAGTGTAGGCGATGAGTCAGATGTCCATGGTGTGTATGTGTTGTGTAGCCCTGGTGGTGTGCCTCCCCATATGTGTGAAGTCGCCATGACTCACATGCCGGTGTTGTACTTGCTGTAGCAGTTAGCATGCACAGTGTCATTTCCCCGATCATCATCGCAACTTCTGAGACAACATAGGAATCACAACAGAGGCAAGTATGGTGTATAAGTGAGTTTATTGACATACATGTGTGAGTATAGTGCACAGGTTGTTGGGTGCTGTACATTGTGATTGTGATCCAAAGTTCCTAGATAATTTGGAAGTCCTGGTAGCAGAAATGTCCAGAGTAAAGTCCACAGTAATCAGAGACATTGGTCCAACTTGAGCTCCCCATGTCATGTGGGAGAGTTGTGTTGCAGTCAACAGGGTGAACAGTTTGCGCACAAAGGTTATTCTCCAGAACAGGTTTTGGCTTCCTGGGGGTTGCACATGGCCATCGGCCTCTCACTTGCCCCTCCTCGGACGGCCCCTCTTCTTTGGGGGGGACCCTCAAGTGCAGGCTGCTGCGGTGCAGGGGACTCTCCGCCAGAGTCATCCTGCCTCCCTGTGGCAGTTGCAGTTGTTTCAGCAGCAGATGTTGTGGGCACACAGGGAGGTGTTGACTGGTTGCTGCTCATCTGGCGGAGGCATTGTAATATGTCCCTATGCACCGCCGTCATCTCTTGCAGTGTGTCCCACTTGGACTCCACGCGGGACATGTGTGAGTCCAAGCGGGCATGATGGGCAGCCTGCTGCTGTTTAATGTCCCTGAGGAGCCCCACTACCTGGCTGAACTCTCCGGTGCTGGACTGGTACGCATCGGCTATGCGTGCCAGTTGTGGGTCATCATGCAGTCCAGACCCCTCTGTGAGCAGCGACCTATGTCTCCCACCCCTCCCACCACCCCTGGCGACATGTGCAGTACCTGAGGTGGCAGGCACAGGTGACCCTGGGCCACCTTGTGGGTTGTTGGTGGTGGTGGTGTCCATGGCCCCACGTTGGTCCAGGGTCCCTGTGCTGGTGGTGGTGCTGCTCCTTGGTCTGTCCATGTCGGCAGGGGTGGTATGTGTGTTGACAGTCATTGGAGGGGTGGGTGCAGGGGTGCAGCTGGTGGTCCTGCTGGTGCTGCATGATGACTTGCTCCGGAGGTGCCAGGTAAGTCTTCTTCATCCGAGGAGGGCAGAGGCTGTTCCACACCAGTGAGCTCCGTATCCTCTTGAGCCTGGGACGAGGACTCCTCAGCATCTGCTGCTGTGTCCCCATCATCACCTGTTTTTGGGAGACACACACAATGTATGTTATGTTTCTGCAGGCATCAATGGTTGACACACCTGACAGTTGTGACTGTGCCTCTGGATGCGGGCCTGTACAATGCATTGTCCTAAGTTGTCACAGTCAGGGGTTGATATTGGTGTAGCACATTGTCCTGCATTATTTGGGCATTTCTATGTGAATGTTGGGGTGTGTACATGGTCTGCATTGGTTGTATTTGGTTGTCATCCGCTCCTCCTTCCCACCCAGCCAGATATCCCACCATGGACCGTGCTTCCATTGCAGGGAGTGCAAGTTGTCTTTCAGGATGTCAGTCAGTGGTGTCCTGCTGTTGGTTGTTGCACAGTTGCCAGCAGGGCCTTGTGCTCCCCACAGCAGTAGCCAGTGTCAACCATCTTGTGAGTCCTTTTCCACTCCCTGTGATGTGAGCATGGTTGAGTGTGGTGTTGATGGGCCAATTGTGAGGGTGAGCAATATCTGTGCCTACAACTCCCATCATGCTATTGCCTCCACCCCCTTCCCAGCATGCCCATACTTCCTTCCTTTTGACTCTGCTTCCCTGTGGGGTGGGCTGCCTGTGCTGACAGGATGGCTGGGAGTGTTGTCTGGGCAGTTGTTTGGCTAAATGTCCCAGGAGTGTCCCTGTGCTTCACACAGCATGACCCAGGGTGGTGGTTCTTTGTGGGACCTTGAGTTAGGATGTGAGGCATTGCATTCTGCCAGGTGGCTTCTGTGGAGTATGTGTTGAGGGGATGTGTGAGGGGAGGTGCTTGTAACTATGGTCAGTGCTGTGAATCCTCCTTCCCACCCAGCCAGATATCCCACCATGGAACGTGCTTCCATTGCAGGGAGTGCAATTTGTCTTTCAGGATGTCAGTCAGTGGTGTCCTGCTGTTGGTTGTAGCACAGTTGCCAGCAGGGCCTTGTGCTCCCCACAGCAGTAGCCAGTGTCAGCCATCTTGTGAGTCCTTTTCCACTCCCTGTGATGTGAGCATGGTTGAGTGTGGTGTTGATGGGCCAATTGTGAGGGTGAGCAATATCTGTGCCTACAACTCCCATCATGCTATTGCCTCCACCCCCTTCCCAGCATGCCCATACTTCCTTCCTTTTGACTCTGCTTCCCTGTGGGGTGGGCTGCCTGTGCTGACAGGATGGCTGGCAGTGTTGTCCGGGCAGTTGTTTGGCTAAATGTCCCAGGAGTGTCCCTGTGCTTTACACAGCATGACCCAGGGTGGTGGTTCTTTGTGGGACCTTGAGTTAGGATGTGAGGCATTGCATTCCGCCAGGTGGCTTCTGTGGAGTATGTGTTGAGGGGATGTGTGAGGGGAGGTGCTTGTAACTATGGTCAGTGCTGTGAATCCTCCTTCCCATCCAACCAGATATCCCACCATGGAACGTGCTTCCATTGCAGGGAGTGCAATTTGTCTTTCAGGATGTCAGTCAGTGGTGTCCTGCTGTTGGTTGTTGCACAGTTGCCAGCAGGGCCTTGTGCTCCCCACAGCAGTAGCCAGTGTCAGCCATCTTGTGAGTCCTTTTCCACTCCCTGTGATGTGAGCATGGTTGAGTGTGGTGTTGATGGGCCAATTGTGAGGGTGAGCAATATCTGTGCCTACAACTCCCATCATGCTATTGCCTCCACCCCCCCTTCCCAGCATGCCCATACTTCCTTCCTTTTGACTCTGCTTCCCTGTGGGGTGGGCTGCCTGTGCTGACAGGATGGCTGGGAGTGTTGTCCGGGCAGTTGTTTGGCTAAATGTCCCAGGAGTGTCCCTGTGCTTCACACAGCATGACCCAGGGTGGTGGTTCTTTGTGGGACCTTGAGTTAGGATGTGAGGCATTGCATTCCGCCAGGTGGCTTCTGTGGAGTATGTGTTGAGGGGATGTGTGAGGGGAGGTGCTTGTAACTTTGGTCAGTGCTGTGAATCCTCCTTCCCACCCAGCCAGATATCCCACCATGGAATGTGCTTCCATTGCAGGGAGTGCAATTTGTCTTTCAGGATGTCAGTCAGTGGTGTCCTGCTGTTGGTTGTTGCACAGTTGCCAGCAGGGCCTTGTGCTCCCCACAGCAGTAGCCAGTGTCAGCCATCTTGTGAGTCCTTTTCCACTCCCTATGATGTGCGCATGGTTCAGGGTGGTGTTGATGGGACAGTTGTGGGGGTGAGCAATATCTGTGACTACCACTCCCATCATGCTATTGCCTCCACCCCACTTCCCAGCATGCCCATACTTACTTGCTTTTGGGTGGACTTCACTGTGTGTGAGTGTGAGAGCAATGGCAAGATGGCTGGCAGTGGTGTCCTGATGTTAGTTGGTGGCCAGTTCCCAGCATGGCCTTGTGCTCCCCTCAACAGAGCACCAGTGTCAGACATCTTTGATGGGGCTTTCCACTCTCTGTGGGGTGTGCATGCTTGAGTGTGAGCTTGCTGGGCCATGTGGGTGAGGGATGTTGAGCTGTGACTACCACTCCCATCATGCTATTGCCTCCACCCCACTTCCCAGCATGCCCATACTTACTTGCTTTTGGGTGGACTTCACTGTGTGTGAGTGTGAGAGCAATGGCAAGATGGCTGACAGTGGTGTCCTGCTGTTGGTTGGTGGCCAGTTCCCAGCATGGCCTTGTGCTCCCCACAACAGAGCACCAGTGTCAGACATCTTTGATGGGGCTTTCCACTCTCTGTGGGGTGTGCCTGCTTGAGTGTGAGCTTGCTGGGCCATGTGGGTGGGGGATGTTGAGCTGTGACTACCACTCCCATCATGCTATTGCCTACACCCCCCTTCCCAGCATGCCCATACTTCCTTCCCTTTGACTCTGCTTCCCTGTGGGGTTGTGTGCCTGTGCTGACAAGATGGCTGACAGTGTTATCCTGGGGTTAGTTTTGCTACAAGTCCCATGTGTGTCCCTGTGCTTCACTCAGCATGACCCAGGGTTGTGGTTCTTTGTGGGATATTTGATTGGAGTGTGAGGCAATGCATTCTCCCAGGTGAGTTTTGTGGAGTTTGTGTTAGGGGTGTGTGTGAGAAACGCTGCTGGTAACTATGGTCAGGGCTGTGAGTCCTCCTTCCCACCCAGCCAGATATCCCACCATGGAACGTGCTTCCATTGCAGGGAGTGCAAGTTGTCTTTCAGGATGTCAGTCAGTGGTGTCCTGCTGTTGGTTGGTGCACAGTTGCCAGCAGGGCCTTGTGCTCCCCACAGCAGTAGCCAGTGTCAGCCATCTTGTAAGTTGTTTTCCACTCCCTGTGATGTGCGCATGGTTCAGGGTGGTGTTGATGGGACAGTTGTGGGGGTGAGCAATATCTGTGCCTACAACTCCCATCATGCTATTGGCTACACTGACTTGCCCAGCATACACATATTTCCTTTCTTTCAGTGGGCTTCACTGTGTGCTGGTGTTGTAGTGGTGGCTACTTGTCTGGATGTGTTTGTCAGTTATATTTGTGCCACTGCCTAGCTGTAGTTGTAGTTGTGTTTGTACATGTGATGACACAGTTAAATGTCACTTTGTGATGGCATGTGTTGTGTTTCTCTGAGTGACATACACATTTTGGGATGATTCTGTTCTGGTTGCTGTGTATTTGCTAAGAGTGCATGGTTTGACTCTCCCCTTGACAGTGATGTGTGTGTGTAGTCGCAGAATATTGTGTACATTTGTTGTGTACTCACCAGGCTCTGGGATGTTTTCTAGTCCATAGACGCTCACTGGTGGTAGGATGGCCCGCACCTTCTCCTCCCAGGGCCTGAGGTATACTGGCTTGGCAGGAGGGCCACTGCCGGTGAATTGGCTCAAGATGTAGTCCTTCTTCAGCAGCTCCTTCACCCTCCTGCGCACGTCATACCACCTGTTCTGGATGTCTGTCTTTGTGCGCAAACATGGTGATTGTGCGTTCACCCTGTCGACGATCCTCTCCCACATCTTTGTTTTCTGTGACATGGGTGTCTGTTGGACCAGTGTACCAAAGAGCTGTGGCTCTACCCTGAGGATCTCATCTACCAGGACTTCCAATTCACTATCTAGGAACTTGTGATTCTTCTTTGGGGGCATGGTGATGGGTGGTGATGGTGAGTGATGTGTGTGTTGGTGTGCAGGTGAAGGTGTGTGAGTGTGTGTTTTGCTAGGTGTATGTGAGGTTTCTATTTGTTGTGGTGCTGATGGTGTGTGGCTTGTGTGATGGATGAACTGTGGGTGTGTGGTTGCTGTCTGTTGAGTGCTGGCAGGTAATTTGAATTTGCAAAGGATCATGGTAGGGATTTGTGTCCTTTATATGGGTGGAGTTGTGGGTGTGTCTTTGTTCCCTGCCCCTCCCCCAGTATTTATTGGCTTTGTAATTGCTTGTTTGGCCTTTTTTTGTGTATTTTCCCTTTGTACTTTTCGTGCATGTAGGAGACGTTCTTGTGACCGAGTCGGACCCTGCAGTTGTCTCGTACGGGCTTGTCCGTTTCGTTCACGCTGTGTTTGTGCTGTTTTCTATGCTGCGTACGCGTCGGTCGCGGTGTTTTGGGTTGCTTCGGCTCGCAGTTTTGTATGCGTGTCGGTCGTCCGGCTTGTCCTCCGTGCGACTCGGTCGTGTTTTCCACGCCTTGCATCGTACTTGGCGGGTGGGAGTCCGCGGGTATGTCTCGTTCGGTATGGTTCCGGGTGCGAGTCGGTCGGTTCGAATCGCGTGTTTTTCCGGCCGGATTGCTGTTTTCCGCGCGGCTCGGTCCTTCGGCTTGTGTTCCGTACGAGTCGGTCGGGTTTTGCTCGCTTCTCATCGTACTTGGCGGGTCGGGCTGCACCGGTACATGTCGGTCGGAATGTATTCCGGCTCCGAGTCGGTCGGTACGTTTTCCGGCCGGAATCGGAATCGGCCCCTTATTCTTTAGTGTGTGTCTCATTTATTGCCTCTGTGAGTACAACAAATGCTTATCACTACCCTCTGATAAGCCTAATTGTTCACCCACACCGCCACAAAAAGATCATTAAAATGACCTGCTTTTAACTCTGTGTATCATTTGGGGATCCTCTGGACTCTCTACACAGTGTACTTCTTTTTAGTACACTATATAGAGAGCCAGCTTCCTACAGGATGTGTAATGCTTTGAGACAGAATTTGGCTAATTTATATTGTTAAGTTTTATGAGGGTTGTTAGATGAACTACTCTCACAAATAGGGGAAAATAGTTGCGGTAATAGCCCATGTGTCCTGGGTAGAAACACAATTAGCTCATGGAATGGCGATCTTTTGAGCTGCCAAGCTTTGAAATGGGTCGCAGAAAAGGTATGAGGTGTGTGGAGACCTTCCTTAACTGGCCGAGAACAGAAAAGTGGGTGGATAACTCCAGCCTTCCTTTTCTGAGAGGGCTGAAATGAAGTTCCAGATTTTAAGTCCCTGGAAACCACTGGGATACATGTCAAGTGTTGGCAAAATACATCCTTTGTTCTACTAACTTGTATTTGGACTAACTTGTCAGTCTGATGGGCGGAGCTTTGTGTGGGGAGGAGTAAATGTACATTCAAAGAAACTTTCTACCTTCTTAGGAAATCTCATTAATGCCTTTCTGATACATGGATATTGTGAGACTGCATCTCACTAGATTCTGAGTGCACTTCAAGACCGAATCATTGTTCAAAGACTTGCACCGAGGACTGTTAGTCTAGAGGGATAAAAGGGTAAAGATCCTGCCAGAGAAGCCTTCTTAAATGTGAGGAACTTCTCTACTGTAGTGTGCAGAAGGTCCTGAAACAGAAGAAATGTTTGCTTGACAATAAGCATCCCAGTTGACAGTAGGGTTTTGACTTTCCTCTGGACCAGTCGATTGGTATAATTGAATCAAGTTCTGAAGAACTGAGGGGCAGATTTACGTTGCCTGGCGCATCCCTGCAAATCAGCAGGGATGCGCCAGGGAAGATGCGTGACGCAAGTTTACCCTTGCGCCACCACAGATGCGCCGCATTTACAATGCGGCGCATCATGGCGCAGAGATAAACAGATGCGTGACGCATCTGTCGGCGGAAGAGTGGCGCAGTACTGGAGTCGTGTCGCAAGTGCGACGTAACTCCAGTACTGCTCAGGGGTGCCCTATACCTAACATGCTGCGTCACTCCTTACGCCTGCTTGAAGCAGGCGTAAGGATTTGACGCAGCAGGGACGTAAAGTGACTCCGTGAAATCTTGTAGATTTCACTGTGTAACTTTTAGGGGCTTCCTTGCGCAGGAACGCCCCCTGCGCCGGCACGCCCACATGAAACCTGACGCAGGTTTCATGTGGCGCAGGGCTTTACAACGTGACGCATCTCCCTAGATGCGTCACGTTGTAAATCCCCCGCAGCATGGCGCATGATTTGCGCCGCCGCTGCGTCACAAAAGTGACGCAACGGCGGCACAAAATTGGCGTAAGGGGCTTGTAAATCTGCCCCAAAGTGCTTACCTCAAGGTAGTAGCAATGCAAAAATTGCTGTTGGGGCTTTGAAATTCAGAACATTCTCTATTAGGAGGCGTGAAGCGACCTGTTAAACCCCTATCTAACAAACATGACCTTGTAGGCTTTATTTTGTAGTTTTCCCTCTTCTGGATTTTTGGCACCAAAATAGAGACTCAAGTGGCACCTTGTGGGACATCAGTCTAACTTTGTTCTCGCATGTTTTCTGCGTCTTGCACCTCTGGCTGTGAAAATATCTGAAACACTTCAGCTGCAAAGGTACAACTGACAAATATGGCAAAATTATCTGGCCGCCTGGAATCAAGTCCCAGCCAATACAATTCTTTCCAACTTAGAGCTTCTTGGTGCCACATTTTAAATTACAGCAGTACTAGCCAATTATTGTATCCACGGCTTAGAACCTTTTTTGAGCACAGCCTTCAGTTTTGCCCATATGTATATAGTTTTTCAACAGAACAATCTGCTAAGTCCAAAGCTAAAATCTTTGACTGGGCAGAACCATCAAGATGAGGCTGGCAAAGTACACCCAAGGGCTGGTATGAAGGCGCACCCGAGTTCAAGTCTTCTGCATCTCATTGGCATCCATTGAAACTGACTTTACCATTTCTTTTGATACATTTTCTTCTGTGACATTTTACTTAATTAGATGTCTGTATTTTCAACTAAATCGAATTTGAACTTTGAAACTTTTATATATTTAATTTAATATCTGCCTCTGCCAGCTTGATACACCAACAACACCTCAAGCATTTTCTTCAATCTTTCAGTTCAGGCCATTGCTTCTAGATTGGGTGTGGGATCCTCTTTCAAACTTAATTAAATTTATGGGCTTTTCAGCTTGAGCAGTGTAGGAGCTCAGCCACAGCAGACATCCAGACAGTGGCCTCTATCCATATCACTTTATAGTTATAAACAACAATTGCTTTATGGCCATTTATGAGATAATATGAAGTAAAAGCATGTTTTACATTTCAAAAGTAGCAAAGATCATATCACACACTAGTTCCCATGGAAACTACTTTACATGGCTGGCCAAAATCGAACTGAAAATGCATAAAACTGTGCTAATTGGTGCACCCTTTGTATAATGGTAACCTTAGGCTATTCTTGATATTGAGGTAAAGAATGTGTGTTAATAAACCTCTTGAGAAAATACTTAAGAACAGATCACTCTTGAATTAAATGCCCAAGGTCAAAAACAATGGGGCAGATCTACAAGAAAGTGCCGCAGCGAGGCACCGCAAGCCCTTTTGCTGTGCCACGCTGCAGCACTTTCAGAGCACAGGAATGCGACATATTTACAATGATATGTCGCATTCCTGTGCTCTCCCCTGCGCTGGCGCACAAACAGCTGCTATGCGCCGGTGCAGGCACCCTTGCGAAAAAAAACAATCACTACAGTCATTCTCCTCTTTCAATGCATGCTGTAGAATGCAGCACGCATTGAAAGAGGAGAAAAACGAGGAGAAGTGAAAACATTTCTCCTCGTTGTGCCTCGCTACGCCACCCCTAGGGTGGCGTAGCATACTGACGCATTTCCAGGTTTACGATTCCTCGTAAATCTGGAAATGTGTCTCGTTCCATGGGTGTTACGTGGGAACACCCACAGCAACACCCATGGAACGCCCCTTTCACACAAACTGCTGCGTGTAAAGGGGTCATATTTACAAGGACAGGAAAAGCCACGCAGGATGGCTTTTCCTGTCCTTGTAAATAGGGGGCAGGGAAATTCGCTGCCAGTGCGTCACAAAAAGTGACGTACTGGCAGCGCAAGGGGCTTATAAATCTGTCCCACTGTATGTTACATTGCATTAGTGTCATTTACAAGAACTAGTTTCCAGCACTAGACCTTGACAAGGTGCTCTCCATTAAGGAAGGATGAATTGTCACTGGTTATGTGTGGCAGCATCCCCTTAGCCTGTTTTTGTACCACCGTTTGATGCTTTTTAGGGCCTCGACATGTACACTCTTTGTTCCTGGGTTAATAACAGCATTTGTGCAAATTCATATCTACCTGTGTGTATAATTCCTACATTGAGACAAGCAATTTGTTTTTCAATTGTACTTGTCTGTGAGTAGTATTCAGTTTCGGGTTAATGTAGGCCTGGAACACGTTATCAGTTCTCCAGGGTTAGACACTGCAATATAATAACAATCAAACACTGCTCTTAAGTGGGCAAGGACCCTGGACCCCAAGGAACCATCTCCACTGCATTGCTCACCCTAAGTATCCTTAGCTTGCTGTTATTTGCATGTTTCTTTGTAGTAAAGTGGCCAGCAGTTTTGTAGCTTAACTCTGAGCAGTCTCTTCTATCAGGGCGAGAAGAACCAACATGATGTCATCCTCATTCAGCGAGAGGGGGGCAGAGCCTTTCTTTCTGAATGTATTATGATTGTGGCAACAAGGATCATTGTGCATATGGATGCCCCCAGAATCAATGTCTTCCCATAAAACCCTGCAGCCAGCATACGTTTTCTTAGTTTTAGATTGGAATGGTCTGAAAAGATTGGGCTGTATTTGATCACAGAGGTTTATACCCAAATAGGTGCACGGACACCTCCTGAACTTGTGGCCCACCATGAAGTTCCTTTACTTTCTCAGCAGCTTTTTCATAAAGTAGCACTGTTTGTTGTCACCAAATGCCCTATAACTGTTGGTATACAGGCTTCTTCCCCATGATTGGGCAAAGCAGAAATAGGCCTAGTTATAACAACAGTACAACACTTATTAGCATGGTCCTTTCTTTGTGTCTCAAGACACAGACCAGGGCATGGTGACACCAAACAAGCCATAATATATATCATTGTATATAGAAGAACATCTTTATTCAGGTGATCATTGACATTTGTTAAAAGAACACCTCAGCAAGAAGATGTGCTAATGCAACTTTCAACATTATATCTGCTGCAATCAAATCCTAATGAGGTGCAAACATTTTCCACCCATGCACATCTTTGACCTGGGATGGGTTGGTCAGCTGATAAGAGGAGTTTGAGTGCTGGGAAATCAGATGGGCAGGGAGGTGAGAGAAATACTAAAAAGTTACTAGATATAGCAAGGAAAGGAGTTGGAAGCGGCAAATGAGAAAAGACAAATGGCCAATAGGAATGAATGAGGGAAGGAATGAAACCAACTGAAAATATAGTATTAGCTTCGGAAAACACCATTCCTGTCATTTTGTATGCTGCAGGAAAAAGTAAGTTATGATTTTTACAATTTTTAAAAGAGCTTAAAACACTGAAAAAATGTCACTAGAATTTACGACAAATAGAAATTGAACACAGGAAAGTTTAACAATAAACAGAGAAAAGTATATATGCATACAGCAGTCTTGCTCAAGTTGACAAACCGTAGGTTTTAACAAACATTTTGTAAAAGAGTAAAGTTTCTGTGGATAAGCATTTTCTAAGAGTATATTTCACATTTGAGTTACATTGACTGCAAACTATATTTTGCCATTTTAAGCTTTTTTTCAGATTTTAGAATCGCTATCAGGTCTTGTCCACTAGAACAGAGGCAGTGGTCAGACCTGTACAGCTTTATTCAACTTTTAAGTTAGGCAAGTGCAAACAAACATAGGGATATTCAGTAGTGGCTGCTACCGGACCCGGTGGGTGGTGGGGTTTAATCGATGATGAAAAAAGAAAAAAAAAACTTACCTGTAACAGCCGTCCGCTGCCTCTCCTTTGTCCTCCGCCATCTTCCTTCTTCCTGCAGTCCCAGCAGGCAGCAGGAAGCATCCAGCTCCCAAACTCCCCTGAGCCAATCACAACGCTGCAATGCAGCGTTGTGATTGGTCTGAGCGCCATGGATCGGCGCTCAGATGGGAAATGGGAGGCTTTGCATGTTCCTCACCAGGCTGTGCAATGCAGCCTGGTGGGGAAGTTGCAAAGTGTGCAGGACTGTTTGGCCGGCCCAAGAGGGCCGGCCTAGCAGTTGTGCGCACTTAGGGAGTGTAACCCACTCACTTAGGGAGTGTAAACCACTCCACCTCCTGCTTCTTGCCAGCCCGACCTGCGAGCCACTGACTGAAATAGGAAAACTAAAATGATAATAACAATAGTCATTATTATTTTATCTTTACTTTTGTTCAGTGGGGCGAAGCTTCTCCGCCTTAGCAGAGGAGCCGCCACTGGGGAAATTATGGCCAAATTGATGATTCTTGATCTCGTTCCTTGCCTGAAATGGAAGCCTCACCTTCAGCCGTATATCCATCAGGACTTTAGGCTGCAGGAAATAGAGCAGGGTTGATATGAATTTTCACTTTGGCTGAATTCAGAAAAATTGATTAATAGTAAAGTTCCCTGATTTTGCCCAATTACGCAGGCCAAGTTTCAATCTCAAAATCTTTATGAAGTTACAATGTTGCTCACATTTGTCATACCCTTACACCAAAATGTTATGTTCACACAGCCAGGGGATTTTGGTGAATACAGAGTGAGGTCACCAGTATGTTACAACACGCTATTTGAGTGCTTTACACTTATTGTACACATTCCCCACTGGCCCTCTTTGAAGAGGGCTTTGATGTCTTAGTGCTTATTGGTTGCTGATGTGTTATGAACACGTTTCAATGGCTCTCAGTTTAACGCCTACCTGTAAAATACATTTTTCAGTTTTAATTCTCCTTTGATAATAATCTAAATACATTTTAATAGCACACAGACTTAGTAATTATATGTATATAAAACTGTAGATTGTGTACGCTATTGAGAGTACAATCAGTTTCAGTAGCGTGGCAATTTGTGAAGCCATATGTAGTCATTTTAGTTTAGTGGGTGATGGCATCTGTTGGGTAAGTTGTATTATAATGGAAACAGATTTCCAGAGAAAATCAACATTGCTCACTCTATCTGCCTATGTTTTCATTTCAGGAAAACACATAATTCCTTTTCATATCTACAATATGGCTCCTCAACACTTAAACAAAAGTCTTACCAGAATTAGGGAAAACAGCTACATTATGTGTTTTTCATTTTCTTTGGCTAAAGAAATTAACGTTCAGAAATGATTTCTTTAACCTGGAGGGAGAAGATGTGTTACTTAAAATGTTTTTCTACTCAAAGTGTTATCTGTACATTTTCCTTAGTCTTTGTTTCTTATTTGAAATATTTTCTACTTTATCCAGCCCACTAACAAGCTCCTGGAAAATATTGCAAGCAGGGATTAATTTTTAATGATGCTTGGACTATACAGTGCAGTGTAGTCAGTAATGAGTCTTGAAACTCTTTCATGGGGCAAGGGACAATCTTATAAATAAAAGATTATAAGAGAATTAATTGCTCCTGACACATTTCACAATTCTATCTCAAAAACACATGTTTTTTACTATTTTTATTAACAGTACTCACACACACTTCATACTTCTTTATAAGAATATGTTAAGCAGTGGTGCATATCCTCACTGTTCAATGTACTTCTCAAAGTCCTTTCTGCAGAAGCTCTCTCACCCCTATTCACCATTTTCTATAACTCCCTCACTTAAGGCACCTTCCCAGAAGCTCTCAAAACAGTCCAAATCCTCCCACACAAGAAGAAGCGCCCAATAGTTCCTAATAACCTTACAAACAACCAGCCAATCACTCACCAACTCTTTGTCTGCCAAACCATTGAAAAAAATAGCATGGTTACCAATCCAGCTTCAGCTCACAGTGCTGCATGGAAACATCTAGACAACACCATCTTGACCACAAAGGTCACCCCTAGTTCCTGAAATCTTTGACAGGTTCTCTTCCTCCATGTCCAGCAAACACCACCAGTTCATTGACATCTCCAGGTCACAAAAGATCCCTATTACATTCACAGTCCCTCCATTGAGTTATCCGCCTCAACATAGGGCCCCTTGAAGTTCTATCAAAAACAGCAACAACGTTCACCAATACAGCAATGACACACAACTCTTCTTGAAAGTCTCCTTCACTCCACATAACTAAAACATCTAACACTGTCTGCCTCTCATCCAGACTTAAGTGTGTTTTAATGTGCAGCACCTACCTGACCTGATCATACAGCCCCTATATGGGAAACAGAAATCAAGACAGATCAAGGTAAACACAAGTATGGAGGATGGGCCAGACCATCAATCTCAACCCCCGAAATTAAGGAAAAGCGCAAGCCTATAGGACCATGTGAGTCTGCTCGTACCGTTGGGGACTTTCTCTTGTAGGATGGCAGTCCCTGCTAAGCATTCAACATTGCAACCAGCACATTGAGGGCCTAGAATCTGTCTACTCCACGCATCCTCTTGGTGAACAGCATAAGCCCATAGATAGTAAAATTATACAAAGGCAAGATTGTAAATGAGAATTTACTACTAAACACTACTATATTGCCCAGTCTACGATCATTGGTAGAAGCAGAAAATACTCCTATCCATGTGAACAAATACAAACCGCTCCTTATAGCACTTCTATGCTTTCTTGATTGAGAAATTGCTTATCTATATCAATTTTGGGACATTAATACAATAATTAACTATCTAATTTGCCTAAGTCTATTATTGTGTCCTGATGTTCTTTATTTGAAACTGAGCTAAATTATTCTTTTGATCTAAATGCATTGTAGGAAGAATCAGGGAATCTTTTCAGAATACCAAGTTCTGCTTCTTTCATTCTGTGTTGTAGTAGCAGAGCTTTAAGTGTGTATCATTTTAGTTAGACTTAACTTCTTTAGGAGATTGTGTTCCCCATTGTGATACTTTATTTTTACAGTATAGTCCTGAGAGTAGTGCATTTGAACCTTATTTCAAATCTGTGAGTTAGTCACCAATTAATGGTCCTCATTCGGTGGCTAATGTTGTGCTTTGGACATCCTAATTCCCACCACTCCTATCTGCGGAGAAAGATCCATCAAAAGGCCATTTTCCTCTATGGTAAGGGTAATGCTGTGATCCGTCTGGTTGTAGGGGGCCCAGCACAGTTAGAGGGACAAATAAGTAAGTAGTGAATTGAAAGTTAAAGCTAAAAATATTTATACTGCTTACGCTGGATCAAATCTTTGGTATTAGAGCTATGGTTCTGCCTAAAGATGTAAGGTTTTAGGTTGCTAAAAAGACAGGGGATTTATTGTCAAAATCCTAAGAGCCAAAGTTTTTTTTCGGCAAAGACAAGGATTGATGGAGTGCTGATGGAGTATTCTACCTGATGAAGTCAACTTATAGCAGCGAAGGCATGTGAGCATTAATAAGGATGTGTGCTGCTATTGCTTTTGCTAAGATTGCGCTTTTTGAAATGGCTGTGTGCTGCTGAGCGGAATGAAGTGGTTAGAGTCCACATGGTTAAAGTCCATGAATGATTGTGGTGCTTGATGCAAAGAAGCTGAAGTTGCAAACAGGTCCATCGTGGCCTAAGATCTCAAGATATTTACCTAGTGATTGTCTCAGTTTAGAAGACACTGAGGGGCCGATTCCGATCTCGGCCGGTAGGGCTCCGAATCGGATTCGGCTTAACCGGATCCGATTCGGAGCCCTATTTCCCGACCGATTCGTACGCGCGTCCGGACGAGCAAGTATGATGCGAAATCGCCGACCGACTCGTTCGGGCGTCCCAACCGCTCCGACCGACTCGTTCCCGGGTCGAACCGCACCGACCGACTCGCTCGGACATGACTCGCACCGCGCAATGGAGACGTTCCCCGGCCGGGTAAGTACGATGCGCGCCGCGAGCAGTCCGACCGACACGCGCCGTCCGGCTCGAAAGAGCAGTCGGAGCCGCACTTTGGGGGTCCGTGCCGGACCCCCCTGTATGCGTAGCCGCGCGAGTCGCACACAGGGGGGACCCATGGGTCCCCCCTACCTGTGCGTGTACGGCGCGAGTCGCTTCGCCGCGTACCCACTGTAGGGGGCGCCCTTGTTCGCCTCGCACCCATTGAGGCAATGGAAGCCCGCGTACGCGTTGTACGACCGGCTCCCATTGACTTCAATGGGAGTCCGACCGACTCGAGTACGATTGCATACGGACGCATCATACTCGTTCGGTCGGGCTGCACGGGTCCGATTCGGTCGGAAATCTCTCCGGTTCATGCACGGTCGGAGAGATTTCCGGCCCGAATCGGAATCGGCCCCTAAGTTGTCTTCTGTTTTGTGCTGTTGGTCGTGAGACGTCGGCCACAACATCTTGGTAAAGGGTTGTCTTTGTGTGTTAGTGGTAAACTGTTGGTATGGTTGATCTCATGTGTACTGGGAATAACGGTATCAATTAGGGTGGAATCACGCTAGTCGAGATTTCATTGAAGTAAATGATAGTAGGGAAAAGTTTAGTTAGCTTGTAAGAGTGTAATTCCTTTAGTGGAGCTGACAGTTTTATTTGTTGCTTGCCTTGTATTTTGATTTTGCTTAGTGAAGACATGCTGAATAAAAATGTAAATGAGGATGAGTTGCTGCAGAGAGTGAGATTGGTCGATTAGTGATTGGTCGATTAGTGTAAAGTCTCGCAGGGATTGGTTGACTAAGTCATAAGTGTTGTGCTGTTTTTAGTTGAGATAGCTGAACAAGAGAATTGTGGGAGAAATTAATTGGTTTTGCAGAAGACATTTGTAAATACAGAATTTAAAATAAAAATCAATTTTTTTAAAGCATTACAGAAAATTGTAAAGAAAGATGAGACTATATATGTTAGAGGTAAGGTAGAAGTACCACCTGAGGGTACGCCAGGACGCACTATCATGATGAACAAGGTATTACATCCACACATTGAAATCAAGATTGGCAAAACTGTGCTCTTCTACATCTTTGAAGTGGCCTGATGCATTGCTTCTGTGTTGATGAATTTGAGAACCAGACAGGACGACAGGATTGTCGGTAAGTTTTGGCAGAGACTTATTGAAGAAGATGATGGTTTACAGATTCTTTGCAATGGGACATTCAACTTGAGAATTATATAGAATTTAAGGGGGAAAATGTACGAAATGAAACCCCTCCTTAGACCTACCGTATTTGAAGCATTAAATACATGGGAACACATGGCACATGAGAAAGAGAAGTATCAAGGGAGATATAGGAGAACTATGGATCATTATGTAGAAACTAGATGGGATGCACAACAGAAAAGGAGGAGAGCAGCCATTGTACATAGTACAAGATTATATCCTGTGTTAGAAGTTGAAGGAGATGACAAGTGAAAGAAAAAGAAAAAAAGAAACATGCAGAGACAGAAAGGAATGACACAGGGAAACAGGGAGAAGAGAGTGACATAGATGATGAACTTTTAAATGGTTTATTGATAAATTGTCCACCCCCTTAAAATGAGATTCAGAGTGAGGGTGTGATAAAAATGCTAGCACAGCTGAAATTCCAAATGCACCTTTAATCCATGACATGCCCAAAGAACATACATGTGTTACTCCTGTAAAAGAGAGGACAGCATATACAGCATCAATGAATCTGATTGATTCAAATGCTCCAGACGCTTTAACTGTTCCTGTTACTATTGGACCTTTTGTACCGCTTTATAAATCTGGGTTAAAGATTGGCTTTACCTACTGAGGTAAATACAGCACAAGCTAATCCAGTAGAACTTTTTTTTTTTTTATTATTTATTTTTGATAAGCCAATAACAGATAGTACACATTGTCAAAACACAATGCTGCAGCAACCATACAATCCCTGGGTCACGAATGGGAGATAGAATAAATAAGCACAACAAAGGAGAAAAAAAGAGAAAAAAGGGAGGAATACCAAATACATACATGCCGATACTGTATACAGTCATAGTGGTCTGATGTTTCATCACGTCCACTGGTAGGACCTAACATAAATATCAATTCGTAGAGACCCGGCAAAGAAAAGAAAAGGAGCACAAGAGAGACAGAGAGACACAAAGTGCACCTAGAGAGACAAGCTAAGCCGTAGCAAGCGCTAAATGATCGACTAAAGCGCCCCATATCCCCATGCCCAATCTACGTTTTTGTGGCCCTTTAAGAGCATATAGACCATACTCTAAGTTACAGATGGCATATAACCTTCCTCGCCACATTTCAAAGGACGGTGGCTCTTTCTGCCGCCACAGTGACGCTATACATAATCTAGCCACGGAAACTGCTATAAATATTAAATACCTGAATTTATACATCTCATAGTTAACCATTGAGTCTTCCAGAACTCCCAATAGCATAATGCCAGGTGTGATCGTGATCTGTGCTGCTGTGACCTCCGTTAAAAAAACCTCCATCCTGTTAGTCAAATACCTCAGCTCTGGACACACAAAAAACATATGCAGACTGTCGGCCTGATCCATCCCAAACCGTGTGCATTTGCCATCATTCGGCCCGCCCCATCGTGCAATTTTAGCTGAAGTATAATATAAGTTAAACATGGTCTTATAATACTGTGTTTTAAGACTGGAGGATACGAGGAGATTTTCAGCCAAAGCAATAGATTCTTGTAGAATGTTCCCTCCCTGAGCTAGACTGGCATTCCATTTTAGATTCTGTGCCTCCAGATCATCAGGATGTGTATCGATGAGAATTTGATATAGGATACCAATCTTCCCCCACCCCCTAACTGTCTCTAACAAGTTGTTTTTTTGATCTAGACATTCTATATCTACCTTTTTTAATAAATAGTCCCGGATCTGCAAATACTTGAAAAAATCAGTTTTTGGCAGATCGAATTGGGAAACCAGTGATGAATACAACCATATATCACTGTTATCTACTAGGTCACCCAAGGTCAAAATACCCTTTCGTCTCCATCTAGCCATTGTGGTGTCCAAAAAAATCGATGGTAATAATGCAGAAGAAGAGGTAGGCATATAAAAATTGATCCTGCCAATCTGCAGGTACCTCCAAACCTGGAGCCATACCTTATGGACAGCACAAACCACCTTAAACCGGGTTTTCTTGTAATAACTGGGCTCTAGATTTTGAAAGAAGCCCTCTCCACTTCAGAGCCCAGCAGCATTTGAAAAATATGCGGGAACTCAGCTACCTTAATTTCTCCTTCCCCAAACAATAGAATTCCCATTTGTTGGAGTAAGCATGCCCAATAATAAAACATAAAATTTGGTACTGCCCAGCCCCCTCGTGATCGTGGTAGATTCATATATTTCATAGCTCTGCAAGGTTTACCTTGAGCCCAGATGAAACTGCTGCATATAGACTGTAGCTTCTGGAGTTGCTTTCTCGTGAGTTCCAGGGGTACTGACCTAAAGTAGTACAGGACTTTAGGCAAAATATCCATCTTTAGAACATTACATCTTCACATCATTGAGAGATGTAAACCTTCTATTCTGTCCAGCTCCCTCTTAATTTTCCGCACCATGGGAGTTCAATTAGAAACTACCATTTTATCCAAACATGCATTAATACGGATCCCGAGGTTTGTTGCCTCTTCAGTAACCCTGGAATCAGTGAATAGAGCTTGATTTGTGCGTATTATTTGCGTCTTGGCTATATTTAATTTGTAGCCAGAGTTTTGCCCAAATAGAATTGCTAGCCGTTCAATCTCTCTCAGGGCCCGGGCTGGCTCCGGCGAGACTACAGCAATGTCATCTGCGTGTGCTAGAGTTTTAAACTGTTCTTGCCCAAACCTCACCAGTCGAATACTTAAACTATTCTCCAATAAATTCAGGAATGGATTAATATAAAGGGCAAAAAGTAAAGGGGAGCATGGACAACCTTGTCTAGTACCTCTTGATATCGGTACTAGGTCGGATTCAAGCCCCAGCGCACATACGCGAGCCGCGGGAGATTTCTACATAGTTCTAATTGCCCTGATAAACCCAGGCCCGAAGCCTTACCAGCGCATGGTTGCCCATAAAAATTCCCATGAGACACAGTCAAACGCCTTCTCTGCGTCGAGTAGCACTACTCCACATGGTGCTTGATGAACATTAGCGAAATCCAGTAGGGCGAATACACTACTAATATGGTTGACCGTGCCTCTTCCTGGGATAAAGCCATGCTGGATGGCAGAGACTTAGGAAGCAATTACTCAGGAGAGTCATGTAGCTAAGATTTTCGCGTATATTTCCCCATCACAATTTAAAAGTGAAATGGGTCTATAAGACCCAGGTAGTGTGGCAATTTATCGTTTTTTTTTTAAAGATAATGATGTTAGCTACATCCCACGAGGCCGGGGCATCCCCCTTCTGTGCTTCCTGAAACATGCTAAGCATATCTGACTTTAGCTCCGATAAAAAGGTTTTTTAAAATTCCAATGGGAGTTTATCAGGCCCAGCAACCCTACCTGCTACTAAAGAGCCAACAGCCTCCACATGCTCTTTTGATGTTATAGGCTCTTCCAGATATCTCTGATCTTCTGGACTCAACATCCTTCTATATGGATCTTTATAAAAGGACTCAGTTCTCTCCTGACTATATTGATCCTCCCTATACAGACCCTCATAGAAAGCCCTGAAGGTCTCCAGGATTTCCGCCGGTGTTTCAACTACTTTACCAGCTGAATCTTATATTGCGGTGATTGCGCATTTGGCCTCCTTGCATCTAATTTTCTTTGCCAGACATCTGCCAGTTGTCTCCCCATACTCATAGAATTCCCTTCTATATAAGTGATATTTATTAGCGTTATCTTTAGACCATTGCACGTTAATCCTGGCCCTGCAGCGAGCTACCTCAGTTTGTGCCAGAGTTATACCTGTATTCCCCTGTAGTGATTGCATAAGAGTATACTCTGCACTCTGATGGTCCTCATATAGCCCCTGTACAAGCTGCCTCTGCTGTTTTTGAGCATGTAGTCCAAAACTAAGAATTCCCCCCCCGGAGTCCTGCTTTAAGAGCATCCCAAACCATTCCATGAGTGGTAGAATTTCGATTAATGGACAAAAATTGACTTAGCCACTGTCGAATGTGACCAATAAACTGTTCATTAAGCAGTAGCTTCCTGTCGAATGAAAAGGTCTCCCGAGGTCGCACCAGACCATACATTACAAGTTTTAATAGCAGTGGGTTATGATCTGAGGAGACCCTGGGGAAGACCTGAATCTGTGCCTCCGCTAGATAGGTTTTGGTTACAAAAAAGTAATCTAGTCTTGCAAGTTTTTGATGCGGGCAAGAATAGTATATATATATCCTGGGTCAGATTGCTTTAACTTGGGCCAAGCATCAGATAGACCATGATCATCTAGAAGTTGCTGTAAGGCCTTATAGACCTTAGGTTTCCGACCACCATATTTCTCTCCACCGGCATATAGAGTAACTTCGTCCAGTTGAATATTAAAATCCCCGCACAGTATCACAGGGGATGCCCAAGAAGCCAGCTTTGTATTCAGATTATCTATTATCTGAGCTTCATCAAAATCAGATCCATACACAGAGCATATTGTAAATTTCCTATTACCCACTAAGCATTCGGCTATCGCCCAACGACCACATTTGTCAGCAAGTGTCTTACCAAAGGATAACATATTAGAATTTGCAAGACTAGCTACACCTCTTATCGTAGTCCCTTGGGATGTGCATACCAAGAGCCTATACCCTAGTTCAGCTAGAACCTTATGTTTGTCCCAAAATATATGTGTCTCTTGGAGGCATACCACATCAGGGCATATCTTTCTGATTTCCTGTGCCACTCTTTGCCGCTTGGCCCTGTCATCAAGACCACGTACGTTAAATGAGCAAATAGATAATCTATCCATCATTGATCCACCTTTGATTGCTCGGACAGTGCATTCTCCCCCACCACAGCGCATCCTTTACTTCTGTTTGCTCTAAATCATTTATTGGCTTATTTTCAATTTTCACCCCCTTGAACCCACAGCAGCCCTCCCCCAGAGACACCCTCCACACCCACCCCGATGCTTCCTCTGCCAGCGGAAGCCACCCCACAACCCCATACATGGAGGCTGATACACCCGTAGGTTTTGTGTTATGGAGAGCCTTGCAGCAACCCCGATCCCCCCCCTCCTCCCAGCTTCACCCGACCCAGCTCAATGAATGTAGTAAGAAAGAAATAGAGCACAGCGTAATATAGAGTTAACAGCCCAAACTTATACAGGTATATCCAGCAACAAATTACACTAGCAATGTCCACCTGATCTTTTTAAGTACTGACCTCTCTCTTAGGATTTGATGCCCTGAAAACATTCTCTAGCTTGACCTCAGAGGTAAAAAATTGGGTTTTGTCTTTGCATATTATCTTGTTATTGGCAGTGTTCAAAAGAAACGCTTGAGCACCATTGGCCTGAAATGGATTAATTAACTGTCTAAGCTGCCACCTTCTTTCTACTGTTACATGACAATAATCAGGCCGGACAAAGAACTCAAGCCCTTTACCCTTTCTCTTCCTATCTGGCCTCGCCAGGTCGTACAAAGCCTGTCTAGACAAAAAATTAGACACACATATCAGTACAGCTCTGGGTCGAGGGGTAGAATGGCTAGACCCAGAATGAGTGTTCTGCCGGAAAGGGAACCGATGAGCCCGCTTGACCTCTATATCCCAAGCCCACTGTGTTAATTCAGGGAAAGCTTCTGTAAAAAGTTCCACAATGAACTTCCGAGGATCCGAGCCTCCCACACCTTCCGGCAGGCCAAGGACTCTCAGATTATTGTGACGGAGGCAGTTTTCCATATCCTCAAGCTTCCACAAAATGTCATTCTTCTGAGATGCCAGGGCATCTGTGGCGGCTTTCTGGGTAGTCATCTCATCCTCAAGTGTGGAGATCCTGTTTTCTGCTTCAGAAATCCTCTCAGCGAATTCCGAACACAACTCAGCCACTCGGCGAAGTGAATTTTGGAGCATGCGGCAAGCACCTTGCATTTTCTGGCTCTCAGCGCTGGCCTCATCTCTTTGTGTCATGAGAGTCTCATAGATAACAGCCAGGGAGATATCTTCCGGGTGCTCTGATGGATTGCGCGATCCTTGTCTCACTGTATCCCCTGGATCTGTTTCCACATTAGCAAGAGAATCACCCCGAGCGGATGCAGCAGCTAGATCCCCTTGTTCTCCAGAGACCAATGTTGGTACCTTCTTTCGTACAGTGCCCATGTCAGATGCCATGGTTCAAAGTGCCAGTCCCTCCTCATCCTGATATGTGCTGCTAGTCTTGCTCCACTGACCATTAGGTGACCGCCCCCCTGAGGGCATCTCGGACATCTGGAGTGACTCATCTCCTGACGAGTTGGAATGATCGGATAGGGAGAAGAAATGATCACCAGCGTCTGCCTCAGGTTGATCTGTAGGGTTGATAACATTCCCTTCCATTAATTGATGCTTGCCCCCATCCAGTTTGGTAACCTCCGCCTCTGCACTAGTGGGTGCAAACTCCTGGGTGTTCTTCCCGGGTACTGCTTGTGCTGGCTGTACTTGCCCCCTCGACATGTCAGTATCCCCTGAGATATACACTGAGGAATGGCTCGGGATACTCCCCTTTCCAACCCATCTATGGTAACATCCACAACAGGTCCAGAACCCCCTAAGGTGCCAGAGCTCACCTCGTCCGGTCGAGCAGTCAAAAAAGCTTCCTCCATCAAGTGCCCCTCTTGTTTGGCACTCTTTCCCCTTCTAGACGGCAGAAAGATCGCAGGAGTAGTTTTCTTCCCAGTCTCAGGAGACTGGCTGCTCTCATGTCCCAGGCCGGTTCCACTATCTGTAGCCACTCCATGTCGTTGTTTCTCTGGGTCATTTCTGGGGGCTTGACTAAGCTGGAGAGATCCCCGACCGCACGCGTCTTGGACCCCCCGGGCATTTTTCAGCAGCATAATTGCTCCGGCTGCCGTGATGTGGCTCTCAGCCGGGAGCCGATAGAAGCGTAGAGGGAGGCACCAAACCGAGCAGACAAGTGGGACAGCAGACCAGCGCACGGTAAGCAAGTCCCACAGCATTCCTTACTCCATCGGCTGGGGACCAGTTATTGTACTTTGCATCGGGGTACCTTATTGATCAAAAAGCACTTCGCCGTGCTCGAGTGGGAGGGAGGGGGGACGATCAGCGACGAGCGCTCACTCGGCCGACAGAGCAGCCGCCGTCTTGCCTCCTCCTGTGCACAGGCTAATTTTCTGATGACAAAGCACAAGCCGAGCTTCTGTTGCCAATCCAGTAGAACTTACAACGAGATCATTGCTTCAGACACCTATGGTTCCAATTCGAAGCGAAACTGCTGCAGAAGCTAGAAATCTAGGTTAGTTTCCAAATCAGACTCAATGTGGCCAGGCGAGCAGAATGTTTTTAGAATTGTCCGCCTTTTTATTGCCTCAGACCAAGTGAACCTCCTGAAATGACTTATCATATTTCTGACATGACCACGACTATGGGAAGTACAGTTCCAGATACATCTGCAATAAATATGTAACCTGGAACGAGTCCAGATTTGAGCAATGGAGGATTTAAATTAAATACTCCAAGAGAGCAATCAGGTTTAAGCCTCAAGAATTTGAGGGGAAACAGCATTTACAACGCATGCTTTAGATCGCATGCCATAACAACGTGGTCGTTACAACGACTGTGTTGTTACAACGCGAACCATTACATCGCAAGTCGTTACAACGACTTGCTGTAGGGGGCAGAAGGTGTTGGATTTACAATCCAGCACCTTCCCTGCTGTTGCACAAACTGGAGTAGGAATAGTAAATTATACTATTCCTAAGTCCAGCGCACCCCCTACAGCAAGTCGTTGTAATGACTTGTGATGTAATTGTTCGCGTTGTAACAGCGCGGTCATTGTAACGACCGCGTTGTAATGGCATGCGATCTAAAGCATGCATTGTAAAGAGATATATTCGAATTTGAGGAATGGCTCAAAGGCTATAGTACTCCTAGAAGTAATCAAAATGTTGAAAATGCTTCAGTTTCAGCTCCAGTCTCAAATTTAGATCCAGTTCCAGTACAAGCTCCAGTTTCATTTTCAGCTCCAGCTTCAATTTCAGTTCCAAGTTCAAGTTCAATTCAAAATTCAGTTCGGGAATAAAGAAAGCCAATTCACATGAGTAGGCTAAAAGTGTAATTGGAAGAAATGATTTTGGGAACAATTGATCCTTCATGATTAGATACATACCAGGAGGAAGTTGTTTCTCTGTAAAGACATTACTCGACCAGCGAGATTAACACATGAGAAATTGACCAAAGTGGCTCAAAAATATGATGTAGATATTCAAAAGTCAAAGGTTTTACAGAGATCATACAGGTTAAACTTTAGTGACCAAGACATTATGAATTTGAGAGCTCCTGGAATGAAATTACAGATTAAAGAGCTGATGACATTGATCAAGAGATGGAGTGAGAGAGAAAAATGGAAAGGTAGATGGTCGAAAAAGAAAGAAAGAAAACGTTTAGGGTACAGTCAGTACATGATGCCTTAGATGGAAATGCAGGAGAAATTCAGGTGCTCCCAATGAGAGAAGTACCTGGTGGAAGTTATGTTCATGTACCATGGACAAGACCTGAAATTTTGTCATTTACAAATGATTCCCCGAAATTGAGAGAAAATCCAGTGGAATGGTACAGACAGATTGAAAGATTTGTGAAAACTTCAGAAGTTTGTGGATAGATTTGAATAATCTGTTTGACATTTAGATACCAGGTGATTTGCGGGCCAAATGTAAAGTTATCATGGATTGGCCTGAAACAGAACCAGAGAGGGATCCTACAACAGGAGCACTATTTCCAGTGCTATTGAAGAAATACCAGCAGGTGATACATCACTTCAAGACTAAATTTTCCCAAAAAGATTGATTGGCAACAGATTGACAGAACAACTCAGGAACTAAAGGAGACAGTGCATGCCTATTATGAGAGATTGATACAGGCTTCCAAACAAAATAATGGTTTGGATAATGTCACTGAAAGAGATATGGGACAATTTGTTTACAGACCTAAGATTTCTAACATGACTTGACAGCAATTACTTTGCTGGCAAAGCAAATCGTTAGACAAGATTTTGCGTTATGCAAAATTTTATGGGGTTGAGATTGTGATGAAGCACAAGAAACTTAAGGAAAGGTTGATGGTTGAACAGATAAGAGCAATGCAGAAAGATCAGAATAAGATGAGTTTTTACAATATTTCTCCGGTACAAGGAGGATACAATCAAGTTCCGATGATGCAGGGTGTTAATGATTTACAACAACAGAATTTTCCGCCACAAGGTAGAGGTTGTAGTAATCTGGTAGATTCAAAAATTGGTGTTGATGTGGCACTTTTGAAGAAATGTAATCCATGTCATGCTTACAGAAAATTTGGACATTGGAAACATGAGTGTAAGTCAATTGTGAATAATGTAGGGAATCAGATGCCTAATGTAGAATATGCAGTCTCAAGGGAATAACATGGTGCAGATTCAACAGGCACAAGGCCAGAGAATGCAAAATCCTAATGTATCTCAGTCAATGCAAAAGCCCCAAGCTCAGATGCCCCAACAGAATGTTCAGGTGCACAGGTATAATGCAAATCAGAATCAGAAGTCGAACAAAAGCTCTTTATAGAACCAGAATGTATCACAACAGTATTTGATTCAGTTAGACGATTTTGACCAGGACCCGTCTGCCTGATGGTGCCTGAGGGAGGAGGAGGTCTGCGTACTTGGTGCAGCCTTAGAGGTAGACCAGAGTGGTCCCTTTGTGGATGGAGAAGTGGATGGGAATCATGTCTCGTTCCTTATTGACACTGGTGCTTCCAACTCTACTGTGAGAACAGCAGAGGTTCCTAACCTACTCCTCTCTGGAGAAACTATCCAAGTTGTAGGAGTTACAAACAAAAAGTTGTCCACCCCAATTTCAGAACTTGTTTTAGTTAAAATATGGTCCTTTGAGGGTAGACATCAATTGGTGGTGTGTGATACAAGTCCAGTGAATCTGCTTGGACATGAATTAGTGTCTAAGTTAAATTGTCCCATTTGCTGCACATCGAGAGGTATTGAGTTTCACACAAATGAGGAAGATGTTGTTTTTAAACTTGCTCGATAGAAATCTGATGTAGAAATGTATCCTCTCCTGATGAGTGAGGATTTTCCCATTGAATTGAGAGACACCGTGTTACCTGAAGTCTGGGACTTTACAGCTAAAGATATCGGACTAATCAAAGGTGTTGAACCAGTCCGAATCACAGTTAAACCAAAAGCAGTATTTCCAAGAGTCCCACAATACCATTTTACTCCAGATGCTATTGCCGGAATTACTCCTGTGATCAACTCAATGATTGAGCAAGGGATCTTAAAGGAGATAATGGGAAGTCCACGTAACTCTCCCATTATGGGCTTACAGAAGCCAAATGGCAAGTATCGTATTGTGCAGGATTTGTCTAGGGTTAATTTGATTGTTGTTCCATGTTGTCCCGTGGTACTGTATCCAGCTGTGATATTGTTCCAAATTCCATGTGAAGCCAAATGGTTTTCTGTTATCAGTTTAAATCAGGCATTTTTCTCAAGTCCATTGCACGAGGACAGCCAGTATCTTATTGCTTTCCGTTTCAGCCGTCATGCTTTGGCATGGTGCCAAGTCCCAAAATGGTATACGGAGAGACCCTCAATCTTTAACCAGATACTTAAGAAGAATCTTGAGTCTCTGTTAATGCCAAATCATTCAGTGCTAGTGCAGTACATTGACAACCTACTGGTGGCATCAAATACAAAACAAGCTTGCAGGATTGATACTATTGCACTTCTGAATCACTTGGCAGAGAATGGACATAAAGTATCCCCGACTAAGTTATAGTTTTGCAAAACAGAAGGCTTGTACTTGGGACCTCAAATTGAGAAAGGAGCGAGAAAGTTTCAAAAGAAAGGATTGCAGTGATTCCTAACATGAATCCACCGACTACCCAAAAGGAAGTCTGCATGTTCTTAGGAACGGTGGGCTACAGTTGGCAGTGGATTCCGAATTTTTTTGTTGACAGCAAAACCTCTACAGATGTTGACACACAAAGACGTGTCTGATGCGGTACCTTGGGATGGCAGTTGTATGACAGCTTTCACCATACTGCGAGAATGCCTTTGTAGGGCACCATCATTGGGAATGTATGATTACTATAATTGCTTTGTGATGTTTTGCAGTGAAAGGGAAGGCTGCACTCTTTCAGTGTTGACACAGATGCATGAAAGCAATCGCAGAATGATCGCATATTTTTCGGCGACTCTTGAACCTGTTGCGGCTGCATTGTCTGGATGCTTGAATGCGGGTGCATCTGCGTGTGTGAGCCTTGAACAAAGTGAAAGTATAGTCATGGGACATCCATGAACTGTATTTGTACCTCATTCAGTGGAGATACTTTTGACATGTACACAGTATCTGACTAACAGTTGTTTGACCAAGTACGAGCAGATTTTACTTGGTGCAGAAAATGTGACGCTCAAAAAATGCATGATTCTGAACCCACCTACTTTGATGCTATTGTCTGAAAATGAGAACGTGACTGATGAAGCTGAAAAAGATTGTGATGTGACTGAATTATGCACCAAATCGCTTCCGGATATTTTGGATGAACCATTGCCTGAATCTGATCCTATGTTGTTTGTTGATGGATCCTGTTTGAAGGACAATGAAGGAAATCTGAAACTAAGCTGCTTATGCTGTGTAGAGTTGGAGGTGTTGTGGAAGCATCATGTTGCAAGTAGTGTTTCTGCCCAGGTCAAAGAAGTTGTCACTTAGATGAAATGATGCACCTTTTCCAACAGGTGTGGTTTAATCCTAGATTGAGTGTAATGGCAGAGGCATTGTGTCACAGGTGTGTAGTGTATCAGCAACAAAATCCTGGAAGAAAAACACAGGTTGTTATGAGTCATATGGGTAAATCCGCAGGTCCCTTCAACCGAATGCATATGGACTTTATTGAAATGCCCATTTTCAATTGTTTGAGCTATGTTTTGGTCATGGTATGCATTTTTTCAAAATGGGTTGAAGCTTATCCGACACGCAGGAATGACAGCTTGACTGTGGGAAAATGATTTTTAAGAGAGTTGATTCCACATTTTCGATTTCCGACCTCTCTTGAGTCAGATCGAGGAACTCATTTTAATAATGAGGTCCTGAAAATGCTATTTGCAGCACTATAGGTTGAACAGAAGCTCCATTGCAGTTACCGTCTAGAAGCTTCTGGATTGGTGGAGCAAGTTAATGGCACATTGAAATCAAGATTGGCGAAACTGTGAGCATCAACATCTTTGAAGTGGGCTGATGCATTGCCTCTTGTGTTGATGAGTTCAAGAAGTACATCAGACAGGAGGACAGGATTGTCGGTGCACAAAGTAATTGTGGGCCGAGTGATGAGACTGCCAAGTGTTCCTGCTAATGCATTTGTAAACATAACAGACAATCTTATTTTGGATTGCTGCAAGGGACTGGCTGATGTGGTATGTTCTGTGTCTCACCAGGTTGGCCAAGCTGCTTTTACGGTTCAAGAGAAGCAGTGCCATGATCTCTGTCTATCACCAGGTCATACTGCACAAGGATTCCAGGGTTTGTTACACTTGTGGGGGGTTCACATTCATCTGTATGCCATTTGGCCTGGTATCTGTGGCCTCATGTTTTCAAAGGGTGAAGGATACTGAGGTGTGTAAATATGACATCCTAATCTTTGGGAAGGATATGGATGACCATGATAAAGTATTGAGACTTGTGTTGAGCTGACTCTTGGCGAGTGGACTGACGCTCAAGAAAGAGAAGTGCAGTTTCCGGACAGTTCTGTGACCTAATTGGGACATATGATTTCAGTAGAGTGCATCAGCCCTAAGTTGGAACCGGCAGAGATCATTATCAAAGCTCCAGTGACAAGAAGCAAAATAGGTCCTTCCTTGGGGTAGCTGGGTACTACTCCAAGGTTGTCAAAAACTTTGCGAGTGGGGTCCAACCTTTGAGGTTACTCCTGATAAAAGGGACCAGGTTTCAGTGGTGGCAGACTGCAAATGGGCTTTCAATATCATTAAGAATTAGATTGGATAGATGCCATCCTTGGTGCATTTTGATGTTTGTAAGAAGATGATTCTGACCACAGATGTCAGCCTCAGGGGTTTAGGTGCAGTGCTCATGCTGATGTTGGATGGTGAGGAGAAAGATGTGGCTTTTTTCCCCCCGAGCTCTAACGGGCACTTAGGAGAATTATTCAGTTATTAAGAGGAAGCCACTGGTCTGCACCTGCGTGAATTCTACATTTCAAGTTCTTTCTCTGTGGACTTCCATTCACAGTGAGGTCAGATCATTGTCCCCTTGTACAGTTATTTTCTTGCAAGAAAGAGGAAAGGGTCACTCCTATGATCCTTAGATTGACTGAGGAGCCGGGGAAATTTAACTTTCATGTTGAATTCCTAACAGGTGCAAGAAACAAGGATGCAAACTTCTCTACTAGTTTCTGGTTGTAGGTGAAACATGAAACTGAGAAGCAGTTCCTGCGTGTTGGGTGAAAGAGAAAGCCTTAGGAAAAGAGGAGTGGGAGTAGCAAAAGTGAAGGATCCTGTCCCCATGACAGTCAAGAAACTGATGGTTAAGTGCTAGCCTGCTCTGAGTGGTGTCAGATCAGGCCAAAATGTTTTGGAATGTCAGAAATTAGTTGAGTTTGTGTGGAAATGGGTTGATGAGGGGTGACAATTGAATTTTTCTAAGTGGTGAGAGAGGAAAAATTATCAATTTGGCTCATGAGGGGCATCTAGCAAGAAGCTAGCCAAGGCTCACGTGAAAGAGTGATACTGGCATCCTTTAATAGAAAAGTAAGTGGAGTGGCTGTGAGGGGTTGCAACCTTTGTGCGGGGAATGACAAAACTCGGCCTGCACTCTTGTCTTTAGTAGTGGTTTCTGAGTCACTGAAGATGAAGTCGGGTCTTGATTTTATGAGCCCATTTAAGTTGTAAACCCCAACAGAAAGGTTTGTCTTGCTGCTTGTGGAATATAACTTCAAATAAGTAGGTCTCCACTAAATGTGTAAGTTTGGCAACCCGTGGACCATGTTGAATTTTTTTAAAGAATGAATTTGCAAGCAAGGGTGTGTCACAGACAACGAGGTTCAGTTTCTTTCCTGAGAGAAAACAATTTTCTCAAACGTTTGTCTATTGTACATCAGAAAACTGCTTTCTACACACCCCAGCCTAATGGCTTAGCCAAACGAATGAACAGAAGTGTGAAATCTTGTATTCAGACAACAAATGATCTGAGAAGACCTCTGAAGCAAATGTTGTGAAAGAACTGGTGCGCCATTTCAACTGTTCCCTTCACAGTGACCTGAGTAATACTTTTCGCGAGTTTGAAAGGTAGAGTGGCAGGCACGAAGCTTAGCCCTGCTCAGTAGAGTGACTGCTGGCCAAAACCTGAGAGGGATGGGGGAAATGTGGTAGTGTGTGGAGGAGTTATCAACAGCAATGCAAAAAGAGATTTGACACCAAGACAGCTGTTTGTGTGTTTGCTTAAAAATTGGGAGCTTTAGTCTGGATGAGGAAACCGAGCATGGTGTGGGAGGGCAAGTCCACTTTGGCTGGCCTTTTTCCAAATGTTGAATTGGGGAAGAATGTGGTCAGACTGTACGTGGGTGAAGTTCGGAGTATGTGATGCTTCAGCACAATGTGATGCTTTAGTAAACACACCTGAAGCCCCAATGAAGTTGGCTCCAGTGATGATGTCGTCCGTTCACCTGTTTTGTGGTGCACCCGTACTGGAATTCATTGTGGAATTCATCAACTGAGTACGTTGTGATCTCATCTCCAGAAGAAGAAACCAGTGTGGTAGACAGACTATGTTTCACCTTAGTCCTTTCTATTTCCAGAATTTCTGTTGTCATCATATTTTCAAGGTTCCTTTGTTGCTTTCCTGTTATGACACCACGGTGTTCTTTTTTGCCTTCTGTAATTTTTATTTTACAGCAATATTACCCTTGCTCTTTTTTTTTCTTTTATTAAAAGAAGGGGATGTGTTGTTATTATTATCCTCTGCTCTTGTAATAGTGATGTCAAGCAAAGCCATAATAGGTCATGGAGACCTCTCATTACTATCAGTTTTGGCAGAAGCAGTTGCTGGGATGCTGCAGGACTAGATATTGGTGGTGCTTTGTTTCCTGACTTCTGTGCTAATACACCACTGGTGAACAAGACCTGTGTTGTGTTTCTCCAAGCCAAGAAACCAGAAGGATGACCTTTACAAGGTCTTTACCTATAAGTGACATAATCATTCTGAGAGAAGGATCGGAATTTCGCAGGCATTCTTGTTCATCACTGAAGGGCTACCAACCTATATGTGGATATGGGCACCTGTCAATGACTGGATACAATCAGCATTAAGGTACCTCGCCTTTAGAGAGTCAGAGGCAAGGATCACCCTTTCTGAACTCCACTCTTCTAATTAAGACTACAAAGGGTATTGCCCAACAATTGTTACACATAAAGAGCCACAAGGAGTAAGAGAATAATGGCAGAAAAAGTCTCCCAGTATGAAACAACAGCTTCAGAACTACGAAATGCGGACTAAGGGACAACAGAATTACAAGAGAAGTCCATAGGTGGAGGGCAGAAACAGCAGCTCAAGGATTAAGCAAATATGAACAGGAAAACAGTGCAAAAAGCTAAAGTTTAGAAATCCACAAGCAGAGGGTGAAGAGCAAAAAGAAAGATCACAGTGAACTTGTTATGAAGTGTTAGGAACTAATTATGTGTCGTTTGTACAGGCAAGTGGCTATGTGACTCAAAAGGCAAGAAAACAAGAGGCACCCATTTTGGCTTGTAACACTGTCAGCAAATTGTATGGAGGTGGCCATCTTAGCCTGCGAGTATCTGCCATGTTGGATGAGGCCTTGACACTTGAAAGTGCTGACCAACAGAACGGAAACAGGAAGTCACTCCTCTCCTCAGAACGAGATTGCAGCCTTCAGCGCTATAAGAGTAGAAGAAATTAGCACTATCAGTTTGCTGAAGATTGCTGAAGATTGGGCCTCACGCCACAAGTCCACAAGTCAATAACAATTCACTCACTGTTTTGCCCCAGAGAATGTTACTTGTAGTCCTTGAGCAGAGAAGAATACTGGCCTAAAGTAATCCACATGGAACAGAAATTAGGCTAACCTTGGCGATGGTCCAGATTAAGGAAAACAGGAGTCATCAGTGTGGAGGACATTACAATGGATAGAAGTTTGTATTCCTCTTAAGGTTGATTTGTTCTGTGTGACATTAGACTAGTTTCGGGAAAAATAAGTGTGCACCACTCCCCTGCCCCCATATTTTATGACCCCCATTTTCCCTAAGGGAATTGAACGCAACCTTTGTTCTCCCACAAAGGAAATTGAAGTGCAATAAAGGGCAACACACCTTACACAGATAGCCCAACATGTAATACAAAGCTAAGCGCAAGCAAAGCGTGCAGCAAATAGATAACTTACGAAAATAGAAAGACTAGGGTGTAACGCCTCTCGTCCAGCTGCCATACATTCATTTAGCATGGCCTGATGCATCAAAGTCAAGATTTGAACCTACACCACTCTTCTTTTCCTCGGCAATAAATCATTGCTTACATAAATTCTCATTATAGCCTGAGTAGGGAATCGTGACAAAGCGTTTGGTTTCCAAAGCAAGAAAACACACCTGAGGCTACTAGTGAAACTCCATGCCACCTGCAATTCAGATCAAAGAGAAGATTCTTCACTTTCAGCCCCCACCCCTCCTCCTCCCCCCTCCAAGACAAAAACTGTGCACAAGATCAGCAGCAGGCTTGTCTTGGCTTTGTCAAACAATCATGACAGCGCTGATGGAGCAAAGGGCACAACATTGTGCAAATATAGTATGCTAATTCGGTAGATACCATGGCAGAAAACACTGCTGGTAGTTCTTGATAACTTTGATCCAGCAATGCATTCTCCTCAAGACATTATATAGTGAGTAGGTCTGTGCTACCGGCAATACCACCCCACTACCACCCGCAATTCAATTCTGCAATGAGGGACATTAAATGAAGATGCTTTCAAGAAACCATGCAAAGGCATTGTTTTATCCGTGTATGCAATGCCTGTATGTCTATTTCTGCATGGGCAAAAAACGTCCAAATTGGGGGGTATATTTACAAGCCCCTATCGCCATGGGAACGTCACTTTTTAGGACGTTCCTGTGGCGATAGGGGATTTGCCTTATTTACAAGTCAGCGTTAAGCCACTTAATGTGGCTTAACGCTGCCTTGTAAATTAGGCCCTCTTTCAGGTTATGCTTAGCGTGAAAGGGGGGGGCAATGGGTGTTGTTGTGGACTTTCCACCGCAACACCCATTGATTCTGATACTGCCTCCAATTTATAAGGGAGGCGTAAATAGGAAGCCAGCGCGAAAATTAAGATCAGGGAAAACCTGGTCTTACCATGGCGCGACGAGGAGAAATGTTTCCTCGTTTTTGCTGTTTTCATGTGTGTTGCATTGTGCAGCACACATGAAAACACCAAAAGGCCAGTGACTGTTTATGTACAGGAAGATACCCCTTCCTGCACTTAAACAATCGTTTTTTAAAAATGCCGTTTTGCAACTTCTATGTGTGCTGCATTAAGCAGTTACAAAACGGCATTTAAAGATTGTTTATGTGCAGGAAGGGAGACCTTCCTGCACATAAACAATCTTCCCCTGCACGCAAACACCCTTGCACTATGGTGTAAGGGTGCCCGCGTTGGCGCTAGGCTGCTAAGTGTAGCGCCATCGCAGGGGGAAACGCAGGGCTGCACCATATTCTTCTAAATATGGTGCAGCCCTGCGTTTCTTAAGTGGCGGAGCGTGGCTTTAAGCCAGGAAGGCTAACGCCTCACTCCGCCACTTCCCTTCTACATATGCCCCTTTGTGTCTTTTTTTAAAAACTTTTATATAGCGAGAACTTGACCCAAAGGTATCAGAGCGCTTTACATGAACACCAGTTACATTACAGACTGACACATTCATTTTTGTTAGTCACAGGGAGATTAAGGGCCAGATGTACAACCTGCAAAATAGCGCCTCGCAAATTGCGACTCCCAATTTGCGAGGCGCTATTTGGCATGTACAACAGTGTGTTTAACACTGTTTGCAATTCCCGATGGGGTCGCAAATTGCGAGGCTCATGAATATTAATGAGCCTCTTGCAATTTGCGAGCCAATTGGGAATGACAGGCCCTCCCAGGGATGGGGCTTGCTGGGCTCAGCAGACCACCATGTCTGGGACTGCTTTTAAATAAGGCATTTTTGGTTTTTTAAATGCAGCCCTTTTTCCTTAAAGGAAAACGGGATGCATTTTTTTTTTTTAAATGAAACGTTTTTGTTTCATTTTTTAAGGGCAGGTAGTGGTCCCTGGGACCAGTGCCTGCCCTTAAAAAATATTTGTAGAGACAGTCACAAAGTGGAAGGGGTCCCTTGGGGACCCCTTCCAAATTGCGACTGCATTACCACCCTCTTGAAGAGGGTGGTAATTTGCGAGAGTTTTGCGACCGTAATTGCGGTCACAAAACATTCATACATTGCTTTGCGGACGCAATTAGGAAGGGAACGCTCCTTCCTAATAGCGACTCGCAATTCCTAAATAGCAAGTCGCAAATAAATTGCGACTCGCTATTTAGGAATTGTACATGGCCCTGGGCCATTTTGCATGCGCAAACGAGTCGCAAACCAGTTTGCACATGCAATTTAGGGTCGTACATCTGGCCCTAAGTGATTTGCCCAGAATCACAGGATGTTGAGCGTTCCAGCCGAGACTCGAATCCGCTCTAGCCATTGCTTATTGGCTAAAGGAAAGACCAAGGAGGATTGGTGGCTTAGAATTCTGGACTCAGATTCTTAAAGATTGCAGCTCATTCTCCAAGTCAAATGACGGAAAATAGTGCTAGGGCAGGAATAATCAACAGGAAATGTGGAAAATGTAGTACAGCAGAGTCTGAACAGAACACTGGCTGTACAAATTCGACAGCACTGCAGAGAGAGTAGCACAACGCATGTTTTTTTTTATTATATCCATATATAAGTAGGCTTTAGGATAAAGTGAAAAAAAAAACGTAAAAAGAAATTCCAAAAATCTAGTGCGAGTTTTCTTTTGTCAAGCTCATTTTGATGGGCGATAACAGGCGTCTTCTAAGCACATCAGGCATACATTTTAGACACATCACCAGAGCTTTTTTCATTCCATTACGCACCGCGCTCTCTAATATCTGCCGCCTTTACCTCGCTTTCTAACTCCCAATAACTTTCTTTGCTCTCTTTTCGTTGCGCTCCACATTTGCATGAGCAATATTTCACCGTTTGCGGTGCGGCTCATGCAATATACAGAGGTGGCGTTTACCGCCGAATGAACGAAAAGTAAGGCTGCCACATGTCATCTATAAAATTCTTCAAAAGATAGGAAAGTATTTATGCAAAATCACAATCGGTTCTGAAGCATATGCAATATGAAAACCAAATTGCCTCTTTAGGCTTCTCATCCTCAAATGTTTTATGGATTCTGGGGGAGGCTGCCAGCATCATGAATAGGCATTGCGAATGCTTCCACCCACCTGCTGGCTACTCATTGGGCCAGAGATAGCTGTGCGGAGGGAAAAAAAATACTGCTTTTTTGTACATTGCGATCCAAGTGTCAAGATTTCCAAGTTAGGAAAAACTACAGGTTGCACCAGAAGGCGCCAGATTGTAACACATACGCCTCAACTTGCATTGTGTTTATTTACGCGTCTTCTGAGATGTCGAGTGCCTTTTGAATGGCACATCGCAAACAATTATCTGTCCTCGACAGCTGATACCGCGGGCTATTTACGACATTATCTTCTCATTCGTATTAATAATGATGTTTAAAAGGAGTCAACAACATGGCAGCAGCGGGCACAAAGGAGAACGTGCGAAAATTATGAAAATAGAGGGCACCGAGAACAGAAAATGAATCCAGTACGAATCTTCCTGGCAAGACTCTTGGGATGAAATCCAGTTCTGACTCTTGCAGAAAAGGTCATGTAAAGTTAGTTATTGATTGTGCGATTCTATAGGTGCACGATTGATGACGGACACCCAAGGGCGATTGTGTTTCTCTGGTTGCTGCTGGTTCTTGCTGTCTACCAGTTGGCGAGTCTAGAGTTCTGACAATAATCCTTTTCATTGGCTTACACCGTTCCTGTACAAACGACGGTCAAGAATGGGCTACATCTAGGTAGCGCCATGTGTTTAGTTGCATTTCAAATTCTTGACACTTCTTGTGCCAAAAAATAGTGCGTCAGACTGGGGCAAAACAAAGAAGTGGACGGACATGGAATGAGAAAGGACTTTGGGTGGAGGAAGGGCAAAGGAAAGACTGCGTAGGAGAGGTGGGAGACAACCATGTTGCGACCAGTCTGGAATCGGATGGTCTGTCCAAAAGGGGCTTCATATACTAAGAGGATTAAGCCCAGAGAGAAATGCCTGCGCCAATGTGTTTGAAGTACATACAGAAGGTATTCTGAGTTAGATACCCTGTTCATCAGCTCCATATCATGACCACCCAAGAGCCGAAAAGGAGTCTCTTATTACACTTATGAATGTAAACCACTCTCTGCGAGTGTTTGATCGACTCCATTATGATTAAGACCAGAGGACGGGCTCGCTGTGGTAAATCCAGTGCATAATTTGAGCCGGTGGTTTCCGGTGGGGCCCACTGGTACTCATTTTTGGGGACAGGCACTTATGTTTTCTAATCTTACATTTCCCGAGAACAAGAGAGGGAAAAACACACGAAGCGGAAAGAGACAGAGATAAAAACCGACACAAAGAGAGAAAGCAGGGACCTGCAAGAGTGATATAAAGGGGCAGGGAGTGACTGGTATATGTTTAAAGAGCAGTCCTGTTTCCTTGAAGAAACCAGTGCTGCTTTTAATGGGAAAGAAAGTGTTTTCCATGTTTGAAAACTACAGGGGAGCGGGTAGCCAACCACTGTCTATTTCCCCTAAGGCTACAACCTTAAGGAAAAAATGGTCCCAAACCGATGCCTAGGCAGTGAAGAGCACAAATGGCATTCATTTCAATTCAATATCTTTATTCGGTCTGATTAGAATAGACCATAAAAGTACATAAAAAAATAATTCACATATCCACGATCTCACAAAAGATTAAAAGATAATCTTACATTAGAATGAGAACAGTTAAAAGAAAAGAATATGTGCATAAAAAAGCTTTAAAATTCCACATTACATCAGATAGCCGTACTTATAAAAGAGCAAAAAGTGCAAATCACAATCAAATTTTGAGGCAACAATACACTCGTGTAGAAATTGGCTGTGGCTTTGAAAAAAAAATGTCATTCATTTGTTGGAGCACCGTGCCCTTGATGGGCAAGATCTATGCCTTTCAGATATCCATGTGCTAGATGTTCTGACCTTTTCCAGGGCCCACTGAAGGTTATTGGACTATACATAGGCATTCTCATGGTATCAGCTGGTGATAGCAACTGCGTAATGGAAGGTAGTGTAAACAGACGACCCCTCAGCTTCGATCGCACAGACCACTTAGGGGCCGATTATGATGGCGGGCGGACTTTGTCCACCCGCCATCGCCCCGGTAAATGGGACCGCCCGCTATGTGTGCGGCGGTCCCGCACATGTGATTAGGATGCCACCGCCACGGTGGCGGTGGCATCCCCATTTCCAGCATTGTGGCGGGCGGTGCTCAGAACACCGCCCGCCACAGTGCTGGAAATGCATGTTGTGCATCTGTATGCACAACGTGACAGGCACCGCGCGGTGCCTGCCATGTTGTATATGCAAATGCAGGGGGTACCATAGGTACCCCCATGTGCACCCCCACCCCCAAAATACCTGGGGGCCCGCTACGGGCCCCCAATGTCAGGGACCGCGAGCCTTTCCATGGCGGCGACGCCGCCATGGAAAGGCTCATCACCGCCGGCATCATAATGTGGATGGCGGTGTCTTGCAGACACCGCCACCATATTAATCCCTTTCCGCCCGGTCGACTGATCGGCCGGGCGGAAAACATGCGGACGGTCTTTCCATCCGCCAGGGTCCCCTCCGCCATGGTAATATGGCGGGGGGGGAATTTGGTGGCGGACGGACGAAAATGGCGGGCGGATCGCCACCGCCATGCGGGCGGTGGCGATCCGCCCGACATCGTAATCGACCCCTTAGTTATTACGAGCTTTCAAGCAGTCAGAGATCAAGTGGGCTCTGTAGTCGCATCAAAATCACCCTTACGACTGCTTGGTTTTTGTTTCAATTTACTGTCATGGATTGCATAGTAGGATAGATGATATCTTTGTCAATCATGATCTACTTGATAGATGTGTCAAATTTGAATACTTGGATTGGACATTTTCTCTCTTCCTTGAGACTTAAATATGTCTGAGTTAGACAGGGCCTAGTTAATTTGTCTCTTAAGAGCTAAAGCCCTGTAGGATGTAGGACTCATCTCTGATATCCATACCAAACTAGAGAATTACCGACCCTTTGTGGAACAGTGTCTTTCTGTGCTCATGAATTGAAACTGAAATTAGTGATAGGTGGATCGTGCAGTGGTAACACACATGGGGTTAAATTGAAACTGGAAAAAGATGTTGCACACCTTGCCCATAAGATAATGAGGTTAGATGGAGACCTTTCTCAGCACCCTGAATGAATTGAATGCAACCCTGAGGACGATGTCATGCTGAACTTTCCTTTAACATGCTTGTTAAAGGTTGGTGGCAATGTACCATTCTGGGTTTCTCTCATGTCACAAATATGGGGTAGGTTGGTATGGAAGATGATTGGGTGTCCCACATACTCCTCCTCCAGGAACATTTCTCAGGAGTCTGTGGTGGCAAGATACATACAGCACGGATGTGTGGATATGGGACATATACATGACAAATTTGTCAAGTTATTTAATGCATAATTTATATTTGGGATGCAGAGGCACGCAGCCATGGCAAGAACCCAGCAAGATGTTTCCTTGCTGAACTCTGGCCCGGGGCTGCTGTTGTGCCTGCTTGGGATGGTAGGAGCTGCCCAGGAGGCATAAACAAGACCATCCGCCGATCAAGAATGACTGAGGGCAGATGGTCAAATGGAGAGTGGACACAGCAACTAAAACTAAAGGGGTGGCCAGAGTATCCTTTTTTTTCTTTGAGTTTTATATAGCACAAACTCGACCCAAAGGTATCAGAGAACTTTACATGAGCACCAGTTGCATTACAGATGGACACATTCATTTTGTTAGGCACAGGGAGATTAAGTGATTTGCCCAGAATCAAAGGGTGTTAAGTGTCCCTGCCGAGGCTCAAACCCGGTTCCCCAGCTTCGAGGTCGACCCTCTAGCTGTTAGGTATGTGAGCAGGCATCACAAGATGATAGCCACCACATTACAAAGAACATTTCACCAGGAGAGACTCTAACTGCAAGTGAGCAAGGGCATAGAGCCCGAGTTACAGTCTGAATCCGCTGCATAACCTTAGAACGTGGTGTTGAGGGGAGCCAGCATGTGGAGGGAATCCCCAGAGATCAACAGGGATGTGCCAGGATTCCACAACCGGGGACGGGCCCAGTGCATTGGCAGTGGTGCAACTCAATGTAGGAGCTGCACTGAAATCTGAAAACACGCTTGGTCATTCCATCCTGAGGCTACAAGCTTAGGGAAGCAGTATGAGTGGCTAGAGACAAATAGAAGAGAGAAGGTTTGAAACCAAATCTGGCCTCTCTGGAGAAGCCAGCCGGGCTCAGCTAGGTGTCCAGGAAGAGTGACACAGCCTGTCTGGCCTTTCTTGCTGGATGTCAGCAGTGCCCTGGAGCCATGAAACTTAATAAGATTTCACTGCATTGGAGGACACAGCTCCTACCCACCAAGCCATAGGGGAGTGGAGGAAAAGAAGAAAGGCCTGAGACCCGATGCAAACTGTAATACAACAAGTAAGGAGGCTTCCCCAAACACCTCAATTCCACAACAAGAGCCAGGAAACAAGAATTCGGGTCCTACATTGACACAAATTAGTCCACCATCACCCTCCTTTTGCCAAGGAAAGACTTAAACTATGACATGAAACGTTCATTTAAATAAATAAAGGAATTCTCATCAAGCTCTACTTTCACAAACTTTGCTCAGCTGTGATTGATGAACTTATTCCCAAGGAAGCCTTGCCACCTAGCTTGTGAGGTCCTTAGCCACCTGGCTGTGTTTACATAGCCAGACACATACTTACAAAGTGAGCTACAAGAAGGGACCAAAGGGCGAGAACAAGTTTCCTCCCACAATCAAATTCTAGACTCAAAAATATTACAAATGGAGCAATCTCAACATTTATTGGCAGACTGGAATGAAAGCCAGGGGGATGAAAAAAGGTTCCTGATTGAAGGGACCAAGAGCTCAAGTGAAAATGGCATCCTTGAGAAGCAATCTCAAACTCCACACGTCAAATACATGTTGGGATAATATAAAAAAGACAGGAAGGAGCAAGAGGGAAGTCAACTAACTGAAAATGAGACCCCTCTAAACCCAGCTGAGGCGTAGTGTCCAGTGACAGAAGGAGCCATGCAATAGTTAACAAGAATATTTAAATCAAAGCTTTCTTGACATATAGAAGTTCTTATCTGAGTTAGATCACAGTCTTAAAAAAGCAGAGAACAGACTAGACCAAGTAGAAACCTTCATTGCCGAACAGGGGTACAAACAAGATGTACTAGAGGAAAGGTTGTCAACTCTCAAGAGACTCTACACTAACTTGTTGAAAAACTTAGAAAACATCCAGAAGGAACAATATTAAAATCAGGGGCATCAACTATGAGGTCCTCAATGCGTATACCTGAAGACCCTCTTTTGACAGATCCTGTCCAAAAATGAAGAATTTGTGATCAAATTAGCTAAGACCTGCAGATTGTTTTTCATCCTACCAAATCCGGCAAAAGTTACCACCAGACATTCTCATGAGAGTTATTTTTTTGAAATTAAAAGCAAAGGTGAAGACCAAAGCAAGGACAATGAAAATGATACAATTCCGAGGAGACAAAGTTTTACTCTTCCATGATGTCTCTTCAGTCACACTAGAGCAGCTTTAGTGACATTAACACAACCCCTTGTTACACCACTTTTGTAGGAATAAGACAGGGCCTAAATATCCAAGACGTAACAATTGTCTGCATCTAAGACCCCAATGAACAGAGGATCAAATTATTTCTGTCTTTCTTCTCTAAGATTGCCGCCTTCTCACAAGACTACCTAATCATAGGTGGTGAACTTTAATACCGTATTGAACACTAACATAGACAGGTCAACCAACAGGCAAGGTCATGCACACACTCGACAGAATCACCATTGAGTGGACTCAAAGATTTAGGGCTTCATGATATATGGCGGTTGCAACATCTCCAAGAAAGGGATTACACATTTTACTCACAATTTCACAAAATGCACTCTAGGATAATTTCTTTTACTTGTGAATAGAATTGTCCTTAATTCCATCCTGGAGACCAAAATCGAAATAGGGGCCTTGCTTGACTATTCCCTAATTACTATAACTCTGAGCTTTCATGTGTTGAAAACTACTGATGACAGGTTTTAATTTTTCAATAAAATAGCCTTTAGGGACATCACGCCAAGAATTGCTATTGCTGAGACCATAGGTCAGTATATTGAGGAGAACAATACTGGCAAAGCATCTCTCAATACAGTAGGTGAGGCAGCAAAGGGAGTCCCCAGAGGGGAATTAATATCCACAAATCTGCAGATCAAAAATGGTTCACAGGTAAAAAAAAGAAACCTCAAATCTAGAATCCTGCTAGAATCGCAGTAAGAAAATGATTGATTTCACAGAACATACGGTGACTACGTAAGGCCTGAAGGGAGATAGAATAAATATTGATCTGAGAAACTGCAAGGAGAATGATGCATACAGGCAAAGAATATTATGAGAAGGGACGAAAGGTAGACCTCATTTTAGCCAATAACCTAAAACAATCCAAACTCACAATTACATATGCTGAATAGATGATGAGGAAGGGGAAACATTTGGAACAACAGACAACATACTCCATACATTAATAACATATTACACATTCCTTTATCAGAGTGAAACTCTGATGAAGACCTCCAGAATTCATATCTTGGAATCTATAATCTCCCTCTGATACACCAAGAATTGATAGAGGAACTTGAAGCCCCAATGTCCCCTCAGGAGGTCAAATATGCAATCCAGGGAATGCCATGAAACAAAGTCCTAGGTCCATTAGACTTTCCTCAAACATTTTTAAAGCTTTTTGAGATATTGTGGCAGAACCCCATAACACATTTTATCACCTGGGGAATGCATGGAAAGTTACAGACTGCATGTTGGAATCCATAATTACTGTTCTAAAAAGACCCCAAAATATGTTAATCATGCTCCCATAACCAAAACTCTAACATAGTTACAAGAATTCGTTGTGGCCGCGGGGGCCATTGCCTGCCCTCCTTTCCCCAAGGGCACTAGAGGTTGTGGGTGCCCCTGGTGGGACCGGAGCACAGACTTAAAAAAAAAAGATCTGTACCTCCCCCCGCACACTTGATGGGTTCTGGCTGGGTAGCCAGCAGGGGCAGCAGTGCATGGGCCTCCCCCTGTGGCCCCATACATTTCTACAATTACAATTACAGTTATTGTACTTTGGCACCTAACCCCCCAAAAAAAGGATATGAGAGTGAATATGAAATAAGCAGAGTAGCCTACATTTAATATTCACTGCACCCATCCGTGGAGCATCCCATGGTGATTTGCGAGAGCTTTTCATTTGTATTTTTAGATCCTGGAGGTGCCACTAGAAAGGATAGGGACAATACCACACACTATTTAAATGTTGTGGAAGGCTGCAAGAAGTGCAGCTTCCCCTGTGAGCATTAAAAAAAATGGCAGTAAGACTCCTGGACCATTAAATACATGACCCCACGGAAACTTACCATTATTTTCCCAAACACTCCAAGGTGGAACTGTGTGCTCTTCAGCTGGTGTGCAGGGACCCTTGTGGTTGGTTCTATGGCTGTACTTTTTGGCCTGAAGAGTTTGAGAACAAATGACAACACACGTTCATGATTGTTTGGAATAAAAGTGCTTTATTTGAAATATTTTGTTATAGTAATTATTACTAATCTTAGCCATGCAAAAGGTAACCCATTTGATTATACTTATTGATACATTATTGTGGTGATTTATTGACAAAGCAAATAGGTCTGCTTTATACATGTTGTTGTGCTGCACCCTGGTAAAGTCAATATGCCTGGCTTTCCTATTTTGGACTTCCCACCCTTTGAAGCCAGTAGGTCTGCCTTACTTAAAATTACAACCTTTAAATTTTTATTTCATGTTAAAAAAAACTCAGAAGCTCACTGAAAACGAAAAACAAAGGTTAAATTGACATTATAGTAGGTATGGTAATGACATCTTATTTTTCATTTAAAAAAAAAAAAAATCTTTGAAATTAACTGAAAGAAATTAATTTTAAAAAGTACATTATATTTAGGTGAAAACGACAATAAAATCAAATGTTTTAAACTAACAAAACCACTGAAATTCATCAGAAATAGTTAACTGATGTACCTATGTCTTGCGCTGTAAACTAACTATAATTCATGCCCTCGCCATGCACTGCTTATACCCTCACATATTACATAACTCATGACATGTTCAAGTACAGTTTTGATAACATCACTGATGACATCTGAAAAGACATAATTTATGACAGCAATGTGCATAGCGAGGGCCCGAGTTATAGTTACTTCAGCTATTTCAGTCATGTGATTGTAATTATAATTGTAAATTGTATTTTTATAGCGCTTACTACCCTTGTTGAGGCACTGAATCACTTTTCAGTGAGTAGCGCGCTACACAGGAATCCAAGGTTAATTAGTGGTGGGTTAGTAGAAGGAAAATATAATTTTTTATTGGGAGTGGTGGACATGTGCACCTGTTAGTTGGATGAATAATATAAAGGAGGGAAGAGTTTTGAAAGGGTTTTTTGTGAGTCCATAGTAGAGTGAGAAGTTTGGGATGAGTCAGAGAGTGGAGGTAGGAGGATAGTTTGAAAGAGATTTAGGATGAGTCAGAGTAGTGGTTAGGAGAGAGTTGTAAATGTTTGTTTTTTCCTCTACAGTAGGTGGAAAATATGTAAATATGCTACATACCCACACATAAAAGGTATACATACTTAGAAATGTTAACATATCATGCATATGTAAAACAATCTAGAAGTATAAAATTGTGCTATATAAAGAAAGAGCCATATGTATATGCATGGAGATATATTAACAAACTCGGGCATTCCATTTTTTGCTGTTGCTAAATATAGTTTACGATTTGGCTTTTCCCCACACAGATATGTGTTATCATAGAAAAATACACCCATAAGCATACACACAATGTTGTTGATATATTGATCTCCTTACATAAGGATAAAGTTGTAAATTTATTAAAAAAAATATATTTATATATTTTTATTTTATTGGTTCGTCCAGTAGAAGAATACATAAATAGATACATATCCACAGCGCTACATGATTCTGGACCCACCTTTCTTAAGGAAATCTTTTGCTGGTACACCCCAGCTAGAAACCTAAGATCATCTGGCATGTGTAGAATAAACTGTATTAGATTTAAAAAATCGAAATGGGGTGGCAGCAGCTTTGCGGTCAGAGCAGTCACATCATGGAACCTCCTGCCATTCAGCATAAGGTCTGCCCCTTCCTTGCTTCAGTTTAAGACACTTTTGAAAATTGGCTTTTCAATCAGTAGGTTCTATTACTCTGCTCACCGTGTCTCACAGAATAAGCGCAAAGACACCTTTGGGTAACATAACACAACATAACATTGTAATATATAGGCAACATTTATACATTTTTAGAGACCATAACACAATCATTATACTTATGCAATTTTATGTACTATTGATGATTTGTGTACATTATAAATACCCATATATACACACGTAAATTGTTATTTACAAGCTGAGGCATTCACATTTTAGTTGAATGTTTTTTAATTGTAGTGTAGTGTAGATAAGTAGTTAAGCACCTACATATGCTCCCTATAGAACCTTTTGTCATTTGGAAAAACATATCTTTAAGCATAAGCTCATCTACTTATGTGTTATGTAGGAGATAAGTATAGGGTTACATATGCATATATACATGCACACATATAAATATACATGGACATAAACATATTCATGCACAAACTCATACATAAAATCAATATTATTCTTTTTGATTTAATTCTTTTATTTATTAGTATTATTATTTGGTTTTATTATTTATGATTTATTTATTTGGGATAATTGTTTTAAGTATTAAGCTAGTGAATAGTTTAAAATGTATGCATACTTTCTGTATAATCATGTTTATATGTTGTGATATGTGTTGTTATAATATAACAGAAACCCATAAGCATAGTCAAATATTTATATGTTATATATGCAATGACCCATATGCATGTTAAGCATAAATATGAGAATATATTTTTTTATCCATAAGTAATATATACATTTGTACCAAAATGCATATATCTAAATATATATGTATAATATAATTCTACATGTTTACATGCACACATAGATGCACTACTGGTGTCTTGTGCAAACTATTGCTGTACATTTCTGTTTTTAGTATGGCGGTCATGTAGGGAAACGTCAATTCTTGAGTAATCTTCTAAAGGCAAGATGGTTGTCCATGGCTCCTATGTTTGGTGGTAATGAATTTAATAGTTTGGCTGCTTGAACAGAGAAGGATTTTTCCCCTTGTGTTTTTTTACTGTATGGTGAGATTTTGAGGGAGGGTGACAGTCTGGAGCGGAGGTTCCTTTGTTGTATGTATTTGGTGATTTTCTTCTTGATGACAAGTGGTCCTTTTCCATGTATTGCTTTGTGAGTGATGCAAAGCAGCTTAAAGGTGGATCTTCTGGCAACAGGTAACAAGAGTAGGGCCCTCAAGGCAGGGGAGATGTTGGCTTGTGGCTTTACACGCATGAGTAGTCTGGCAGCAGAGTTCTGAATATGCGTTGAGGTGATCCATGGTAGAGGGCATTGACGTAATTAAGCTTAGACAGTACCAGAGAGATAATATCTTGGACCTTGTGTGAAAATCCTAGGTGGGGGAAGATGTGCCGCAGAGTTTTCATAGTAATAGAACTTCATTTTGCTTACTTATCCAATTGGGTAATTTCAGGGTTTTTTACCTCCTTGAATATTTTAGGAGGTTGTCCCAGATCGTCAGGCAAAGAGTGGATCATAATTTTCCAATTGCCACGTGAGTATTTCAGTTTTGGATGCATTCAATTTGATGTTGCGCCATGTCATCCACTGATCAATGATTTAGAGACAACTGACTATTTTTGAGTTTTCAATGTCTTTGGAGCTTTTCAGTTTAAGATGCAATTGCGTGTCATCTCCGTAGTTATATTAGGTAAACTGAAATTGATTGATCATTGCTGGTAATGACTTCCTGCAGATGTTGAAAATCATGGATGAGATGATAGAGCCCCGATGGACTCCTGTTTTTATGATGTAGAGTTTGGACGAGAAAGGAGAAGTATGGATGAGATTTGTTCTATTTTGACTGTAGGATGCAATCCAGTCGAGAATGGTACCCTCTATGCCGGCTTTGTGGAGACTTTGGATTAGAGTGTCATGATCAATTGTGTCAAAAGCAGCTTAAAAGTCTAAGGCAAGAGGTGCAGCAAACCCATTGTGGTCTACTGTTTTTTAAGGTAATTCCTGATGGTGATTAGGGCACATTCAGTGCCTCTTCCTGAGTTCAATCCTGTTTGGAAGTTGGAGAGTGTGGACTTATCATCAATGAATTGTGACATCTGGGTGAAGGCTGTTTGCCCAGGAATGGCCCTTTTGCAATAGGTCTGTAGTTGTTGGTGTCTTGAGGGTCCAGGCTTGTTTTCTTCAATAATGGGCGTATGTATGCCATTTTTAAGCCTTTTGGAAAAAACTCCTGTTGTTAAGGAGTTATTGATAAGTATTCTGACTAGGGTGTCAGAACAAGTTGTTCAAAGAATGTTCTGGAAGATATGTGGTGGACAAGGATCAGAGGGGCAGCCGACTGGTCTGCCTGTTTTGACAAGATCCATAAGTTCATTTTCTGATAGCTGTTTGAAGGATGGCAGAGGCTGTGTACCCTTGGAGGGGGTGGCTGGAAATGGTTTGGTGCTGGTGTTTTTTTTTGGTTTAAATAGGAATCCAACATGTCTGTTTTGTTTGTGTAATGATTTGCCAATTTGACAGACAATTCTTGTGATTGGGATGGGTTCCTTCTATGTATTTAGGTTTCTGAAATTCAGTGAGAATTTTATAAAATTCTTTACTTGTAAATTTTGAATTGTGAATTCTCTTTGAATAGTAACTTTTTTAGTTTTTTGATAGCTGAATTGTACATTCTGTTATGTTTGCATAGGTGAAGTTTGTCGTGATTGTTGTTTGTTTTAGGCCAGGTACATTGAAGCTTTGCTATTTGTTGCTTTATCATTTTTAGTTCTGCATTCATCCAAGGGGCTTGTTTTCTTTTGTCATGTTTTGTTGTTTCTAGTGGAGTTAGGAAATCAAAAGCTTTCTGGAGCCACTCAGAGGTTTTGAACTGAATTTATTGTGTCCGGATCGCTGTTGAATGTTAGTTGTGTTTCTAGGCCCCCAAAATGCATTTAGTTCCAAAGTTGATATGTAGTTGCCGGTACGGAAGGCTTAGGTGTGGTGAGCTGTGGTGTCTTGTATTAAAAAGCTACCAAGTGGTGGTCTGACCACGTTAGTGGAGTAATCCTTTGGCAGGTAACTAGTTTTAGATTTGCAAAGATGACATCTAGGATGTGTCCAGTGATGTGTGTGGGTTTGGGGATGACCTAATGTAGGTTCAGTGTGTCCATGCAAGTGATGATAGTTCTAGGATGGGGCACATTAGGTTTGTCAAACTATGGGCCCGATTCTGATGCGGGTTGGAAAAGCTTCCCGACCGAGGGCCTGATTCTGATGCGGTTAGGAAGGCCTCCTAACGGCATTTGCTCCTTCCAAATCGGATCGGGAACGTGTCTTCCCAACCAAGGGCCCAATTCTGATGCGGTTAGGAACAAATGTTCCCATTGAAGTCAATGGGAGTTCAACCAAATCGTATCTGGAAGCATCCGGATGCATCCTACTCCGCCGGTCGGACTTTCCCGATCTGAGTGGGTCGGACACCATTTCCCAACCGATTCGGTCGGGAAGCTTTTCCAACCCGCATCAGAATTGGCCCCTATATGTTTAGGTCACCAAGAATGCTTAGGTTTGAATATAGGATAAGGAGGTTTGAAAATGTGTCTAGACATGTGTCTGGGAATGTTCCTTTGCTACGTGTTGGGAATGTTTCATTGCTAGGTGGTGGTCGGTAAAGAAGGAGGAAGTTGCTGGAGAAAGTTGGTGTAGGTTGCATCTGTCTATGAGGGCCTCACAACCTTGTCTGGAAACATCCTTAGCTTTGGTGTCATTTGCTGTTTTCTTAAATATAACAGCTAGCCTGCTTCTTCATTTGCCTATGCAAACTTATTATAAGACAGACCATGAGTAATCACAAATGCTAGTTCTTCTGGGAAGTATCACCTTTGCCCAGTTACTTTCAGTCTTTGCTATTATTTTGCAGACTGGGCCTATAAGGCCAGCTGGAGTTGGGGGTCTGTGTCCCTTCTGATGGCGTTATCTTTGGAACAAGTGTTCACAAGGAACTCATTTCTAAAGACAAATAATAGTTGCTCAGATCGTACTGTGTAGAATCAATCTTTTATGCCAATATTGTTTATTCCATCAGCATTAACAGTTGATAAATGGTTATAAAAAATTGAAAACCAGCCAGTATTTGTAAATAGCAACGATTCAGCTGAATCAAGCTTTATTTGTAAAGACATATATGTATTTTCAACGAATTCATCAAAGAAAGCATACAATTTGTGAGTAATAAAATGTTTCTCTCAAAAAGGAGACGAAGAAGAATGTATAGACCCCAGGTGTAAAGAGAACCAAAACCGAGCAAAGGAAAACACGGTGAAGAAAAATTGTGAATATCAAAGGTATATTGTTTTTTGTTTATCAAAAATGGAAAAAGTCTCCTTTTCTCCGCCAGCATACATCAACTTTTATCCATCATTCAAGCTAATTATTAATTAAGAGAGAAAATCTATATCACTCACCGTTATTCAAAAGTTAACACTAAACACTGATGCTTGTATTCATGTAAAAAGTCACATTTATTGCATATTTTTTTACCTACATTTTTTTGTGTTGTAATATTTAAAATACAAAGTCATAAAAATAATGTTTTGTTTCTTCATATATCAAATTCTCTGGAGTGTATTTTTCTCAAAGATATCTGTTTTCAATTTAATACACTTCTAACTCATCATTCAATAGGACAATATTAAAATACAACAATAGTTAAAAGAAATAAATAAAAAAGAAAAAAACTCGGTTATACAATATCACATTATATCTAAATTCTTAGCAACTAAAAAAGTGTTGACGCAGCGTTTCCGTGGTATTGACTATTCTCTCCACGTTCTTCAGGACAAACAATGATAATAAGAACACGAAACAATCTAAAAGATAAGTTTAAAAAACAGTATTTATATTTATAAATAAAACATACATCACTACATTAAATATGACCAATTTACAAATCCAGGTTCAGTGTTAAAAGTGCATAAAATCCCCATTTAGCGATCACTCATACACATTCATTCAATATGGTTTAGGATTTTTATCTCTGTTGGTTTTAATATTAGTAGACCAACCCCAATCAGTGCAATCTTTTTCAGTTTAAATCAAAGGGGTATTCCTTATGTGTAGGGAGATTTAAAATTTCCCATAAATTTCACATATTCAGGCTTATACAGTATACTTGGGAGTAGCCATATGTGCTTGGTAATGAAGGACTGACTATGTCCTCACCTAGAATACGACTATCTGTCAGATTTTATATATGGGATTCTAGGATAACCCATATTATTTTTTAAAACATATTTTTAAATTTGTTATTTCACACACCTCTATATTCAAATTGGTTTTCCTTAATTTTCTCAGCTTTGGTAAAATGTAATCCTCATTTAAATATGGTCTTTCTGTCATTCAAATCTCTAAAGGAAAAGGAACTTGCATTATAATTTTATGATATAAAGTGCTCAGGTGTGTAGATGGCTCTTATTAACTTTTTACCTTTCACTAAGGAGAGCATCAGTGGTTTATTTCTCCTTTCAGGATATGTGATTAGGTAATCATAATGATGTATCAGTCAACCTGTATTTCAATATAGAGAAAGATAAATCATTTTTATATCCTTTTATTTTAAAAAAACAATTTTCCAATATTGTAAATTCAACTGCAACCGCTCCGAGTTCTTACCTCCATTTTTAATACTTTGTGGTGAACCAGTTTATTATTCCTGATTCTTTAGATATAAACCAGTAAGGAAAATTTTGTTTTAGATTGGTTCATTCAATTCAATGTATCCCAATCGATATGTTTACTCGTGATCTGAATAGAAATACAGAGACTGATGTATTCATCTCTAATGATATTACAATCACTAATATCCAAATCTTCTATATCTGTATGTGTATTGACCATTTCGTGATGGAAACTTCACGCTGTTCTTTAATAGAAGTTTCCATACTGCAGTGTAAATGTAATAACTTCAAAGTACTAAAAACTACAAAAAGTCAAATAACTGAAAAACTCTATTGTTGTAAATACCTATCTTCATTGACGTACAACACTACAGATCCATACGTAAAATCACCAGGAACGTGTATAACTCTATGTGGTTAGTAATGCGTTTCCAAAATCCTCTCTTTATTTGGCGTTTATCAAAACTACACTATTACGCAAGGCATTAGTATGTTGAAGTGCCAAAAGAGTGTGCAGGTATATCTACTTGTATTAATAATTTCTATATCTCTTCGAAAGCATCGCTATGCCAATGTTTTGCATACTGGATATGAAATAAATAGCGTACCTCTGATACCCCTCTGCTCACCTTTTAAATGCACGCAGCAGATTCACTCCTGTTTTCACTTCTCAATTTCAGGAGAAACTAACTCGGTTTCAAGCTCCATCTTTTAAACCTTTTTCCGATTACGTGAGCGTAAACCCGTAGTGCGTGAAATAGTGGCCATTTTAAGGCCAGGCAAAGTTTATTATATATATATCGCAATGCGTTCAATAATGTTCTCATCCTTTCCCTTTGAATTTCTGATGATTTAGATTATAGATTATATCTCCTTTCTTACAAATATAGTGCAAGGACCACTATGTAAAATACCTACATAGTACTCTAATCCATATTCGTCGGCATAGAGCCAGTGCAACTTACTCACCCCTTTTTTTTATTTAAACATCTATATCAATAAACTTTATTTATCTATACCATATTTGGCCATTATTCACTATCATCTTAAATCAAATTATTAAATAATAAAACATAATAATATATAAATATGTTCTTTTCCTCTATTTAAACAAATTAGATTCAACCCTGCTACTATAGTATTGTCATTGATTATAAGGTTTCAGACATATAATTTATTTATATGTGTTGCTATATTTGTGATTACTTGGGCCTATCCTAATATCTAAGGACTCGCTTGTTTATCTGATTGTAATAACATTATTTTCAAGCAATTTCACATTGAGTAAACATTAAATTATAAATTTACCATTCCTCAATGAGTAAACATGAAATTCTGGGTTCACAACGTATCCCTCTACTAACAGTATCCCTCTATTTATTAAATTTATATTTTCCACTTTAGTTTCAAAATCCTCATCGTATAAGCTGTTCCCACTTTTCATGATTATTCAGTCTTCTTTTATAGGTGGCAAACTTACTCATATAAAATTGCTCTCTTTGTTTTCTCTTTTTATCTATGTCTCCCCCTCTTAGGGTATTTCTAATCAGCTCTAGTATACACCATTTTACGTGCCTTTCAGTATGTTGACATTCCTTCCAATGTTCCACTAGGGGGCATTTGCTTTTCCTGTTCTTATAGCGGATTTGTGTTTGTTCAATCTAATACGTATCTCTCTTTTAGTCTCCCCTATAAAGCATTTATTGCAAGAACAAATTATCATATATATAACATTTTTGGTCTTGAGACTATAAAGCATTTATTGCAAGGACAAATTATCATATATATAACATTTTTGGTCTTGAGACTAAAATAGGGGAGACTAAAAGAGAGATACGGATTAGACCGAAACATTTTTAAAGGAATGTTGGGTCTTAGAGAGACGTATATCAACTAGTGATTATTGCCGAAGTAGTTGTTGAGTAGTAGCGTAGGTCCTTTGGGAGTGAGTTCCAAATCTTGGGGCCATTTCCAGAGAAGGAGCATGCTTGCGTTGATTTCTTTTTAAGTATAGGAGGAATGAGAAGAAGAGAGTTGGAGCTTCTCAGAGACTGGCCTTTTACTGCTCTCGATAGTTTAGTTTCTAGATATTTGTCTTCTTTCAAGAAACTGTGAGATGCATTTGTGGTTTCTATGATGGACCCCTTCCCCCAAGCCATGAGTGCTTCTGTTTCTCGCACATCACAGAGGCACAATGATCTCAGGGCCTCACAACACTGCCTGGAGGCAATTCTTTCCCTGGTTTACAGTGACAGCTTCTTATTGTTCCTGCCTTAGCACCTTGCAGTCCACTCTTCCAAATGTGTCATCTTCATGCAAGGGTACCTCCAGCAGCCCTTCTTACCAGAAGCCAGCTCGTTCCCTGAAAGTAGCTTTTAGTTCTGCAGGTTGCAGAACTTCCAGGTTCCAGTTCCTGAACCTGAAAAATAAAGTTGGCTGTCCGCAACCTCCAAACCTGGAGCACAGAATAGTTTCTTTTTCTCCTCTGCTGTGGGAAGGCATATTCTGGAAGTGAAATTTGGTACACCAGCTGGTAGCTTTAGACTAGTACTACAAAGTTTGCATACAGAATCAGAGCATTTGACAAATCCTACTCTGTGGCCGATTTCAGGCACTTCCTTCCTTCTGTGTATTCCACCCAGAATGGTCCAATAAAGATTTTTGTCTCACACTGTCAGTAGAAAAGTAGGGTGGGGTTGGGAGTCTTCTGTCAGGGGAGTGCCAAAACAAAGGCACAAAAGAACATGAGGCTTCCCCACTTGTCCTCCTTTCAATTTGGGGATAATTATTTTGCGTAAAAATGGAGCAGGAACCGTGCGAGCGTTTACCCACACTACAAAGGGACCCCCCTGTCTTGTACTCTGAGCACCATAGAGTCCGCTCTAACTCAACGGACCTCAGTAATGCATTTGAGAAGCCATGCAATTCGAAGTGCTAATTGGGGCACTCTACACTCTCTATCTTAGTTACAACTTCAATGCAGAGAATAAAAATGGATTTCTGAGTGGCCACAGCTGTATGTAGCACAGACACTCCATGCACTTCCGACTACACATGCATAAGATACACACACACATATGCATCATCTTGTCACATGGATGGAGCAAAGGACAAGGTTTTAGGGGATTGGCAGATCAATTTAATATCTTAGAAGAGGCCACTATTCAACTCTCACCGACTGGTGGCAGGCAAACGGGCCTGTCCTATAATGTGCTGCTGCCACCACTGCCAGTCCTCTTCAGCCCGGTAACCTTATGATAGTTGATGGAGCCGGAGAAGCATGTTCTAGATCTGCTCTAGAACCTCGAGCCGATGGTACTTTTTCTCAGCATGAGAGCGTGGAGGGGAGAAAAATTCATTAACAATATCAACCAATTCGATTTCAGTTCTCTAGGCCCATAATAATCACAGACTACTAAATAAGGTTAGTTAATTTATTACAAAGCCAAAAACAACTGGACATACAGACACCTCAAGACGAGGGTGTAGAAGTACATTGGAACCAACATAAAGACAAATCTACGAATAAGATTGAGACGGTGCAACATGCACAAGACAATGAATTCGAGACTCGGGATACAAAAGATCAAGTAACAGGAATCCAAGTTCCCCTGCATCGAGGGTTGATGGATATAAAGCATTAAGCTATCCATACACTAGCACTATCGTGACATCCCTAATTAAGCATTCTTTGGGGCAGGATAGATTAAGGTGTTGGCGTGTGGAGTCTTCCTTAGAAGTGTCTCTACCTCAGTTTGGTCGAGTAGCATAAAAGCTACTGAGACAGAGCTCGTTCTAAGATGCTCTCTCTCCAAAAGGTAGAGAAGAAGTGGGGCACTTTCCCTACTTACAATACTCCAATATCACAGGTATCTATCCATGATTCCTTTCAGGTCATGCCATCCGATCAGGCCACATTCTCATAGGTAGTTTTCCATAGGACGGCGATTACTCCCAAACAGTAACACAATGACCTTGATTCCCAGGGCCAGGCCGGTGAGAAAATACAACAGTTCTCCTTCTCGGCATTAGCTCCCAATGTATCTTCTTCTCTCCTTGCCTATTCCTAAAACAAAGACATTATTCTAACTAACAATGACACTTCTTCCACCTGCAACACAAACGTGAGAAAGAACAGAATCATGCGCAATGCATTTCGGGCCTACAAAATTCAGCTAACATAAGAGAAATAGAAAATGAACTTTCCGAAGTTATATAGAAATTGAAACACATACATCTAATATCTTCATTTACATATAAAACGACATGATTAATAAGCACTTTCAATAATAAAATGATTGTCAACTGCACAACACGAGCCTTTCAGTTAATGTTTTCCGCTGGTTACATTTGATTTTCCACGATACTTCTTCATGTATTCTACATTTTGGCCTAAACTCATCACATTCATGTTATTACATTACAAGATCCTAACACTTAGGTTAACACGACCAAAGATTATGCGGGTGCAGTCTATGCGTGTGATTATAATGCACCCCTACAATGAAAAACGGATTTTAAACTACATTATAGTCACACTCAATAAGGGAGGGTGCCAGTGGCGTAACACAAAATAATGGGACCAGTTTACAGAATATAATAAGAGGCCTCCAAGTCACCAATATCTCACAAATATTCAGAGGCTTTGGGCTGAGCTGGGCCTCTCCCATGCGGCAAAAGGTCTGCAGGGCCCTGTACTACACTCCTGGAGGGTGCACATGGAATGCCCGTCCGGACCTCAGAGTCCACTTCTGGGTTACAATGTATTTCACAGGATGCCGTAGCACACACATAGGGGTCGATTCCGATTCGGGCCGGAAATTTCCCCGACCGAGCCGGACCCGGAGAGATTTCCGACCGAATCGGACCCGTGCAGTCCGACCGAACGAGTCCGATGCGTCCGTATGTTATCGGACACGAGTCGGTCGGACTCCCATTGAACTCAATGGGAGCCGGTCGTACAACGCGTACGCGGGCTCCCATTGCCTCAATGGGTGCGAGGCGGACAAGGGCGCCCTCTACAGCGAGTACGCCGCGAGCGCTTCGCGGCGTACACGCACAGGTAGGGGGACCCTTGGGTCCCCCTGTGTGCGCCTCGCACGGGTACGCGTACAGGGGGTCCGACACGGACCCCCAAAGTACGGCTCCGACAGCGAGTTCGAGTCGGACGGCGCGAGTCGGTCGGAGCGGTCGAGGTGCGCATCGTACTTACCCGGCCGGAAAACGTCTCCATTGCGCGGTGCGAATCGGGTCCGACCGAGTCGGTCGGAGCGGTACGGTCCGGGTACGAGTCGGTCGGAGCGGTCGGGTCGCCCGGACGAGTCGGTCGGCGACTCGCATCGTACTCGCTCGGCCGGACCGCGTACGGTTCGGTCGGGTAACAGGCTTTCGCATGGCTTTTTTCCCGACCGAATGGTATTGGGTGCGCCTCCGACCGAGATCGGAATCGGCCCCATAATTGCCATTAGTGCTAAGGCAAACCAACAATTACCAACAGAAATGTACCACGAGGAAATCAATGCAGGGGGCATGCTGTCAACAGCCATGCAGGGGACCTCACCCATTCCCAAATAGACCGGACGACGGCACTAACTAAAACTGCCTATCTCCCAAAACCTTTTGATCATTGTTGCCCAGTCACCCACACGCCTTCTTGCCCCTACCCATGCTCCTTTATGGCCCTCCTTGATCCAGAATCCTGGAGCCAGGTCAGCTCTGGGAGAGTGCTACATATGCACCCTCCAAAAGGCTGTACATTTAGAGCCCCCAAGGACCTCTTTGCCCAGGTATGTACCAAGTTACAATCAGTGTGCAACCTTCCAAAGGCATTTCGTCATTTGCATGAGACTAAGCCGGATGCAAATAGTTCTAAGCTCCGTTTTCGATAGCGAAACAGTTGCAGGTACAGGCATTAATTATTTCCTGAAGAAAGTGTCCGGCAGCACAGAAGGATGTCTGCTTTGATTGTGTATTTTCTGTGTTCTATGCAAAGGAGCTCGTGCTCCTCAAATGCTCTCTGTAAAGAGTACCTCTACTTCCTGGCACCAGATCAAAATACACGGTAGCACAAAATGCACACTTTATTCTATACTCAGATTTATCAATGCACAGTCTGAAATCTGCTGATAAAGCAAAAAAGCCTTGGAGCGGCTAAAAAATAGATCAATTTATACTAATTATTTTAAAGATTTGACATTTCAGTTACAATGTAAAAATTATTATTGCTCATGAAAGAAGCTCCTCTTGGTAACTGGCACTACCACCATAATTAACAGCTTTGAATGACAAAAATAAATTAATTAAAAATTACTTCCTAACACTGCATATATATGAGTTGATTTTATATCAAAGCTGTTGACTTGAAATAAGGTGAAATCCCATATAATGTGCTTCGATGGGGGACAATATACTGAAAAGGATCCCTCTACGTAAAAGCACACGCTTAAAAATGGTTGTTCTTTTCAAAATATAATTTAAAACTTTAGTGAATGATCATACGAAGGCCCAAACAGGAGAAGTGTTATTAATTATTAAGAAATGTACGATATCACACGTTTCTTTTTCCTTTGATTTGCGAAGATCCATGACAACTTACAATTTTTAAATAGCAAAAAAATACAAGTTAACAGGGTAGATTAAAAAAAAATACAAACAGATTGAACATTATTTTTCGTTTACAATGTTTCAATGACTTCCAACACTTCAGAGATATCACAACATAGAGAACAACATTAACGGTAAAATAAGTCTGACACAAACCCATGTTGCCTAGTTGCCTACATGTTCAAATAGAGTAGCAAAATTATTGTGGAATTGTTATGTTATGTGGATTTATCTAGCACAGCAAATTACCTGTGAAGGTAGCCAGGTGCTGGAGCAGGCTTGAGGCTGAAGGTGCTGGGAGTCTGCCTCGGTTAATTAGTCGAAGAGCCAGATCTTCAGCTTTTTACGGAATTCAAGAAGTGAGGAGGAGGCTTTGGTGTGCTGTGGGAGGTCGTTCAGGAACTTGGGTGCAATGTAGGAGAATGCTAGACCTCTTGTTCTGCTTTCGGGGATTAGGGATGTGTGCGTGAGTGAGAGTGAGGCTGATCGTAGGTGTCTGGTAAGTTGGTGAAGGCGGTTGTGCAGGTAGGTTGGTCCAATATTGTGCAGGGCCTTATTTGAGTACGTGAGGAGTGTGACTTGGCTGCATTTGGGGATGGGGAGCCAGTGCAGCTCTCTGAGGTGTGGTGCGATGTGGGTGCATTGTGGGAGGTCAAGGATGAGTCTCACTGTGGCATTCAGAATGGTCTGGAGTCGGTGGAGAGGATGGTTGGAGATCCTGGGGTAGGGTGTGTTACCTTAGTCTAATCTACTTGTGATGAGGGCTTGTGTGACAGTGTGTCTGGTGCTCCGAGGTAGCCATTTGAAGATCTTGTGCAGCATGTGTAGAATATGGAAACAGGAGGAGCTGTTGGTCTGTGCTGTCATGTTGAACTTGGAGTCCGGAATGATTCCCAGGTTCCTGTCATGGTTGGTAGGTGTGGGTTCGAGCTCTGATGGCCACCAGGTGGAGTCCCATGAAGAATGCTTGTTCCCGAAAATCAGCACTTCCATCTTGTCAGAAGTGAGTTTCAGGCAGTTGGCTGTCATCCAGTCTGCTACGTTGTTCATTCATTTAAAGAAGTTAGCTTTGGTGGTGGTGGACTTGTTGGTCAGAGAAAGGATGATTCAGGTGTCATCAGCGTAGAATAAGATGGCGATACCATATGATCTGATGATGTTAGCGAGCAGTGTCATATAGATGTTGAACAGGGTTCGGCTAAATGATGAACCCCCGGGGGACTCCGCAGATCAGATTCTTGGGTTCCTATGTGTAGGGTGGTAGTCGGACTCACTGTGTTCTTCCTATAAGGAAGCAGTCAATCCAGTTGAGGGCCAGTCCTTGGATATCTGTGTCATTCAGTCTTCTAATGAGAGTGTGGTGGAAGCTGAAATGAAGGCAGTGGAGAGGTTGAGTAGTATGAGGGCTGCAGTTTTTCCATGGTCCAGTGTTGTGCGGATTACGTTTCTGGCCATGATGAGTGCTGTTTCTGTGTTATGGTTGCTCCAGAAACCTGATTTTGTGTGGTCCAATAAGTCATAAATGTTCAAGGTGATTGGTGAGTTGTTTGTTGATGGGTTGATGGCCTTCTCTATCACTTTGTCTGGGTATGGGGGCAGAAAGATGGATTGGAAGTTGTTCAGCTCTCTGGGGTTGGCTGATGGTTTTTTTGAGAAGGGCATTGACTGCTGCATGTTTCCAGTCTTCTGGGAAGGTGGAAAATTTGATGGAGGTGTTGATGATGTGGGTGAGGATATTGCGATTGGTGGTCCTCCCATGTTGTAGATGTGGTGGGGGTATGGTTCTGTTGGGGCCCCCTGAGTGTATTTTTTTATGGTTGCTATGGTGTCTTCTTTAGTGAATGTTTTCCATATGGTCAGGTGTTTGTCTTGACTGGTGGCAATCAGGTTGGCATTGAGATCTTTAGGGTCTGATCGTTGATCAAAGTTGCTGTAGATCTTTTCAATTTTGCTGTGAAAGAAGTTGTATAAGGTTTTGCAAAATTCCTATGATGGTGTGATGGCATTGGCTGCGACCTCGGGGTGGTCAATTCCTTGATGATTGAGAAGATCTTCTTGCACCGGTTGGTGCTCGCCTCTATATGTTAGGTTAAGGCCCTTCTTTTGGTGTCTCTCAGGAGTTGGTGGTAGTGCTAGAGTGCAGCCATGTAGGTGGTTCTGACGGCTGTGGCTTGTGCGAAGGCTGGAACAAGAGTATGACCTGCGATGTGTGCATGGTCACTGACGATCAGATTGAGACTGATGTTGTTCAGACTATTTCCTAATTATAACGTCCCTGTAACCTTTGTTTTTTTAAGTACATTTCTATATTTTTTTGAGTGTGTGAGTGAGTAGATGAGTGTCTCAGTGAGTGTGTGAGTGAGTGCATGAGTGTCTCACTGGGTGTGTGAGTGGGTGTGTGGGTGTCTCAGTGGGTTTGTGAGTGGGTGCGTGAGTGCGTGTGTCTGTCTGAGTGGGTGTGTGAGTGTCTGAGTTGTCCTGTGAGTGGGTACATGAGTGCCTGAGTGAGCTCTGCTTGTTTTCTGCTCGGGTTTTGCCTTCTTCTGCTCACTTATGAACTTTATTTTGCCTCTTTCTGCTCATTGCTGACCTTTATTTTTCCTCTTACTGGTCATTTCTGACCTCTATTTTGCCTCTTTCTGCTTGTTTCTGATCTCTATTTTCCCTCTTTCTGCTAATTGCTTACCTTTATTTATCCTCTTTCTACTCATTTCTGATCTCTATTTTGCCTCTTTCTGCATGTTGCTGACCTTTAGTTTGCCTATTTCTGCTTGTTTCTGACCTTTATTTTGCCTTTCTGCTCATTTCTAACCTTTATTGTGCCTCTTTCTGCTAGCTTCTGATTTTTTTACCTCTTTCTGCTTGTTGCTGACCTTTATTTAGCCTCTTCCTGCTTGTTTCTGATCTCTATTGTGCATCTTTCTGCTCATTTCTGACCTTTATATTGCCTCTTTCTGCTCATTGCTGACCTTGAGTGTGCCTCTTTCTGCTCTTTGCTGACCTTCATTCTCCCACTTTCTGCTTGTTTCTCACTTTATTGTGCCTCTTTGTGCTTGTTTCTCACCTTTATTCTGCCTCTTTCTTCTCATTCTTCACATTTATTTTGGCTCTTTCTGCTCGTTGCTTATCTCTATTTTGCCTTTTTCTGCTTGTTGCTGACCATTATTTTACCTCTTTTGCTAATTTGTGACCTCTATTTTGCCTCGTTCTGCTCGTTTCTGACTGTTTGTTTGCTTACTACTGCTTGCTTCTGAACTTTATTTTGCCTCTTTCTGCTCATTTCTAACCTTTATTGTGCCTCTTTCTGCTAGCTTCTGATTTTTTACCTCTTTCTGCTTGTTGCTGACCTTTATTTAGCCTCTTCCTGCTTGTTTCTGATCTCTATTGTGCATCTTTCTGCTCATTTCTGACCTTTATATTGCCTCTTTCTGCTCATTGCTGACCTTGAGTGTGCCTCTTTCTGCTCTTTGCTGACCTTCATTCTCCCACTTTCTGCTTGTTTCTCACTTTATTGTGCCTCTTTGTGCTCGTTTCTCACCTTTATTCTGCCTCTTTCTTCTCATTCTTCACATTTATTTTGGCTCTTTCTGCTCGTTGCTTATCTCTATTTTGCCTTTTTCTGCTTGTTGCTGACCATTATTTTACCTCTTTTTGCTCATTTGTGACCTCTATTTTGCCTCGTTCTGCTAGTTTCTGACTGTTTGTTTGCTTACTACTGCTTGCTTCTGACCTTTATTTTGTCTTTCTGCTTGTTTTTAATCTCTATTTTGACACTTTCTGTGCCTTTCTGACATTTATTTTGCCTCTTCCTGCTAGTTTCTGATCTCTATTTTGCCTCTTTCTGCTCATTGCAGACCTTTACTTTGCAGCTTTCTACTCATTTCTGATCTTTATTTTCCCTCTTTCTGCTCGTTTCTGATTCCTATTTTGTCTCTTTCTGCTCATTTCAGATCTTTATTCAGTCTCTTCCTGCTCGTTGCTGACCTTTATTCTGCCTTTCTGCTAATTTCTTACCTCTATTTTGCCTTTTTCTGCTCGTTTCTGACCTTTTATTTGCTTATTTCTGTGTGCTTCTGACCTTTATTTTGTATTTCTGCTCATTTCTAATCTCTATATTGCATCTTTCTGTGTGTTTCTGACCTTTATTTTGCCTCTTCCTGCTAGTTTCTGATCTCGTTTTGCCTCTTTCTGCTCGTTTCTGATCTCTATTTTGCCTCTTTCTGCTTATTTCTGACCTCTATTTTACCTCTTTCTGCTAGTTTCTGATCTCTATTTTGCGTCTTTCTGCTCATTTCTGACCTTTATTTTGCCTGTTGCTACTCATTTCTAATCTCTTTTTTGCCTCTTTCTGCAAGCTACAGACCTTTAGTTTGCTTATTTCTGCTTGTTTCTGACCTTTATTTTGCCTTTATGCTTGTTTCTAATCTCTATTTTTTCTCTTTCTGCTCATTACTGACCTTTATTATGCCTCATTCAGCTCGTTTCCGATCTCTATATTGCCTCTTTCTGCTTGTTTCTGACCTTTATTTTGCCTCTTTCTGCTCGTTTCTGATCTCTATTTTGCCTCTTTCTGCTCTTTGCTGACCTTTTTTTTGCCTCTTCCTGCTAGCTTCTGATTTTTATTTTGCCTCTTTCTGCTCATTTCTGACCTTTATTTTGCCTCTTTCTGCTCATTGCTGAACTTTATTCTCTCTCTTTAAGCTTGTTTCTCACCTTTATTCTACCTGTTTCTGTTCATTGGTGGCCTTTATTTTGCCTGTTTCTGCTCGTTTTTGATTCCTAGCTTAGCTCTTTCTGCTCACTTCTGTCTTTTATTTTGCCTACTTCTGCTCATTTCTGATCTTTGTTTTGCCTCTTTCTGCTCTTTGCTGACCTTTATTTTGCCTCTTCCTGCTAATTTCTGATGTCTCTTTCTGCTCATTTCTGATCTCTGTTTTGCATCTTTCTGCTTGTTGCTGACCTTTAGTTTGTCTCTTTCTGCTCATTGCTGAACTTTATTCTGCCTCTTTCTGCTTGTTTCTCACATTTATCCTCCCTCTTTCAGCTAATTTCTCAACTTTATTTTGCCTTTTTCTGCTGGTTTCTGATCTCTATTTTACCTCGTTCTAAACTTTGCTGACCTTCCTGCTAGTTTTTTATCTCTAGTTTGACTCTTTCTGCACGTTGCTGACCTTTAGTCTTGCTTCTTTCTGCTTGTTTCTGACCTTTTTCCCTGGGACCGTAGGGTGTGCCTTAAGGCCCCCATGGTCCCAGCTGGCTCCCCACCTGCTGCGGGAGCCGGCATTGCTTTGGCACGCATGGAGCTGCTGGAATTGTAGCTCCCTGCGTGCAAGAGCAATCTGTTTCATCTTATTCCCTGCCCACATGTCTGCAGGCAGGGAAAGAGATGAAACCTCCACTTCCAATGAGCAGGAGCACTTTGACAGCTCCTGTCACTGGAACAGGAGTGTTTGCTCTCGTTTGGAAGGAGCTACCAAAGCTCCCGCCAAGTAAAAGCAAACAGCTATGTTCCGGGGGAGCCGGCCTTGGGGTTGGCGGTCCCCAGGGCCATATATGGCTGCAGGATGGGGGCCACGCTGCCCCCCTCCTTTGATCTGCACGGGTGTGTATGTGTGTGTGTCATTTGAGATGTCATCAATGATGTCATCAGTGATGTCACTGATGATGATATCATGAGTGATGTAATATGTGAGGTCACAAGCAGTACATTGCATGAGCGTAAGTTATAATTAGCTCAGGTAACTATAACTGCTGAATTTCCCTGGTTTTGTATGAGTGAAATCTGTGCCTAACTATAGCATGCCTGTAACCTTTGCTTTTTTCAGTGAATTTCTAAGGTTTTTTAAATTCTATTTCCTAACTATAACATCTTTGTAACCTTTGCGTTTTTGGGTGAATTTCTAGGGTTTTTAATTTCTATTTCCTAACTATAACTTCCATGTAACCTTTGTTATTTTCAGTACATTTCTGCAGTTTTTTAAATGTTTTTTACGAACTGTTACCTGTACCCTTTGAGAGTGGGTGTGTGAGTGGCTCTATAGGTAGGTGAGTGGGTGAGTGAATGGCTGTATGGGTATCTGAGTGTGTGTGTGACTGGGTTTGTGGCCATGTCAGTGGTTGTATGGGTCTCTGAGTGGGTGTGTGAGTGACTGTATGAGTATGTACATGGCTGTGTAAGGGGGGTAGGAGTGCCTGTGTGGATTTGTGAGAGGGGGCATGAGTATCAGAGTGGGTCTGTGAGTGGGTGCATGAGTGTCTTGGTGGGTGTGGAACTGGATGTGTGAGTATCTGAGTGGGTCTGTGAGTGGGTGCATTAGTGTCTGAGTGGGTATGTGAGTCGGTGTGTGTGTCTCTGACTGGGTCTTTCAGCGGGTGCATTAGTGTCTTTGAAAGCCTGTGAGTGGATGGATGAGTCTCTGAGTGAGTGTGTGAGTGTCTGAGGGGGTCTCTCAGTGGGTGCATGGTATAAAATATAGGGAACACACGGGAGCAGGTTCTCATGCCAGCTCTCTCTGTGACGGTTCTCCTGTCCAGCTTGCCCACAGTCTGCTACTCACTGCTGCCTTTGGTTTTTTGCCTCCTCTGCTCATTTTCAACTCCTTTTTCTGCCTCTTCTCTGCTCACTCCTGCCCTCTATTTTGCCTCTTTCTGCCTGTTACTTTGTCTCTTTCTGCTCGCTCGTGCCTTTATTCTGTCTCTTGCTGCTCTTTTCTGCCCTCAATTTTGCCTGTTGCTGCTTGTTTCTGCCCTCAATTTTGCCTGTTGCTGCTTGTTTCTGACCTCTATTTTGCCTCTTTCTGCTAGTTTAGTTTCTCCCTTTTATTTTGCCTCTTGCTGCTGGTTTCTGTCCTCTATTTTGCCTCTTTCTGCTCATTTCTCACCTTTATTTTGCCTCTTTCTGCTAGTTTCTCACCTTTATTTTGCCTCTTGCTGCTCGTTTCTCACCGTTATTTTAACTGTTTCTGCTCGTTTCTCACTTTTTTTTGCTTCTCATCAATCCTGCTTTGTGGGACTTACTGGTGCTAACAATAGGTGTTCTTGGCCCCCAATGACCCTCAGCAGCCAAGGTAACTTCATCCCCCAACCAGTAGTGCACCAGGAGGTGTGTTTACATAGTGGTTGATAAGGAGTGCGGGGCCTCCGACAAGGTCTAAGCAAACCCACTATGTGGGACTTATTGGTGGTAACAATAGGTGTTCTTGGCCCCCAACAACCCTCAGTAGCCAAGGCGACCTCATCCCTCTACGAGTAGTGTGCCAGGAAGCCCATTTGCAGATTGGTTCAGAAAGGGGTCAGGGCCTCCGACGATGTCTCAGCAGTCCTGCTGTGTGGGACTTACTGATGGTAGCAATAGGGGTTCTTGATCCCCAACGACCCTCAGCAGCCGAGGGTACTTCATCCCCCAACCAGTAGTGTGCCAGGAGGCATGTTTGCAGAGTGATTGAGAAAGGAGGCAGGGCCTCTGATGAGGTCTCAACAGTTCCACTGTGTGGGACTTACTGGTGGTAACAGGAGGGGTTTTTCACCCCCAAGGACCCTCAGCATTCAAGGGGACTTTATCCTCCAATGAGTACCACATGTTTTTTTTTATCACAAATTTGCAAATTTTGCGAATTCACTGCCATTTTGTTTAAAAAAAAAATTGTTTTGCCCTGCCGGGGTCCATCTGGGACCCCAGGAGCTAGGCAAGGGGATTAAGGTACTCGTACCCTGCCCCCCTTTTTTGGGGAGACTCGGCTGAAACCGAGTCCCAAGATGGCTGCCAACACTTCCTGGTTGAAGTGTTGTCAGCCAATCAGAGCTCTGCATTTCCCTGCACAAGCTTGTTATTATTCCCAAATTAGCCACAATTGCAGATATCCTTATTTTGTTCCCTTAAATTCCTCAACAACTATCACTTTGCCACAGGAATGACTGAGCACGAGTGACTTGCTGACGCTGACGCCTGGGCCGCAACGAGGAGGAGGAGCCGCAGCCGCCGCCGCCAAAAATCCGTCCGAAACTCGGCAGAAACAGCCCGATATTTGCACGAAAGCGGCCTGTTATTTGCCCGAAAACAGCCCTCGGAGGCTCGCTCGTTGTCCCGCTGAGGACTGAAGGCCACCACCGCTGCCGTTGTTGTTGTTCCCGGTGGAGGCAGTTTGATCCCTGAGGGTGCCGGTGGCCGGTGGCCAGAGTTCGGAGTGTGAAGTGCGGTAGGTGCAAGAGGCGGCGCGGCGTGGCGAGGAAAACACTCAAGTCTCCCAAAAGTGAAGTAACGAGGAGTGCAGTCTGACGGCGGAGCCGCGTAGATCTGCAGAGGGACGGCGAAGGTGGACTGCAGGTTGGCCTGAAGCAGAGCGGTTAGGTGGAGTGGTAGAGGGGGTTGACGGGCTCGGGGTATAGGAGATATCATAAAGCCTCCTGCCCCACCTCCTCCCTAGTGGTTTAGCCTTGGTTTTTGCCCTGTTTTTGCCTTATTGTTTTTTCGTTTTTTTATTAAACACTCTAAGCATTGTAAGCATTTCAAGGCCACTAAGATCCCAAATACCCTAGCCATCAAGCTGCTAAAATGCCAAGTACCAAGTGCCAAGTACTTAAGCAATTAAGCAATTAAGGATTTAGGATCGTGTTTATTCCCACTACAATTCTACCACAACCTCGCTAAGATTTCATCAGACTTTGGTATTTCCAAAACTACAAATTGCAATCTGTCCTTGGTGAAAAGATCTACTGGAGATACGCAGGAGTTAGAGGGTGCTTGTAGTGTATAACGGTAGTGACTTCTGACCATTGAAAACCCTTGAAGACGAGCACGCTGACTACTGGAGATAAGCGCGGTTCCCCTTCCTGCGCCTCTCTGAGCCCCAGAGCCCTGTGTTGGCAGCCAGTAATTCAATCGTCTGCCCGAGCTCATGAGTTTGTGAGACTGCGTGCTGTGCGTTGGAGAGCGGAAACTCGACGCTCGGTGCTCGGTGTAGCATAAGCGGCGCATCGGCGCACTAGCGCATTGGAGCTATACCTCTCTGGCTGTGCTGGCCGGCCTGGCAAAGGGACTTGTAATATAAGAACTAAAATATGACCGCAAAAAAATTACGCTCTGGCAGATTGGTGTACACACGAGCTTGCAAAAAAACTAGAGCTAATCCTCTAAGGAACAATTCACTGCAAATAAACTTCTTGAAGAGCTTCAATACCATCCCTTCCTTCTTCCCTAAAAAGGAAACAAGTTTCAAATCAGTAGGGATGCCGGAGTCTTCCCAAAAAGAACATGAAGATCATGTAGAGGCTAAAGTAATTCCCGGAAATCCATTGCCAGTAGTACCCTCCATAGTACCGTCTAAAATTGGGGGATCATGGCCTACAGATCGCCAACACTCTGAAGCTAAGGTGGCTGACTCTTTGCTGGCAAACTTAACCATTCACTCCCTTGTAAATGGAGTCTTTGATCCCAAAGGAGTTTCTCAACTAGTCCCAAAAGCAAGAGAACACTTAATGGAAGATTTCACGATACCTGACATTAATTTAGATCAGTCTCATAAGATGTCTCACGCTCATAATCTAGAATCGTCCAGGATTCTTATTCCTGCCACTTCATTTTCCTCCAAGGATCATCCTGTTAAACTGCAACTGTTTAGTAGTACACCCAGCGGAACAAGCTTATTAGATTCACGGGGTTCAATAACTCCTGAACTATCCCTGAACTTTCTTCCTTTAACTAATAATCCAGAGTCAAAAATGCTGATGTCGGAATCATTACTTTGCCTGGAAAGAGTGCTGGCTTCCATCCTAGCCCTAATGGAGAAATCAGTAAGTAATTCTGACTCTATTTTGGACTCTGTTTTGGCCCTGACAAAGTTTATAGCCTCTGAACAAAAACTATTGCCAGACAAAGCTTTCGTACTTCCTCTCAGTACGTCTAATCTAGGGAAGGGATCTTCCACTCCCTTCTTTTGAAGGAAGGTTCCGACAAGCTATATTCTACTCAAACAGACTCTTTTCCACTTGTTAAAGGGCGAGACTTTGGCATCCAGGCTGGTAAGCCTTTCCTTAGTAGAAATATTAAAACTAAAATGAAAGAAAACGAAGATATATTTGATAAGTTACATTCCTCTACTCTACAGCAGCTTTTCGATTCTGAGCCTTTAGCTACAGTGGTTGTACCTCCGTCCTGCCCGCAAACTAAGACGGAAAATACAAATTCAAGTACAATTCGAAAGGTTTTCCCCATCTTCCTAAAAACTGGTGTAAATTCCTCAAAACAGCCTATAGAGGAAGGTCTTAAAGATGGATGCTCTCCTATTGAGGAAAATAATATCAAGAACAAAAGTAACAACGCCGGTAAGAAAAAGAAGAAGGAAAAAAGGGAAAAATGTCGAAGGATAAATAAAAAAAGGACAAAACGGTTACGTTTCGACCCTAACCTTATCCATAATATATCACCAAATTTGGATTCAAATGTTTTGAAGAAAGAAGATGGATGAACAGAGTACATTCTATCAGGTCCTTGTTCCTCTTCTCTGAACTCAAGTGTACCAATTAAATCTACCAAAGATGTAGTGACATCAGATATAAATGTTCCTCCTATTGTTCAGAGTATTTTGAACCCTAATGCTTCTCTATTTGCTTCTTCTCTAGGTAATAATGTCATTTATAATTCCAATGATAATATTTCTGAGGTTTCCAACCTAGGTAATAACTCCCATCCTGCCCCTTATAGCCTGGATTTTTGACCATGAATTATATATGAATAGGACCTTTTTGTTGGGTTGCTTTACTGAAATTCCGGGCCTACAGATGATCGAAAGTAATGACATCGCTCTGGTTGAGGTACAACATTTTAACAATCTTAGGGGTGCAATAGTAACATTTACATCCAAAGCTATCTCACACCTGATAATGGCACACAGCGATAAACTACGCCGTTGTGGCATTGATGTTTTAATACCTGAAGTGAAGTTACCATTAAAAAAAGTGGCCCAAAATAAGCTGCCTAACATCGATCTAGAAACCTCCGTAAGAGGCATTCCTTTCTTGGAGAAAGAGAGTATTTTGCAGGTTTTCCTCAGAAAAGAAGGTAGGAGGGTTTCGCTCCATATAGAGAAAAACACTCAACACGTGCTTCCTGTAGAGGAGGAAGATAAGAAATGGAGTTGGGTTGCAGGCGTTCTTAATTCAAATAGACCCTTAGGCCTAAAATGTGGGAACTCTTCCTAGCAAGGATATTAATGTGATATCTTGGAACGCAGCCGGCTTAAGCACTAATAAAAACAAACTCTTATTTTTGAAAGAGCAGAATGCCGATATAATTTGTCTACAAGAGACTTGGATCACAAAGAACTGGTCCACCGAAGATTATATTGTGCTGAGCCGGCCTGCACTCCCTGTGAATAGAGGTCACGCTAAAGGAGGTATTGCTATTTTGTTAAGCACAAGCCTTAGATGGTCATATAAAGAAATTGTTCATGCCTCTAACCTAATTCAGGCAATTAAGTTAGATCACAAGGATGGCCAGGTTATCTTGGACTCCTTGTTGATCATAAATGCATATTTACCTCCCGACGCATCTCATTCTTATCTATTAAAAGATCTATTCCATTTCATTTCATCTACCCTGGAAAGTGAAGACTTCAGGTCCCTATTATTAGTTGGAGATTTGAACTCTAAAGTCTCATCTCATAGTATAAGGGTATTTTCTAACACTGAAAAAAACGAAGCCCTAAATATTCCCATGGCCCAATTTCCGAATAACAGCAGGACAGACAAAAGAGGAGTCTCATTACTCGAAGGTTTGAGAAGTTTAGATCTCATAATTGCTAATGGGAGGCTAGAAAAAGATATTCCAGCAAATCACACTCAGAAGGCGCCAACTGGGAGATCTATTATAGATTATTTAATTGTTTCTGCAGATTTTGTCTGTAAACTTACAAATATGGAAGCCCTGGGAAATGTTTTCAGTGACCATATGCTGATCTGTTTTAAATTTGATTTTACTTGCGCTAAGGTAGGCCCCTGGAACTTCAAAGGAGACACAGTCAGGTTCAATGTAACAAATGGTAGAATTCACTGGAATACTCAAGCGACCGCTAAATTAAAAGCGTACTCATCGACTCTAATAAGAGATCAGCAGCACTTTATAACGGTCGAGTGTGATTCTACCCAACCAGATTTACTCGAAGCCTTTTCCCATAATATAGGTCTCCTGGCTAAGTCCTGTAAATTAACACAAGCTCCTGTTAAATGGAGATCATATTTTAACCCATTGCTTACTATAAATAGGGAAATAAATAAATTAGTGAGGGCCCAGTTCCTGAATTTTTCGTGCAAGCGAAGTTCTTTAATAAACCTATTAAAGAGGAAAAGACAGAGGAAAAAACGCTCCCTAAGACAAATAAAGGAAGATGGTGCATGGATACAGCTAAAAGAGGCAGCCTTAAAAAATGATTCCAAAAGGTATTGGGAAATAATTGCCGACTGCTGTGGCACTAGAGTGAAATCTCTCCCTATACCCATAAAAGAAGAGGAATGGAAACTTCACTTGCTAGAACTGTATTCTGCGAATCTTAATTCCTTTAGATTAACCACTGCGGCACCCGATCAGTCTAAAACCTTAGTATCAAAGTATGTACATTCAATCAATGAAGTGGCCGGAGCTATTAAGAAAATGAGATCCTCAGGAGCAATGGGTCCTGATGAAATTCCCATGACGGTAATTAAAAAGGAGCCACTTTTGTGGGCTACTTATCTAGCCCCATTGTTTAATCTCTGCTACTCCCAGGGGAAGACACCACCATATTGGTCTGGAAGCATTTTAATCCCTCTATACAAAAAGGGCCCTAGAACGCACCCAGGTAATTATCGGCAAATAGCCTTATTGGACGCCACGGGGAAAATATTTGCACGTAGTATCCTCGATCACCTTACGGAATGGGTGACGGAGAAGAAAGTCCTCCCCATAGAACAAGCAGGTTTTAGAAAAAATCATTCCACTCTAGATAATATCTCTATGCTGAAACTAATTGAGGAAAAATACACATTCTCTCGTAACTCAAATGTATACATGGCTTTCATAGACTTTTCAACAGCCTTCGATAAGGTAGATCGACCCCTATTATGGAGAAAATTGCAAAAAATGGGACTGCCCTCACCCCTGCTATCCTTAATTATTGCACTACATTCGCAAACTTGGTGCCAGATACTAATGGGTGGAAATCAAGGTTTATCAGATGTAATCCCTACAGAAAATGGTTTGAAACAAGGCTGCTTGTTAGCACTGTTGCTATTTTCTTTATATATAGCAGATTTACCCGATTGCTTTGTTCAAGCTGATGTAGATGCCCCAAAGATAAGTGGCCGGCCTTTTGCATGTCTTTTGTATGCAGATGATATAGTAGTAATGGACCTAACCCCTATTGGATTGAATAGAAAGCTGATATCACTTCAAAAATATACAGTTGGCCACTTTTTGAAAATAAATGTCTCTAAAAGTAAAATCTTAATTATGAAAAGTAACAAAAGTAGAAAATCATGTAACTTTACGTGGCAAATTGGTCCTGAAATGCTGGAGGTGGTAGACTTATACCTTTATTTAGGGAAACTTTTAACAGGTAGTACGAATAACAAACCTCATATTGAACATTGCACTTGTAAAGCTACATCTCACGCCAATGGTTTGCGTATTTTTTACAGCGCTATGGGCAGAAGACATTTTTTACATCTACTGATGGTTTTTAAGGCAAAAATTCCTCCAACCCTGCTCTATGCGATTGAATCATTCCCTGTTAAGGACTGGAGTTTTTTTACATAGGATTGAAGGTCAGATACTACGTAAAATATGTAATTTTAACACGTTAGTTCCAACTGCAGCAATTAGACTGGAATTTGGCTTGATAAGCTCCTATATCCAAGGTTTATCCAGGGTTTTACGCTGGGGATATCAGCAAAAAATAGCGAGCCAGATTCATTAAGAGGTCTCATGTGTTATGAAATCTTCAATGTTAAGGCAGGTAATTACTCTTTTTATCGTGATTTCTCATTGGCACTAAAAATCGTTGGTATACATGAAGAATCAGTGTTCACACTTCCACCATTAGGATTCAAATCTCTCTTAAAGACCTTAAGTGGCAAAATCAGCTTTGATAGAGGTACTAAATTTTGCAATTCTAAAGAGAGATTAAAACTAATAGCCTAGACAAACTCACCGAGAATTGCACAAAAATACTTATTTTGGAATTTAGAACACAGAACTCGACGTTTGCTCACTTTATGTCGTATGAATCTTTTACCTCTAAACAATATAACATCAAACTGGTCCCAGAATTTGAAAAATGGAAAAACTTGTAATTTGTGTAAGCTGAGCATTCAGACATTGGACCATGTCTTGTTTGTCTGCCCAGCACTGGCTTCGAGCCGTCATTGTTGGCTTTGACCGATGTTTTTACAAAATTGTGTAAAAAATGTAGCATCAGCCCGAGACTATCTCTTTTGTCCAAAAAATGAAGCAGTGTGTGTAAAACTTTTTAATTATTTTGAGGAGTTTATGTTTATATTTTAAATATTTTACATATTCTTTTAATTGGATGGTTAACCCCCCTGTTTGTCATCTTCTTACGAAGTATTAGTATTTCGTCTTTAGTCAAATTGTATTTTGCACATTGATTGGCTGCTATTTACTGCTATGTTGCACAATAGGGATATGTTGCGTTCGTTTCCCACTATGTACTTGTTGTTAATTACAAAACCTAATTGAAGTGGGATTTTGGATCTATTTTGCACATGAACTGGCTGCTACTAAATTGCTTTTTTGCACAGGTTAGGATTTGTTTTGTTATTCCTTTTTCATGTTGCTAATTACAAATTGAACTTTTTAGCCGAAATTGAACTCTGGCCTTTTTTTTGCATATGAACTGGCTGCTACTTACTGCCCTTTGCACATTTTAGGATATGCTCTGTTATTCCTTTTTCTTGCTGCTAATTTTAAATTGATCTTTTAGCTGAAGCTGAATTTTGAACTTTGTTTTGTATATGAACTGGCAGCTACTAAACGTCCTTTGTTTATCCTAGGATATGCTCTGCTACTTCAATCCTTATGCTGCTAATTCTAAATGCTATTTTCTGTCGAAATGGCTATGTGCTGCTGACCAAATCATTGAAAAATCTTCTCCAAGCACTGAGGTTTTGTATATTATTTTTTAATTTAAATATACCTGCTATTGACTAATACGGTTCTACATTAGAGGTCTAGGGCTCTGTTTCTGTCGTGTGCTAAATGGTTTTATTGTTGAACATCTTAAGTATTTTGCGTACTGAGACAATTGACAATATTGACTGATGTTATTTAAAGGAATTTTAGCCTTGCTAATGCAGGTCTCTGATAATTTTATTATGGCCCGTGGATTGAGTTCTGTTATGTTTTTACTACTTGTAATAATGTGCATGTACTTTTATGTGGACCTCTTAGGAGTTCCAAATCTTTAATAAAATATTGAATTGAATCCTCAACAACTACTGAACAGATTTACACCAGATAACTGAAAGCGTGATCTGTGAACCAAAATCTACCTTCCTGACAAATTTGGTGTCGTTCCGTCCAGCAGTTAGGGCTGTAGTCTTGTTCAAAGCTCCTGTGGGAATTAACATTGGAAACACACTTTCTTTACCCCCTTTTTCCTCGGCCCCAACTTGACAGATCACCCCAAAACTTTCCATTCACAACAAAAATCACCAGCACACTTTTTTAAAAAAAAGGTTGTGAAGATCCATCAAATGATGCCAGAGATGTAGGCAAGTCAAAAATTATTTTCCTATGGAAACATGGTCCTAAATATACTGCTGACCGCCAATAGTGTGTGTGTGTATATATATATATATATATATATATATATATATATATATATATATATACATATATACGTGTGTGTGTGTGTGTGTGTGTGTGTGTGTGTGCATATATATGTATCAGAGAAAGTGGAAGATAATGACTCCCTGGTGTAATAATGAGGGGACTACTTATTCCAGCATGCCTGTTAACTGCATAAAAGTAAAGGCGACAATTACCAATTATTCAAAGCAGATGTGAACCACCATGAAGAAGACAGGTGTCGAAACGCGTAGTGGTATCTGTGATGTTGACTGCAATCAAATTTGGCGAATAAAAGAAGTTACCTGTATTAGCTTTTGGGAGTGCTGCGTTTCTCTTCCTTTTGGGTTTATATATATATGATATGCAGTATAAGTCAGGGGCACTAGCCTGTAATCCCCAGGTCTCCTTTAGGCACTAGCTAGGGATGACATGGAAAAGGATTATTCACGAGATTACTCTTTAATGTGATAAGGAGTTGAAAAATGTAAATAAAATGTACCCAGATAATTTATTTGAAATGTAAGTATAATAATTTTTGAAACATTCTTCAAATATCTTTTATGATCTTGATGGAGCTTTTAATATGCCAATATTGCACTTGCACTTTAGGAGATCGTGGCAATTGATGAGAACTACAGCACTTTAATCTTTAATAACTTACTATGGTTAAATGAGCCATGAAAATAGAACTATTCATGTATGTACATTATTTATGCACAAGCACTTTGCACTAATGTTTCAACTTATATGTGCAATATATTTTTGTAGACATCTGAGATGCTGCAGAGCACTAGCACTTCAAAAAATATGAGCCAAATGGTGAAATGAATTTGACATAGATAAAAAAGCATACAAAATGTAACAAAATGAAAAAAGAAAAAAAGCTATAAAAAGTAAGAAAGGAATATTGTAAAAGAAAAAAATGGAAAAATGTTTTGTGTTGTAACATTTTTAATGCCATAAAGTATTTTTACTATGTCTATGAAGTTCAGAATCATGTGATCCACTATTATTGCCATGGCAATAATGTCGTCCAGTGTGTGATCAAGGCAACAGGAACTGCCAAAACGCGTTACAGTGAATAAAAGTGCTTTGAACTGACCTCGCAGTGTTGGTGTCTGGTTTTTGAGTAGAGACTGGAGTTGGCGTTCATACATTTATATATATACACGAAATCAAGTAAAGAATCATATGATGGGGTAGCCAACACATACTATAAAAAGATTGCTGAATGGAAAGATCGTGGGCTATTGGGGGAAGATGAATACAAATTCTTGTACATGAAACACCCTACGGCTCCATGTTTCTATATGCTACCAAAGATTCACAAGGATGGGACTAACCCACCTGGAAGACCGATCGTATCTGCCAATGGTAGCCTTTTAGAGAATACATCTATCTTCTTGGACACTTTTCTCTCTCCGTATGTCCTTAGCCTACCCTCGTACTGCAGAGACAGTACTGATTTCATTAATAAAATTGAGGGAATCCCTTGGCAACAGAACTACTGGCTGGTGACAATTGATGTGGTATCGCAGTATACCTGCATTAGGCACAAGGATGGTGTGAATGCATGCAAACATTTCTTTAGGGATAGATCGACCAAACTCACATGTTAACTGAAATGCTGACATTTTGCCTGGAGAATAATTTCTTTCTGTATGAGGATAAGTGGTTCAAGCAAGAGGTCGGGACTGCCATGGGAAGTTGCTTCGCGCCCAGTTATGCATGCATGCTAATGGGTTGGTGGGAGGAACAACAGGTATGGACAGAAATGAACGAGAATTTAACCAAACATATAGTCATGTGGACCAGATTCATAGACGACATTTTCCTGATATGGGACGGCTCTGAATCTGATTTGAAGAGATTCTTTAGAGTGCTAGAGAAAAATGATGTAAATCTCTGCTTTACGCAGAAGTATGACCGAAACGAGATGGAGTTTCTAGACATCAATGTGAGTGCTAGAGAAGGGAAAATATCCACCCCCCTTCATAGAAAGGAGACTGCTGGGAATAGCCTTTTACATGCAAGGAGCCACCATCCCACTAATCTCAAGTGGAGTATCCCTTATGGGGAACTAGTGAGGGCAAAACGCAATTGTACTACTGAATTGGCGTTTGCTAAGGAACAGGACAGAATGATGGCCAGATTTAAAACTAGGGGCTATCCTGAGAGAGTACAGAGGGTAGCTAGAGAAAAAGTGGCAGCCCGTAGCAGAACAGATTTACTAGTGAAGAAACCCAGCACTGTAGTGAACAACGACGAAATCAGGATGATAACTAGTTTTAATGTGGAAGCACAAGCAGTGCGAGAAACACTGAAAAACACTGGCACATAGTTAAGAGCGACCCAGAAATAGGAGCACTAGTCAGCGACCAACCCAAGGTGACATACAGGAAGGCGCAGTCCCTTAAGGACATGCTGGTCAAGAGCTACATGGGGGCGAACAAACAGCAAACATGGATACAGCAACAGAAGGGCTTTTTTAAGTGTGGGAAGTGCAAGGCCTGCAGCACCAGTAAGAACAGGAAGAGCTACCCACTACCCACAGGAAAGGCAGCGAACATTGACAAATTTATGAATTGCAATAGTGACTTCTGTGTGTATGCCATTATGTGCCCTTGTTTGAAAATGTATATAGGTAGTACGATCTTCCCTGTTAAGAAGCGAATTCTGGAGCATGCACGTGCTATAAGGAATTGTGATCTGAGTTATTCGACTGCTCGACACTGGCTCAAGTACCACAATAAGGATGTTAAAAGCTTGTCTTTCTTTGGTGTTGACAGGGTGGCAGCGAACCCCAGAGGGGGCAATCGAGAGAAACAACTGAGGATTCTGGAATCCAAGTATATCTTACTGCTCGAAACTAAGACCCCCTTTGGCTTGAACGAAGATGAGGAACTGTTCGTCCACATTGGATGAGTACCCTATTTGATCTGTGACTTTGATTGGCTCTCATTGTGATCCCTGGTTTCTTCTGTTTGCTCTGTGCTTGGGTGGAGGGCTCTCCGCCTAGACACAGTCCCGGCAGGCTGAAAAATCTTCACATGAAGCAGCATTATTCCCCCATGACTGCGTCTAGGAATTTACCCAAGATTGTATTAGATTTAGCAGTCAGGTATCCCAATACTGCTCCACTCACCCCTTGTTTGAGGGATCTCCCTTAGATCTCACTATTTGATCATGCCATCTTCTATTTTGAGACCCACTTGGGACTAGGTGTAGACAATACCTGCATTGTCTACTTGGCTGCTGCGGTCCAGCTTATACTGGTTGACCCCTTACTTTTCTTTGTTGTCCCTTTTTGTATTTTTATATTGCACTACTCACCTCACTCACCACAATGTTTTTAATTTCCCCCTTTTTTGAATCACTTTTCCTTTGAGGGTTTTATCCCCCCCATTTTTTTTCCTTTTTTACCTTGTCTTGTGGGAAATACGATCATCATCCTATGACCCTTACAATAGGACTGATCGATCACATGTAATATCAGGGGCCTGCACCGTGGGCACCTGGAGCTGACTATGGCCGAGGCAGGCTGGATCCTTCCAATAAATTAGGCCACTTGGCCTCATTATAAAATTATATAATTATATAATATATATTATAATTTAGACATTGTCCCTTCTTGTACGAATAAAATGTATGGAGTTTAGGGGTAATTGTGACTTTGCGCTTAGGGAGGTGTTTCATGGAATTGTTGACATATTAAATTACATGATCACTAGCATTCATCCACAATGCATTAATTGGGGCATTATGTTTGTTTTTCTTTAATTTATATATATATGTCTCTTTGAGAATGAGACACGTGTAATCTGTCTTCCTTCTATCATGGAAAATCATGTTTTGCAATTACTAGTCTGTCACTTCTGTCTATTCAGGAAGGAGCCGGCTGAGGTCCATCTTCTATGTTTACACTAATGAACTCTATATGTGGGTGTTTTTGTTGTTGTAACTTGGCTTGTGAGAAAGACCGTAACGGTCGAAACGTGTCGCCAATAACATTTGATTTTTCATCATGATCCCTGGAGTGCGAGTCTTCTTTTTGCGCGCTGACTGGCGCTGGCGAAAATTCAACCATATATATATATATATATATATATCCAGTATATTCCGTTTCACCTTCAATCTCCACAAGAACGGAAACGGACCACAATACGTGCTTCAGAATTTTATTGGTGCACAGCCATAACGCGTTTCAACTCTCTTCGAGCCTTGATCACATGATATATATATATATGAAAGGAAAGCTTCCGACAGAAGCCAGCTCCTCTCCACTCAACTTTCCTGGTGAGGGAAGTGCTCACGGGGGTTTTCTTGAATATATATATATATTACCAACTAGGCAGTTATAGTTAGGAACAGGAAAAGCATTTTTCGACTTGCCTATAACTTTGGCGTCGTTTGACCAATCTTCATGAAATTTTCCCAAAAAAGTGTCAAAGTAGGTTCTGTGTGTCATGAAAAGTTTGTGGGTGATCCGTGCAATGGGGACCGAGAAATAGGGGTGCAAAATAAGGGTGCATTTGGAATATTAATTCCAATAGGACCGCGTTGTCGAACCTACAACCCGAACGCTGGACAGAATTACACCAAATTTGGCAGAAACGTAGATGTTGTTACGCAGATTGTGTTTTTTGGGTATTTGGTGCAAATCCATTCAGTAGTTTTTGAGAAAGTTAAGTTGAAAATTACAATGATATCTCTGGCTGTAGATATTTTGTGATGATTTTGCGATTAATCGTGAATGCACGTGCCAACGGGAATGCTGTGATTGGCTGGGCTCAACCTGTACAGAAAGTTACGGCTGCCATTTTAACGATCGGGAACGATTCTCGGGGCTGAACATTTCTGTGAAAGCTAAGATAAGGGGTCATAGTGGAGGTACTCTGACCCCATGTTTGAGAAATGGGGGGTGCTAGTGACACAAGTAATGTGTACAAAATCGATCTTTTTAATTGCGTGTGATATTCGCGACGACACTGCGATCTCCAGCCCGGTCCCCCATATACCATCATGTGGATGTCTGGACTATCGCGATGTCTTCGGGAAAATAGATGAAAATATAAAACAAAAATATCTATATCTACATACACACCCTCACTGGTCACAGTCACAGACTCATGTACCTACTCACATATCCAATCAGACACTCACACACCCACTCACATACCGAGTGAGAGACTTATACACCCACTCAAAAACGTACTCAAAGACTCATGCGCCCACTCATACACGCACTCAGAACTCATGCAGCCAGTCACAGACCCCCTTGGAGACTAATGCAACTATTCACATAAACCAGTGAATCATTAATACACACTGTAATAGAGATATTGAGAGCCTGATAAATGTTTTTGTAGACTTATTTAGATAGTAATTTATCTAGTGTGATGGTTAGAATGAATAATATAGTTATAATTTTTTAATGCGGTGGAGGCAATTGAATTCCTGCTTTTGCTTTGCATTTTCACGACGTACCCGCGATCGTCACGGGTACCAACGTCATTGAAACTCCCGGCGTCCCCGTAAAAATGGAAAATAGGTCTTAGAGATGCTTTTTATAGAAACTCACTAGAAAAATATGACTTTAGACAATACAGTAATAAACACCTAGGGGGTCATTAGGATGACGGGCGGACTTCAGTCTGCCCGCCACCCTAGCGGTGCTGGGACCGGCCGCCAGACGTGCGGCGGTCCCGCACCTCCAATTAGGATGCGACCGCCATACTTGTCATTGTGGCGGGTGCTGCTGTTAGCAGCACCCGCCGCAATGCCAAAGAGGCATGTTGTGCATTGGCATGCACAACGTGGCTAGGCCTGGGCGGTTAATTCCGTTCCGCTCACGGAATTTGCGGAATTTGGGTAATTTCGCGTCCCGCGGAGAACGTGGAATTACCCAAAATTCCCCGATCCGCGGCTTCGCGGAATTTTTGCCTTGTTCGCGCTTTCAAAATGCATGTTCGGGCGGAACAAGCAATTCTGTGTGTTCGCTGAACTTTTGCGTGCTCGCAGAGATTTTTTACCGTTTTGCGGAGCTTTGCGTAGCGCGACTACACAAATTCCGCCCACCCCTATACATGGCATGCACCGCGTGATGCCTGCCACCTTGTGCATGGCAATGAAGGGGGGTACCGCAGGTACCCCCCAAGTGCAGCCCCCCCGGGGGCCCGCAACGGGCCCCCGAAGCAATGCCGCCCTGGAAAGGCTTGTGTATCCCAGCATCCTAATATGGATGGCGGTGCCTGCTAGGCACCGCCACCATATTAAGGCCCCATTCCGCCCGGCTGGCAATCGGAACGATTGCCGACCGGCGGAAAAGCGGCGGACGCACTCTGCATCTGCCGCGGTACCCCGCGCCATTGTAATATGGCAGGAGGTTAATCGGGTGGAGATGGCGAGCAGATCATCACCGCCTGGCTGGCGATGGCAATCCGCCCGCCATCCTAATGACCACCTAGTGCCAAAAATCTATATGTGTGCATTTATGCATTTTACAGTCTGTAAAAAAACGCGAGATCGTCGCGGGTACCGACGTCATTGCGACTCCCGGCGTCTGCGCGAAACCAGAAAACAGATCTTAGAGATGGATTTTATAAAAACGCATTAGAAAAACATGACTTTAGACAATACAGTAATAAACCCCTAGTGTCAAAAATACTATAATATGTGTGCATATGTGTATTTTACAGTCTGTATAAAAAGGTGCGATCGTCGCGGGTACCGACGTCATTGCGATTCCCGGTGTCCCCTAGAACGCGGAGAGGAAATTGGTTGCCCTTCAATCTTTCATAGCATGCATTGTTTTGTAATTGCCTATTGATCTCACCCAGGTAATCTTTGGTATTCATGAGAGCAATGTTCCACCCTTTGTCAGCTTCACGTATTATGATACTCGGATCTTCTTTTAGATTGCTTAGAAGATTGAAGTCATGTCTGCAATTGCTAGCATCTCAATGCTGGTCTTCAAGTCTATACAATTCCTCAGTGACTTTACAATACAATTTGTCAATGACCTAGGGGCCGATTCCGATCTCGGCCGGTAGGGCTCCGAATCGGATTCGGCTTAACCGGATCCGATTCGGAGCCCTATTTCCCGACCGATTCGTACGTGCGTCCGGACGAGCGAGTACGATGCGAAATCGCCGACCGACTCATTCCCGGGTCGAACCGCACCGACCGACTCGCCCGGACACGACTCGCACCGCGCAATGGAGACGTTCCCCGGCCGGGTAAGTATGATGCGCGCCGCAAGCAGTCCGACCGACACGCGCCGTCCAGCTCGAAAGAGCAGTCGGAGCCATACTTCGGGGGTCCGTGTCGGACCCCCCTGTACGCATAGCCGCGCAAGTCGCACACAGGGGGACCCATGGGTCCCCCTACCTGTGCGTGTACGGCGCGAGTCGCTTGCCGTGTACCCGCTGTAGGGGGCGCCCTTGTTCGCCTCGCACCCATTGGAGGCAATGGGAGCCCGCGCACGCGTTGTACGACCGGCTCCCATTGACTTCAATGGGAGTCCGACCGACTCGAGTACGATAGCATATGGACGCATCGTACTCGTTCGGTCGGGCTGCACGGGTACGATTCGGTGGGAAATCTCTCCGGGTCCGGCTCGGTCGGAGAGATTTCCGGCCCGAATCGGAATCGGCCCCCGTGTCTGGTGTGATGGGGGCATATATTTAGAGGAAGGCCTCAAGCCTCTATCTATGGTGGTGCACAGACAGAATATCGAGTTTTTAATATCGATATACAAAAATATCCAGTTGGAAATATCGTGATACAGGAATATCGACAGCAAGAATATCATGGTCCAGAATATCGACTTTAAGGTAAGAAATATCGTTTTTTTAAATATCGAAGTCAGTAATATTGTTTGCAAAAATATCCTTGTTGAAAATATCTATTTTTATATTAGTGTTATGTATTTTAGTATGTATGTTAAAAGTATGTTAACTAATTGTTTTTAATAAGTATTGCTTTTGTTTTTAAATATGTGTAAAATTTTTAGTAGTGATTAATTTTATGTTAATTAAATTTTGCTTTTTTAGTTCTGTAGCGGGTTGTGGGTTTATAGGGGAATAGGGTGGGAAGTAATTTAATTATAATAAATTAATTAATATTTTTTATTTATTAGTATTTATTTAATTTAGATTTTATAGTGTTAATTGTGGTAATAATTTTTTTATTAATTAATTATTAATTGGTTGTTCATTTTTATTAATTAATTAATTGATAATTATGTTAATTGGGCTATTTTTTTTAGGAGCGGGTTGTGGAGTTATAGGGGAATAGGGTGGGAAGTAATTTAGGGGCTCATTCTGATGGCGGAACGATCGACCACCGACGGGCCTGCAGTGGTGATCGTGCCGCCGTCACAATGAGATTTACCCACCGCCATATTAGGAGGGCGGTGGGTATCGCGGCGGACGCAAAGTCCGTCCGATGCTTTGCTGCCGGTGGCAATCACACTGATTGCCTGGCGGGCGGATCAGGGCCACTAATATGGTGGCGGTGCCTAGCAGGCACCGTCCGCCATATTAGGATGTGTCTGTGTAGAGGCCTTTCCATGGCGGCGATGCCACCATGGAAAGGCTCGCGGGGATTGGGGGCCCATTAAGGGCCCCCCTGGGGGGGGTCTCGCTGCACTGGGGGGTACCCATGGTACCCCCCTGCATTTCCATGCACCAAGTGGCCTGCCACGTGGTGCAGGGAAATGCGGTGCAAGCACCTGCAGCCAGCAGCACCACCCGCAATGTTAAAGGCCCAGGATGCGCCCGCCAGTATGGCGGGCGCATCCTAATCGCAGTGGTGGGACTGCGCAGTGGTGGGACCGCTGCATGTCTGGCAGGCGGTCCCACTCACCGCTAGAGTGACGGGTGCACCAAGTCCGCCCGCCATCGTAATCAGCCCCTTAATTATAATAAATTAATTAATATTTTTTATTTATTTGAATTTAGTTAATTTAGATTTTATAGTGTTAGATGTGGTAATTAATTTTTTATTAATTAATTATTAATTGGTTGTTAATTTTTATTTATTAATTATTTGATAATTATGTTAATTGTGTTATTTATTTTTAGGAGCGGGATGTGGGTTTATAGGGGAATAGGGTGGGAAGTAATTTAATTATAATAAATTAATTAATATTTTTTATTTATTAGTATTTATTTAATTTAGATTTTATAGTGTTAGTTGAGGTAATTAATTTTTTATTAATTTATTATTAATTGGTTGTTAATTTTTAATAATTAATTAATTGATAATTATGTTAATTGTGTCAATTTTGTAGGAACGGGTTGTGGGTTTATAGGGAAATAGGGTGGGAAGTAATTTAATTATAATAAATTAATTAATATTTTTTATTTCTTAGAATTTAGTTAATTTAGATTTTATAGTGTTAATTGTGGCAATTAATTTTTTTATTCATTAATTATTAATTGGTTGTTAATTTTTATTAATTAATGAATTGATAATTATGTTAATTGTGTCAATTTTGTTGGAACGGGTTGCGGGTTTATAGGGGAATAGGGTGTGAAGTAATTTATTTAAAAATAATTAATAATTATTTGTTAATTAATGGTAATTAAATAATTAACATTTAATTATGGAAATTGTGTAATTAATTTGAGATGTGAGTTGTGGGGTTTATAGTGGTAAAGGGTGGGAAGTAAATTATTTTCAATTAATTAATAGGTTGTTAATTGATAATAATTTAATAATGTAAAATTTGTTATGGAAAATGTGTAATTATTTTTGTGTGTGTGTTGTGGTGTTTGTTGGGGTAGAGGGTGGAAAGTATTTTAAGTTTTATTAATTAATAATTATTTGCTCATTAATATTCATTTATTAATTGATAAATTTTTATGGTAATTGTTTACTTTTTTTTGTGTGTGGATTTTGGTTTCATAGGGGTAAAGTTTGGTGAGTAAATTATTTTGTATATGTTTTAATTGGATTTTAATTAATAATATTTGTTTATTTGATAAATAATTATATTAATTATGGAGGTACAGTTTTTTAGAAATTTAGGGGCCCATTACGATGGCGGGCGGAAGCACAACCGCCGTGCTGGCGGATGCAAAAACCACCAGTTACCGCCGGCACGCAGCAGTCCACACGCCCGCACAATTACGATGCGAAAAGTAGGCCAAACACCGCCGGCAAGCCAGCAACACCGTCCGCCATCAAAGTGCGCCCGTACACGTAGCGGCGCAGCCCAACTGACACACACCGTCCGACGAAACACGTCCCGCCCGGCGCATAAATTACGATGCCGCAAACAAACGGCTCCCACGGCTAAGAGACACCGCACGTGAAAGAGAGGCGGTAACACGGACGCAGAGCACGGACAACGAAGAAGCGGCACCCCGGGCATGAATCCAGCACTGCAGGCCCTTCCCATGCTTCTGCTGATGCACCACCAAGGACGCAACGTACCGCGGAGACGCAGGTAGGCACACACACAACAAGTGCACGCAAACAGCGCACACAGTGCAAGGGCGGAAAAGCGGACAACCCCCACCAGCGCGTGTACACTACACATCCACCATTGCATCCACATATGACACACAGGCCAAATCCTAACATCGCGGAACACATGTGTACACACCACCTGGGACTAGGAACCAACCACCCCGTCACGGCCACAAAGCGCCGATGACGCCGCCACACATGCGCACAACGCAGAGGCCAACCGCAGCGCCATGCATGCGTCGCACACAGACACAGGGACACAACCAAGCAGCACACACATCAGCCCCACCCCGAACGCACATGACACGTGACAGGCCTGCCACAGACATGTCCCCAACGCCCAATTCACGGACAACACCCAACGCCACACAACCGACGCACACATGTCAGTGAAGTCACGCAACAGCAGGACACACCCCAGTGTAACAAACATGGCGAAGCACACAGCGGCGGCAACACCAACTAGGAGAAGCAGGGCTCCCTTCGGGAAGAGGAACGCCAGTACCACACTGAAAAACCCATACCACCCTGCACATATGAACAAGACACATGAAACGGAACACCAAAGAGCCCGGGGACCGACAACAGGTGGCCCAAGAATAACATCCACACACAAGGCCCAACGCAGAGCGGAAAGGCAGGCTGCCGCCCACACAAGGGAGAGCAGACAGCACTGAATGACCTTCCATTCCAACTCCGAAACCACAGCCCTACGACAGAAGCCGGTGAATACAGCCATTGTCCAAGAATAGACCAACACAGGCATGCCGAGGAGACCGACCACAGGGCAGATAGCGCATATCACAGAAGCACACAACGGACGGGGAAGAAAGAAGAAAACACTCCCCCATGTCGGCCACATGCAAGTTAATTGGAAGGAGTCACACAGCACTGACCTTGAACTGTCTGAGAAGCATGTGGGAAGAGGGCCCGTGTCCTCCAAACAAGCCAACAGAACACAAGTCCTGTCTCCCTACGACTACACAGAGCTCACAGCAACCCCGGAGCGTGCACATTGCAGACTGCACACACAGCCGGAGCACGCCACCTCAACGAACCGCTGCGAAATGGCAACCGCAACACACCTACCCAACTACGCCGAACAGCTCAAGCTGTGCAAAACCAACACGATACATACATTGGGATGCGATCTCCTGTCCCTGCTGAACGTAAGTTACCGACTGACTTACCGCATCACATTGTTCAGCTGCGTCATGCCCGTCTTCTACTGTCGGAGGTGTCCCTACCAGCATCCCGTCGAGATATGCCTCTCCAACCCGGCATGTCTGAAGGCGGACCTGCTACCACTACTCCTCCCTCTGGACGCACACGACAGGGCCTGCTCTGCCTATGGGGGCATGGCGTATGTGGCCAACATCGCACCCGCACTGAAATGGGACCACTGTGCCTCCACACGATGGATCATCGAGAACAGCTACATCGAATGTCACCCAGCATGCCCCATCATGGTCCTCCAAGGGACAACTTACGAACAACACCTTGAGAGCCACCATCCGCTTCATTGGCTGGCAAACATGTACACCACCAATGACATGGAAGCCCTGCTGGGCGGCATCGCATACCTGACAACCTGTAAATACGTCGGACCACAACGCAGGTTCCCCGAGTGACCTATGAAGTCCAACCCCGCACCCATGCTCAGCTTCCGCACGGACTGGCCAGTCACCACCACAACAGCCATACCAAACGACCGGCAACTGTAACCACACCATCAACGACATCGCCATGACATCGGATATGACCGGGACATGCACACTGTTCCCCATCACATCCAGGAACACCGCATGCATCGTGGGAGGCAGTGGCATGGGCTCTGTGTATCGCACCCACATGGACGGAACTGCACGAACAACCAGGACACGACATGGATCCAGCGCACATGGACACACACACCGCTCAGTGGACATGAATAAGTCGCCTGGAGTCTGTGGGTGCTGCACCCCTCCCACCCCCGCCCCGGGAATCCCATACCAGGACCTTTGCATGGACGACAAGTGCATACAACAACAACACGACCCCAGTGACTGTGACATGTCCAGTAACCACCACAGTGCAACAACAAGTGGCACGCCGCTGCATGCACGCAAGCACATGCCCTGATGTCATCTCACATGCACGCGTGCATGAGGAACAACCGCAGCAAACCTGTCACATGGAACTGAGATGGACTGTGCCCATGATGCCGAGCGGTCTGGTAGGCTACATGTATACCGTCTGTGTCAAAGTCCGCAGCTCCGCAGCTATACGTAAATGTACATTAGCACAGCCTTGGCCAAGCAGATGTAACTCTGAAGCCCACATCCCACATGCAACAGCCAATCACATGTAACCCCACACCCTATCCAATTTGTAATCATGCTCAGTATATCCTCAACATGTATTCCGCTGCCAGTAGTGTCCACTATACTGCATCACAGAGGACAGAAGACTCAATATAATGTTTGAAACCAAAACTGTCTCCGCTGACTCATTTCACAAGTACGAATGAGAGAGGATGAGAGTATGTGAAGTACACGGCAGTCGTGACATGACCATGTAGTCCACTGGTATTGGATGTCAACGCAAATGAGTAGCACTACTGTGGAAGACACACATGTGTCGTGTGAAGTCGTATGGACGCAGTGCTCAGGTGGGTGGGTGCGACGGGTAGATGCGCACATGCCAAGTTGGAGCACGCCGTGTTGGGAGGGGTCATGAACAGTACACCACCGCTTCCCAGGGCATTGTGAGAGGACACCTGTCGGGGGAGTGAACACGTGTGTGCACAGCAGCCGGGCACACGTACAAAGCGGTACCAGGCGCACCTCAGCCCACCCTCTGTGGACAAGCTGGATCCTGTTGTGCGCCCGCCATGCCCCTTGACAAGGCACACACAGCCCCAGTCGACCAGGTGTAACCCCAACATAGTCAATCCGCACAGGCGATACAGGGCACGGGATGGCAGTGGAGCATGGTGTGTGAGAGGTCTCCTCGCGCTCCTCCTGGTCATATCATGCAGGCAATAGAACCTCAACGTCTAGCATGGCACAAGTCAGATGGAAGTGTAGGGGACGCACCACAGCACGAGCAGCACTGACGTCACGGGAGGTGGCTCGCACCATCCCATCCATTGCCCATCATACCAACCACGCCACATGCCATTGCGACTAAGTGCAAGCGCGTGCGCCACCACCCCCGAGCCCTCCCCAGAGAGGCCAAAGAGTGAATGTGTGGGCCATCAGCCACAGACGGACGCGGCCTGGCCGCAAGGGCAGCCACAGCCACTGGGTGTCGCAGGTGGCGGATCCGGAAGGCGAAGACTGTGATGCATAGTCCATGCAGGCCGGGTCTCCATTTGGGGCACCATGCAGGTGGACGGCGTCCCGCCACACATCATACCCTGAGACAGCCCACTCCTGCAACTGGACCAACACATACACTCCTTGCCCTCTCTGGTGCGAGCTTGGGGCTGCCTGTGCAAGCGCTAGCCTCGCAGGTGAGCATGCATATTGGGGGGGCGAGGGGAGGACATGAGGGCTGGGGCGAAGATGACTGTATCACTGTCAGTTAGTACAAGGGATGACCCAGATGTGGAAAGGAAGAGACGTGTCCCGTGTGTACTGCAACTAGTCGCCAATCCAACTACCCCCCATGTCCGGAATGTAAGCCCGCACCTAGGCCCGCCCATCCGCCACATCGAACATACCACCAGCACGACAACCTTCCCATTCGAAACACTGACTGGGGGTGGCGACCAGTGAACAATCATGTGTAGCCTACCCACGCGTACATGTGGGCCCTCCATGATCCATGTCACCTGCGGCAAAGACATGACATGCGCAATGAGGGAAGTGAGGAGAGCTGTCCGCCCCACGCGCAGAAGGTGCATCAGCTCCACAGACCCAGCAGCGAGTCCAGCAGGGGTCACATGTGCAGGGGCAGCTGTGCCTGGTGTGAAGGCACATGCATATAGACAGCACATCGACCAATGTGTAGTCTGCCCACATCCACAGTCCATCATCATGCGGACATAGGAATTGAACACAGGGCAACACATCTTAGTTGGTGCACCCACCGTGACCAACAATGCGCAATCATCGACGTACCCGCCCTGTGCATGGCCCCCCACCCAACGGAGGCACATCCAGTGCCACCATCCCACACACACAAGCCTTCCACGGAACATGCTGTGTCCAATGGTCAGTACAGAGTCAGCGCCCATCTGGTGGATCCTGAACAGGAGACACATGCACACACATGCCAGCTCCCACTATGTACGTCTGCCACCTGGCACGTGCAATGTAACCTCTCACCTGTGACGTGTGACTGCAAGCACACAGCCGTCTTGGCATGGGGCTGTCAATGTGGACACCAGTCAATGTTTCGGGAGCTGTGATCCGTACAGTGCTGTACATAGGGTGCAGTGCTGACACCTACTACTGTCTCATATCCCCTCGTGCCACAGGTCCCACTTGTATTGGCCGCTCAGCCCGTGCCCACATCGTCGTCGTCGTGTGCCATACTCATCCAGCCTCGGAAGCAGTTCCATGCTCAGCAGACACTCATGTTGCCGTGGCGTTGCCGCTTGACGAATATGCAGTCAGTCCCCATCAGCACGCCCCGCAAGTCATTGGGGCCTAGATCCCCATGTGCATGCACATGGCAGTGGTATGTCTCACTTGCCATTGCCATTGTTGGGAGACCTGTGTAAGTGTATTGTGGCCGTGCCGTCCCAGCTTGACAGCTGGGCTGTGGCTCATGTGCTTGCTCAGTCATGTCAGTGATGTGTATGCGAAATTGCTATGTGCCGTGTTGCTTTGACATGTGTCCTCTGCCATTTAACCCAGGCGGAGACCGAACATTGACCGCCCATACCAATTGCTGGCGGACATGGACGATACAGAGGTAATCAGGAAGTTTCGGCTGGACAGGCCAACCCTGCATCGACTGTGTGCCATGTTAGAGCCCCATCTCCGTCCCCGCAGGGTGTATCCGACTGCTGTCACCCCCACGGCTAAGGTGATGGCCGCCATGCATTTCTTCGCCACTGGGTCATTCCAGCACACAGTGGGCAGTGGAGGAGGGATGTCCCAGCCCATGTTCAGCAAGGTGCTGAGGGATGTACTGGCAGCCATGATGCTGTACCGGAACAGGTACATCAGATTCCCCAGGGCTCGTGAATTGGCGGCAGTGAAGGGTGCATTCTATGCCCTTGGCAGAATCCCACACGTCGTGGGAGCCATTGACTGCACACATGTTGGCCTTGTTCCACCACAGGCCACTGAGCACCTGTACCGCAACAGGAAGCACACGCACTCCCTGAATGTGCAAGTGGTGTGCCTTGCGGACATGGTGATCACCCACGTGTGTGCCAAGTTTCCAGGCTCGGCACATGACGCACACATAATGCGCAACAGCATCTTGCCACGACTGATGGCCAATCTGCAACAGGATCGTGGCTGTATTGTCGGTGAGTATGTGGAGTGGTGTAGCGTGCTGGTTGTGCGATGCTGTCCCCTGTCCAGTTGGAATAGCAACGGTTCTCTGTGTCCCTCACACCCAGGTGACTCTGCGTATCCGAATGGGGCATGGCTGCTCAGTCCATTGAGGAATCCTCGCACCCCAGCAGACGATCGATACAATGAGGCACATGGGAGGACCAGACGTGTGGTCGAGCGTACCTTTGGCCTCCTCAAGTCCAGGTTCAGGTGCCTGGACCGCACCGGGGTGCACTGGCGTACTCCCCACAGAAGGTGTGCCAGATAGTGGTGGCGTGCTGCATGCTGCACAATCTGGCCATTCGGAAGCAGATCCCCCTCATTGTGGATGACGGAGATCAACCAGGGCCCCAGCCCGCAGACCAGGACAGCTCGAGTGAGGTGGACAGCGGAGAGGAGGAAGCTGGGAATGTGCGCCAGCAGCTCATCGCCCGCTACTTCACTTGACGGTGAGTGTCCATGTACGACGGATGATGTGTCTGTATCTGTGCAGGTGTGTGTGTGCTGTGTCAGGGTGGCCGTATGTTCACTGCGTGCAGTGTGTCAACGCTCCATGGCCAGGGTAGTATGCCACTGTTGGTGACTGTGGCATTGTGCCCTATTGCTCTGTGCGATGTGTGTACATTGCTTGTAGTTGTTGACATGTACTGTGTGATGGGTGTGTGACACACTCATTGAATGTGCTCCTGTTCTGTCTCCCACCCCTAGGTCCCTACAGGCCCTCCGGATTCCATTGCCATGCCACGCATCAGGTGCCTTTCTGCCCAAGGTGGCCGTTGTATTCCGTACAAATAAAACACAGGGCACAAACAGCAGTTAGTGAAAAAGGTGCATTTATTACAAACTGTGACATGTGATTGTGTGTAAGGTGATGACAAAAGTGGTGCGTGCAGTGACAATGAGCTGTCGGTCATGGCTGCGTGAAGCTCAGGGTGTACCCACTGGTTCTATGTCCATAGTCCAACACACACATGCCATCCAGCTGGCTGTGTGGAGTGGGATCGTAGAGCAAGTCAATGCAGTGGCTGGTCAAGGAAGGCTGGCGGAAGGCTGGCTGGCTGCCTCACTTGCGACTGGAGCGTGCGAAGTCCTCCCGGGAGATCTGTTTCCTCTTCGGACGGCCCCTTCCACGTTTGGGAGGGGGTGTGTGGTGGCGACCTGCTGGTGGTGGGTGAGGTGTGCTCACTGGCTGTGGACGCAGGGGAAGTGGACACTGCTGCCCGACCCTGCGCCCTAGCAGGTGGTGGCGGAGGTGGTGTTGCTGGCCTTGCCTGTGACCCCACCGCCACCACCAGCTGGCCCATGAGGTCCACGAGTTGGTCCATACGGGACACGAATTGGCCCATATGGGCGTCCATGGACCTCAGCACCCCCAGCACCTCCCGCGTGTCTGTAGCAGACCTGGCCCATTGTCCTTGGGCCTCTTCATAGGCCCCAAGGACTCTGGCCATTTGAGGCAGGGCATGGCTCCCAGGGGAGGCTGGCGTTTCCCTGACCCTGCTCCTCCTACCAGTCCTGCTGCCACCGGCCTGCCCACTAGCCACATTGCACACCACGGTCCTCGCTGTGGCTCCCAGGGTGGATCCAGTCGGCCGGGCCACCACCTGCGCTGGGGCTGGTGCCAGCGAAGACGTGGTGGTGGTGGTGGCGGTGGTGGTCGGTGCGGCGATGGTGGCGGTTGCGGCAGTGGTAGTGGCCGCAATGACCGTGGGTGTGGCCGCAACGACAGTGGCAGCAGGGGGCTGGGACTGTTCAGCATCCCTGGATGATGGGTTGGTGGGTAGGAGGGGTCCTGGGGAGCGGCTGGGCCCTGCCACGCCAGATGGGCCTGCTTGGTGGTCCGTGTCCGAAGAGGAGGACAGATCCTCCAGATCCGTGTGTCCTCGTTGGGGGCTTGTGGGCTGGCTGTGCTGGCTGCTGTCTCCATCCCCAGCATCCGGCAGTTCGTCACCTGTGGAGAGAATGAGATTTGTTATTGTGTTGCACCTGGCGAAGTATGTATTTGTCGTCTGACATTGGCAGTTCGTGCAATCTCGTACATGGGTTTCCCGGAGGCGAGTGTGTGGCTGTGGCATCTGTAGTTGTGTGTGCTAGGCAATGGGACTGTGTGCTGTGCACATGTGGCATGGGACGGATTGGCCATGCCGATGGGTGTGTTGCTGTGCCCCTACTCATTGTGACTCTGGTGTATGCGGGCTCCTGGCCCATCCTGGGTCTGGTTTGTACTTTGCTTTTGGGGTTCACATGGAACGCTTAGGAACGCATATGGCAACATGGGGGCCATGCCCCAGATTCGCATTTGGGAGGGGATATGCATTTGGGGTTCAAATGGAACGCTTAGGAACGCATATGGCAACATGGGGGCCATGCCCCAGATTCGCATTTGGGAGGGGATATGCTTTTGGGGTTCAAATGGAACGCTTAGGAACGCATATGGCAACATGGGGGCCATGCCCCAGATTCGCATTTGGGAGGGGATATGCTTTTGGGGTTCAAATGGAACGCTTAGGAACGCATATGGCAACATGGGGGCCATGCCCCAGATTCGCATTTGGGAGGGGATATGCTTTTGGGGTTCAAATGGAACGCTTAGGAACGCATATGGCAACATGGGGGCCATGCCCCAGACTCGCATTTGGGAGTGGATATGCTTTTGGGGTACATGCTGTGAGCCATGGGTGCCGAACGTGACATGTGTTGTGGCAGCATGACAGTGCATGGTTTGAGGTGTGTGCATGCTTGACATGGCCTGCATATTTGCTGTCTGTTGTGATTACTGGACATGGCATTGGACGCATCGTTATGAGTGAGTGATAGTTGTGTGCCAGCCAACGTATTGCAGTTGTCCCATCTCCTTGGTGTGCGTGCTGCCCTGTGCCATGTGCATCACTGCAGTGCTCGGGGGGTGTGGCCCATGTTGTGTGTTGTTGCTCACAGTGTGTCGTGCGCTTAATTGACTTCTGGCACATGGTTGGTCATGGGCATGTGTCTTAGCGTGACTGCTGTATGTGTGGCAGCTGTGCGGATGACATGCCTTTCATGAGACTGGGGCTGACGGATGGGATGGATGGTATGTTGTATGTGCATGGTGTGTCTGTGAGTTTGATGGGTTCAGTGGTGTTCGTGTGCATTTATGTTGTTCCGCTCTGTTGCGTCTAGTGTTGTTTGTCTTACATAGGCGTAGTTGTGGGGTGTGTGGTTGACAGGCAGTAGGGGCTACATGGACAGGACTTCAATGGTGTTTCGGTTGTGTGTGATGAGTTGCACAGTGGCTGCCGTGTGGGACTATATTCAGTGTGGCTTGTGCATGCAGACGTGGCTCCTTGGGTGTTGCTATGTCTGTGATGGGTCATGTGGGGTGTGAGTCTGTTGTTCATGTCCGTGTGCACATTGTTCACTTGTTCGTGACGGTGGGCGGTGCTGCGTGTTCGTCTGCTACGTGACATGTCCCATGTGTTGGTCGTGTTATGGTCCTCATGCCTCCAGTAATCCAGCCCTGTCCAGTTTCCCACCTGCAAGTTGTTCGTGCGTGCACTGTACTGGATGCCACATGGCTCTAAGCGGGGGGTGCTCCATGTTGCAGGTCTGTGGGGGTGGGGGGTGTTGTGGGTCGTGGGGGTGGCTGGACACCCACTGACACCGATTGCTGTGGACCGTGATGTCTGCCTTTCGGCTGTCGTTGTGCACTGCGGTGGCTGACACGTGGCTGTGGGGTGTGGGGGATGCTCCTCCTTGCTGTGCTGTGGGACTGGGGCCTGGTGTGTGTTGTACTTGGGCTGTCCACCCTCCCACCCACTGCACTTTGTGTTCCTGCCACTTACCTGTTACTTGTCGGTTAGTGCAGCTGTGGCGGACACATGGGTGTGGTGGGTGCTCGTTGTGGCGCTTCTGGCATATTTGGGGACCTGTTGGTGGTTACGTGGCTGGCTTAGTGTACACATGTCCCCACGCATCTTACAGTTGTTCGGTTTGGGCTGTGTGTGGTAGTGTCTGTTGCATGTGTGTGTGATGTGTTGTGTATTGTGTGCTGGACATGGGGGTGTTTGTCCCTGGGAGCTGTGGCATGGTAGTTGCGCATGTGAGTACATAGCGGTGTGCTGGTATACATTAGTTTGTACTTACCAGCCTCCACTCCCTCTGCTAATCCGGCGAGGATCTCCGGATGGATTACGACTCGCACCTTCTCCTCCCACGCTTTGAAGGTCTTAAAGAGCGCGGGATTCCCTCCGCCAGTGACGGCAGCCAGCTCTCTGTTTTTGTCCTCCTTCTTCTTGACCAGGCTCTTGACGTCATTCCAACGTTTGTTAATCTCGACTCTGTTCCTGGGCAGGGTCCCGACTGCATTGACCTGGTCTACGATCCGGTTCCACATTCTGTTTCTGGTGGCTAGTGGTGTGTGCTGGACCATGTTCCCATAGATTTGTGGGTACACCTTGATGATCTCGTCGACCATGACCGTCAGCTCCATGGGCGTGAACTTGGGCATCCTTTGTGGTGCCATGGTGTTTGTGGTGCTGGTGCGGTGTGTGTTGTGTAATGTGCAGGGGGTTTGTGGTGCCGGGGGTGGTGGTGGTGGTGGTGGTGGTGGTGGTGGTGTTTGGTGGTGGTGGTGGTGGTGGTGGTGGTAGTGATGTGCGTTTCTGTGGTGTGCTGCTGTCCTTGCTGTGTCACTGTGTCCTCTCCTCTCCTCTCTGGTTTGCAATGTAGCAAGGGGTTGTGGTCTGTGGGAGTGCTGCTTTTGTACTCACCTATGTGGGTGTGTCCTCATGGTCTGTTGTTTTCAGGTGTGTTGTGTCTGGGGTTCTGGCCTTTGTATTTTTTGTTTGTCCGGGGGGTGTTTTCGGGATGTGTACTGTGCTTGTGTATTTGTGCGTGCCTTGCTGTGTGGACTTGTTGGCCATGTTGTGTGCTATTGGTTTTGTGTGCGGATGGTTTCTGTGCAGGTACGTTGGCGCCATGGCTTCTGCCGTGTCGATTCTCATCGGCGTTGTTTGCGCTGGCGGGCGGTATATTTGTGGTTTTTCCGCGCTCATGGCGGTGCGATCGTAATTTCACGTGCGGTGTGTCGGCCGTGAGGGCGGGCGGTTTTGTGTTGTCGTGCGTGTTTCCGTCCGTGGCGGGCGGTTTGACTCCGACTCGGACGATGGCGGGCGGTATTTTGTGTGATTTTTCCGCCGATGGCGGTTTTCGGTTTGTGTAATCGTAATGGCGTGGTCGGTGTTCAGACGGTGTGTGCGGGCGGATTTTTGCCGCTTCCATGCCTGGCGGATTTATTTACGCCGGGTATCGTAATGGGCCCCTTAGGTACACATTCCACCAAGGAATGTGGAACTTAGGTTGCCTTCTATGCCCTGATCTATGCAGTCTTCCCACCCAGGTGTCCTCAAAGTAGTCTAGTAGTGGGCTTATTTTGTCTTCGTTCCTTTTGTAATAGGGGCTGTCTATTAGAATATTGTAGTGCTCTGCTACATCAGTTACAGGTACATATGCTAGTGCTATTAGCTTTTTAATTTGGTAGGCGAAAGTACTGTCTGTAGCATATTGTACACTTAGGGGCCGATTCCGATTTGGGCCGGAAATCTCTCCGACCGAGCCGGACCCGGAGAGATTTCCGACCGAATCGGACCCGTGCACCCCGACCGAACGAGTACGATGCGTCCGTATGCTATCGTACTCGAGTCGGTCGGACTCCCATTGAAGTCAATGGGAGCCGGTCATACAACGCGTATGCGGGCTCCCATTGCCTCAATGGGTGCGAGGCAAGGTGACCCTACAGCGGGTACGCGGCGAAGCGACTCGCGCCGTACACGCACAGGTAGGGAGGACCCATGGGTCCCCCCTGTGTGCGACTCACGCGGCTACGCATACAGGGGGGTCCGACACGGACCCCCGAAGTACGGCTCCGACTGCTCTTTCGAGCCGGACGGTGCGTGTCGGTCGGACTGCTCGCGGCGTGCATCGTACTTACCCGGCCGGGGAAAGTCTCCATTGCGCGGTGTGAGTCGTGTCCGAGCGAGTCGGTCGGTGCGGTTAGACCCGGGAACGAGTCGGTCGGAGCGGTTGGGACGCCCGAACGAGTCGGTCGGCGAATTCGCATCATACTCGCTCGTCCGGACGCGCGTACGAATCGGTCGAGAAATAGGGCTCCGAATCGGATCCGGTTATGCCGAATCCGATTCGGAGCCCTACCGGCCGAGATCGGAATTGGCCCCATAGGGTTGATTTTTGTAGATGTCTCCAGAGACTCTGGTTAAAATGATAATAGCAACCCTGTATTGCTGTGTGTGGATAATTTTTTAGGATAGCATTTATCATGGCTAATTCAAAATCAATAATTATTTTTGAAGGAAAATAATTATTGCTTTCTTGTTTTATTTTAGTGAGTATATCTATGTAAGTAGTTTGCTGCTTATTTGGTAATAGGGTGTAGATGAATGGAATATTTGAATGTTGGTACAATCCATGCACTGTGTACAGCTGGTAGAATGGTTTTGGACAGACTTTGAAAGTTCCATCCATCATCCAGGTGTCACATTGCTGTAATTTAACTAAATTGTTTGCAGTAGCAAACATAATTATTCTTTTATCAGGGCATTTGTTATCAAAAAATATAAATGGTTCTTTAGTGTGAGTAATGCTTAATTCTGGAGGAATAACTACTTCTGCAAACGTTTTAGGGGTAGGTATGGTACTTGTAGTTGCTTTTTTTTGTCTGGCAATCGTTCTTTTTAAAGAATCTATGGAGGGTAATTGTCCTGATGCATGTTGAGGTACTTTTAATAGTTGCTCTTTCAGTATTTGGGTGGTGGGTTTATCAGTACTAGTGCTTGCTTCTTTAATACTTTCAAGAGCATCTCTAACCTCAATTTCTGTTATGTTTGGGGGGTGATTATGTTCTTTTACAGAAAGAACAGTAGTTTCATGAGTAGTAGCTCTTCCATAGCATTTGTTAGAGTAGTATTTGCTACACTTCCAAAACACTTTGGGGTAGATTCCGATTCGGGCCGGAAATTTCTCCGACCGAGCCGGACCCGGAGAGATTTCCGACCGAATCGGACCCGTGCAGTCCGACCGAACGAGTACGATGCGTCCGTATGTTATCGGACACGAGTCGGTCGGACTCCCATTGAAGTCAATGGGAGCCGGTCGTACAACGCGTACGCGGGCTCCCATTGCCTCAATGGGTGCGAGGCGGACAAGGGCGCCCCCTACAGCGAGTACGCCGCGAGGCGCTCGCGGCGTACACGCACAGGTAGGGGGACCCATGGGTCCCCCCTGTGTGCGCCTCGCACGGGTACGCGTACAGGGGGTCCGACACGGACCCCCAAAGTACGGCTCCGACAGCGAGTTCGAGTCGGACGGCGCGAGTCGGTCGGAGCGGTCGAGGTGCGCATCGTACTTACCCGGCCGGAAAACGTCTCCATTGCGCGGTGCGAACCGTGTCCGACCGAGTCGGTCGGAGCGGTACGATCCGGGTACGAGTCGGTCAGAGCGGTCGGGTCGCCCGGACGAGTCGGTCGGCGACCCGCATCGTACTCGCTCGGCCGGACCCGCGTACGGTTCGGTCGGGAAACAGGCTTTCGCATGGCTTTTTCCCGACCGAATGGTATTGGGTGCGCCTCCGACCGAGATCGGAATCGGCCCCTTTGAGGCCAATTTGTTTCTCCTGTGTATAGACATACCCCATATAACATAATAACATTTTATTTTTTTGTGACATTACAAATTCTGCACCTTCAGTCATGTTGTTTTGTTTTATGCTAGGGGAAATTAAAAAAACAAATTTTTTAATATAATAAATACGACATATTTATTAAATACAGTTACATTTCAGTGAATATACTTACAATGTTTAGTTTGATGTAAATAAATTCGTTTAGGAAATGATTTCAAGCTTTATTTTCTATTTTGTTGATGTATTTTCTGTTGAGAAGAGAAAACAAAAATTGTAATAATTTGATTAAATTGTTTGTAGATGATAGGGATTTTAGGGGAAAAGGGGATGTTTGGGTGGGTATTTAAGGGTGTTTAATAATTGAAAATTATATACTTAGGGGTCCATTACGATGGCGGGCGGACTTTGTCCGCCCGCCACCGCAACGGAGCCAGGGACCGCCCGCCGAAGTTGCGGCGGTCCCGCCAGGCACATTAGGATGCGCCCGCCACACTGGCGGGCGCAACCCGCATATCTTACATTGCGGCGGGCGGTGCTTTCAGCAGCATCCGCCGCAATGTACAAAATGCACGTTGTGCTTTTGCATGCACAACGTGACAGGCACCGCGCGGTGCCTGCCACCTTGTGCATGCAAATGCAGGGGGGTACCATAGGTACCCCCCATGTGCAATCCCCACCCCCCAACATCCTGGGGGCCCGCAACGGGCCCCCAAATGCAAATACTGCATGCCTTTTCATGGCGGTAATGCCGCCATGAAAAGGCTCCTCACCGCCTACATCCTAATATGGATGGCGGTGTCTCACAGACACCGCCACCATATTAAACCCGTTTTCCGCACGGTCAACAAGTCGACCGGCGGAAAAGCGGCGGACGGTCTTTCCGTCCGCCGCTGACCCCCCAGCCATACTAATATGGCGGGGGTAAATGGGAGGCGGGCGGAGGGAAATGTAGGGCGGATCGCCACCGCCATGCGGGTGGTGGCGATCCGGCCTACATCGTAATGACCCCCTTACTTTTTAATTGTATTTAGTTGGTTAGTCTTTACAAAATGATTTTGCAGTTGGCTGTAGAGGAGATAGATAAAAAATAAAATATATATTAGTGAATTACGTTTGAAAAATATTTTTAGGTAGCTTGGAAAAAATATAATATACTTTCATTTATTGTTCTTTTATTGGTGAGGATGTTGAAAATATTTTGCTGGCTTTGTAAGATATCTGTAGAGGAGATATAAATGTAAGCAATGAAAGATTAGTAAATTATGTGTCAGAAATAATTAGGGTTGAAGGCTAGTAGTATGGTTATATTTTAAATACAGTTTTACTTACTTAGTGCAGTTTTAAAGATTTTTTCAGTAATGAAAATTTTCTTTCAGGAAACAGTCAGGCAGAGTTTCATCTTCTTCTTTTTTGTAGGTTAGAAGTGTAAAAGAGATGCAAACATTTTATGCTTATATAGTGTTAATTTAATTGGTTGCTTTATGTTATTGGTGTATTTTAAAATGTGAGTATTTGATTCGTTCAAGTTAATTGTTTTTATTGTTTTGGCTGTTTGTTTCCATATAAGGGAAACGCTAATTAAGAACTTGTTAGTAGAAAGTGATTATTTTTTCGTTTTACTGTTTCAAAATATATTAAACATTGTTTTAAATGTGACATGATGCAAGCATTATATATTTTAAAGCTTTTATTTTATTACTGTAATTGTTCGTTTAGAAAAAAGTTTCAGTTTTATATATTGATGTGTTTGCAAATGATTATGTTATGTTATTTAAGTGTTTTATATTATTTTATAATGTGAATTTATATTTGGTGTTAAACATATATTCAATTGACCTGTTTTTGAATAGTCGATATTATTAAAAAGTCGATAATATTGATGTCTATATTTTGGTATTCGATATTTTTGATATTTTGTATGTGTTTTAAAATTAAACGATATTTTATTTAACGATATTTTATATTTCGATATTGTGGTGTACGATATTTTTTATATACGATATTGTGTACTCGATATTTTTGTATTTTTTTAAATAAGTATTGGTAGTCGATATTATTGTAGTCGATATTATGACGACGATATTTTGTCAATACGATATTTTTGTTGTTGATATTATGTCAGTGATCCATACTCAGGACGGGGATATCACTGAGCACTTTAGGTGCTCAAGCGGGGTCAGGCAGGGGTGCATACTAGCACCGTTGCTGTTCACTTTGTACATCAACGGGCTGGATGCCTCTCTGCGTGATATCAAGACTGATCTACCCCGGATAGGGGAAAGAGCGGTCTCGGTTCTGCTCTATGCAGATGACGCTGTGCTCTTAGCCCGCACCCCTAGTGGTCTGCAGCTTTTAATCGATGGTTTTCTGAGGTTTATGGAAAATTTGGACATGTCCCCTAATCTTACAAAATCATACGTTATGGAAATGGGGAAAAAGCCAGCCAAATCGTATAACTTTACCATAGGCACACACACTCTAGGTAAAATTCCAGCTTTCGCTTACCTAGGAATATTATTTGATGGCCGTCTAAATTTTAAGCACCTGCTCGAAGAAAAATCTCTGTCTTTGATTAGATCCACAGGTTCAATTGCGAACTTTGCACACAGACTAGGGTGCCGGACCCCGGAGGTGATTTTAAAATTGTATAACTCAATCTGCTGCGCCAAGGTTCTGTATGGCAGTGAGGTTTGGGGATTTGTAAAGCTCAATAATTTACAAGGAGAAGAAAATAAATACATGAGGCGCCTTTTAAGGGTACCGAACAGTACCCCGGCATTCATAGTTCACGAAGAACTGGGAGCCAGTTATATTTCTGACTCTGTGGCAGTTAGGCCTATTCTACACTGGTTAAAGATCCGGTTGAATGAAGAGGTAGGATTGACAAGGATGGTTGTCCAGGACTGTCTCTCACTTGACCACGCTATGAAAATTCCCTTGTTAAAATATGTGCGGGATTGTTTTTATAACCTGGGACGCATAGCGCTGTTCACCAACCCAGAAACTATAAGACAGATAGATAAGGTGGATACCAAACTAATGTACTTAAAGTTTAGTATGGCACAACGTGAAGCTACCGAACTAGCGAAAGAGACAGTAAGAAATTACATTTTAGTTAAATGTTCCCCGAGTATAGAACCATATTTTACATTAATGACGAGCGAGCATGACAGATTTTTAATCACCCGTTTTAGACTTAATCTTATTCACCACATTTTGGTGGTCCCAGCAGGTTTTAGTATAAAACCAGGAGAGAGAGGGCCCTGTGGCTGCGACAGTTTGTCTCCACAGGATACCCCTCACTTCCTTTTTATCTGTCCGTATTACGCCTACCCTAGGAAAAGGTACCTGAAGACCTTATTTAGGAACACTGGTTACAGACAGGCGAGTGTTGCTTTGTTGTTTTTAAAACTTTCAACTGATGTTTTTACCCTTTTTTGTGTAGCAAATTTTTAAGAACGGCTTTTAAATTAAGAACCTCAAGAGGGGTCTGCAACCTATAGATATGAGTGCTGGTAGCTATAATTGACCGTTTGGTAATTTTATGAGGTGTTTAGTGTTATCTTCAGGTTTCTTTTATGAAATGCATTTTAATGGGTTTTGCGTCACATTTGTATCATGAAAAATTATTTATGGGAATAATCCTGGCACGACCTGTTATGTAAATGCTTTTATGATTTGTGTCTCAAATCGAATAAAGTACATTGAGTAATCCCTGAGAGAGTATATTTTGCTCCCCTTTGTGCTATTGTTATCTGTTTATTAGTTAGAATGTATGCAGAGAACAAGGGTGTACTGTTGATGAATCGCCATGCACATAACCCGACTGCAATGATTTTAGCGTCCAGCTTAACAATATAATAGAACGTAGCTGAGACTGTCCGTGCTGTAGTATGGACAAATCCTGTTCTAGTACATCTATAGCAGAAGATACAATGTTGCCCAGTGAATAAATCCTGGATGTTAATGTAGTCATACCATTGTCAACTACAGCTAACACCTTTTCTAGGTTAATTCTATCTATTTCACGAAGTCTCTCCACAGCTTCCTGTTGAGAGATTTTCCAGATTTCATTATAGACAGCGTATAAGAAACGTTTCTGACGTGGCTTTCAGGGACCTAATAAAAAATCCCTTAGATCCACCTCTTCGGAGAGTAAGGATAAGTGCTGTTTCACCTGGGACAGTGTTGAGGTTTTTAGCCAATCGAGGCATAACTTCCCAACACTATATGATGTCACCACCCCCGGATGTTCTCTTTGTACATAGCATTGGTCTGGCCTATGGATACTAAACCCTTCGGTGGTACCCCTGAATCTTGTTTGACATCTGTTTGCTTCTGTGGGCCAAACTAACCATCCCTTCCAATTGGGGTCTGATGAATTGTACTGTATGATGTCATCTATTGTATCCCCTCCACGTGATGTAAAATTTTGCCACCCCTCAAAGTGTGATGGTGTTGGAATCCAAGGTGTGTTCAAATCCTTGTTTTTGGCTATTCCAAGACAGGAAGTCTATTGCACAGTGTCATTCAGAAATATTATCTGCTGTGAATGAGGCACGCTCGAAACAGAGCTTCTGCTCCCTGAACTTGCCATTCCTTCGAACCCCAGGCTGATTTTACGTCTATAGTGTCCTTCCATAAGTCGAAACCCTGTTCAGACAGTTGGGAAATAAAGGATGCAGAATAAATCTGTTTGGTGTTTGTTAGCATATTTTACTGTGCAGGTGTAGGTGCAACCTTATAGTAATATGAGGCCGGGTCAGAAGTGTTGAACTCTGAAAAATAAGAAAATTTCTGTGCAAACGTTTTCAAACTACCTTTTGGTGGTGTCGGGCAATGTTCCCATTGGTGGTATGTGAAAACATTTCATGGGATACTGGATTTATGCAGAAAGTGATGACCATAATGTTGGTCACAGTACATAGTGTCAAAATCACGTGTCCTATAACATTTCAGTGCTTGAAAATGCAGCGGTTTGTTCTAAATCAGACAACATATTATTTACAGTTTCAAAAACCCAATCGTCAGAAAATTTACTGGAGGTAATGATATCATTTAGAGAAATTTTAAATACATGAGGTATTTGCAAACGTTCTGTGGGACCAAATACATCATAATCAACCCTGTCCCACACTATACCGTCAGGAATTGGAACAGCTGTAATGTTCACGAAGGACAGGTCTCTTTGTTCACGATGAGAAGATGTATAAGGTTTCAGGACCAAGTTCACATTTGATACTGCAGAGCGTTCTGGGAGATAGTTTCTATTCATGAGTAAACAAAAGACAGTCACTAGGCCAATCCAGAATAGAAAAAACAATATTCCAGTTATTATCCAGAGCTGTAGCCAAGGTGATACTAGGTAAGTCTTTTTCAGAAAAATTTAGAATTCATGAAGTTGTTGCATACGGGAAACTTGAGCTGGCGTTGTTTCAGGTTCACTGGGATCCAGAGAGAAGGTATCAAAATCGATGAAGTAGCCAGATGCAGTTCGATCTGTTTTTGGTAGCTCAGCAGGTTTTGTTGAACTGGCAGACGTCTCTTGTTAGTGTTAGGCCGAATTGAAATTTGTCTTTCATATGTGTTTTGAAGTTTTGTTTCAAGAGGAACAAGTTCCATTTCATTGTTGGATATTCCATTACTTTGTATTGGTGACTCTTCAAATGTTATGAGTCTTTCTGTCTGAACTTCCTGTATGGTAGTGAGAGGAGAGCGTTGGCTACCCAGGAGCCCACGAGGCCTACTATTCAGTATCGGCCACATAGTGTGGTTTGATCAGATCGGTGGAGACAAATCTCTTTTCTTTGTTGCCGGCAAGAGGCGGAAGAAGCACTGTTCTTGTTACTTCTACAGCCAGGACAGGTACAGGCTTTCTGTATGATGGCCCAAATTCTTTCTTGTCCACAATCTTTTCTCTGACCAGATCCCTGACTTTAGGGATCCAGGCAGGTCTTGCCGTGACTGATTTGACTTCCCCAGTGGTGATGCGTTTTACTTGCACATTGCTTTGTAGTGCCCGGAATTCATGGAGATCCTGTAAAACAGCCAAACGTTTATTGATGTCAAATGGTTTTTCATCCACCACTGTGCTTTCAAAATCGAGATCAGGTACCCACATTCTCATCCCAAATAGGACTTCGTAAGGAGTGACACCTCCTATGGAACTTCTTGGCATATTGTTAAGGGTTCTTTGGACCCCGCATAAGTGATTGACCCAACTACCACCATAACCTAATACTCTCGCTGTTAAAGATTGCTTTAAGTCTCGTTATTTCCTCTCCACGACCGAATTTCCCTCGGGATGGTATGGAGAGGACTACCACAGTGCAACACCCAAACTTCCCATGGCTTCCTTGTAAGCCCTAGAGCTAAACGCGGGGCCACGGTCAGAGAGTAATGTGCCAACTGCATATGTCCCTATGAAGACTCGCAAATCCTTTATAACAGTTCGAGCATCAGCCAAACGCTGAGGCCATACCCATACGAATCTAGAGCATGAATCTACTGCCACCAAGATCTACTTGTAAGCCTCATCTGATTGTAGGGGGCCGCAGTGGTCCAAATAGACACAAGCGAGTGGTCTGTCTGATATTAGTAATGGTGTCTGCGCTGGACACGCCACGGTGGAACCCTTCATCTGCTGACAGATGTTGCACTTTAAGACAAAATTCTTCATCTGTTTAGTTAATCCTGGCCACCAATAGCGTTGTTTCAATAAAGAAACCGTCACGGTAATCCCTGCGTGTGCAGAACCTAGACCCTCGTGTGCAGCTAGTATTAAGCCTAATCTGCGATCCATATTTGGTATTACCCTATCCCCCACTCCTGGAATTTGAGCATATGAAATGTTATTTGCATCTAACTTGTAGGAGTACTTGAGTGGAAAACCTTTCGGTAAGGCTGTGCTGTTTTAGCGTGAAGCAATGACAGCTACCATTATCTGTCCGTCTATTCTCGTTTTTGAACAAGTGATTGCAGCTACGGCAGCAGTTTGTACTGCCCCTTTTACGGCTTCGTCAGCCAATGAATTCCCTTCAACGTGAACGCCATCACATTGATGACTCAGCGTGTGCATCACATGAGCTCTCGGTAGTTTGTTTTTCAACTCAGCTACCTGTTCTCAAAGCAATTTATGCTTATATTGTGCCACATTTTGAGTCTTTAAACCCATTTTGACCCCAGTAGTGAAAATATTCATTGCATGACCGGACACAGTAAAAAGAATCGCACACTATCAGTGTGGGGAATTCTCGATCCGTATTTATTAGTGCCAGTAACAGGGCTTTTAATTCTGCCAGCTGAGCCGTGCAGTCTCCTAGAGACTGAGGGGCCGATTCCGATTCGGGCCGGAAATATCTCCGACCGAGCCGGACTCGGAGAGATTTCCGACCGAATCGGACTCTGGCAGCCCGACCGAACGAGTACGATGCGCACGTATGCCATCGGACTCGAGTCGGTCGGACTCCCATTGAAGTCAATGGGAGCCGGTCGTACAACGCGTACGCGGGCTCCCATTGACTCAATGGGTGCGAGGCGGTCAAGGGCGCCCCCTACAGCGTGTACGCGGCGAAGCGACTCGCGCCGTACACGCACAGGTAGGGGGAACCCATGGGTCCCCCATGTGTGCGACTCACACGGCTACGCATACAGGGGGGTCCGACACGGACCCCCAAAGTACGTCTCCGACTGCTCTTTGGAGCCGGAGTGCGCGGCTCGGTCGGACTGCTCGCGGCGCGCATCGTACTCACCCGGCCGGGGAACGTCTCCATTGCGCGGTGCGAGTCGAGTCCGAGCGAGTCGGTCGGTGCGGTTCGACCCGGGAACGAGTCGGTCGGAGCGGTCGGGACACCCGGACGAGTCGGTCGGCGAACTCGCATCGTACTCGCCGCCCGCGCGTACGAATCGGTCGGGAAATAGGGCTCCGAATCGGATCCAGTTAAGCCGAATCCGATTCGGAGCCCTACCGGCCGAGATCGGAATCGGCCCCTGAGTCTACGTACTGCTGGGATGGAACTTGCCTTCCTGCATACTACCCTTCACAATCGCACATGCGGCGCTGTATTGCTGTTTACTTTCTATGGCCGGCTGAGCAGATTCATCAGTGTAAATGATATATTCGTACTGATCTAGAGGCATTATTTCATTCAGGAGAGGATATTCTAGTTCATATTGCAGGAATGCTTGTGTTTTTAGTGTAGAGTCAAATTTGTAATCTACATCTGTTGCAGTAAGAGAATTAGCCCATTGTATCCATCTTGGATGTAAAGCTTTAACATTTGGAACGCTTGCCTTTGTAACAGCCTCTAAGGCTGGTACTGGAGTTACGACAATTATTTGTTTCCCCTGAGCCAGTGCTCTTTCTCTCACTACAGCGGTCTGTATTGCTGTCAGAATTTGTTCTGTAGAAGCAAAACGCATTTCAGCATTTGTGTACAAGTATGGTTTGTATGCTATGGGTACTGTTTCGCCATCATTGAAGGTTAGATAAGTATACCCAGATTGATCAGCTATAATATGGATCACCAAATTTGTGGTGTTTACACCTGTGTGTAGGTGTTTGGAAGCTTTCATGTCAGCTTGTAGGGAACGAAGGATATCTGTGTGTTCCTGTGTCCAATGCCTAACTGAAAAATCAGGTCTTATTAGGTTGTAGAAAGGTTTAACTTTTTCTGCGTAATCTAAAATGTATGTTCTGCCAAAATTTAGGAATCCCAATATGGATTGTAAGTTTTTCAACGATTTAGGAGGTTGGAGCAGCGTGCACTTTTCAAAAAAGTTAGCTGCCAGGCTTTTCCCTTCACTTGAAAGCTCATATCCCCAAAATAGGACATTGAGGTGGGCTATTTTCGATTTTTTAAAGTTAAATTTGTAGCCCTCAGAGGCGAACCCTAAAATTATGTTGCTCACCCTGGTCAAGTGATCCTTTAAATCATCATCCGTCAGATAAATATTATCTACATAGGACAATGCCTCTTCATCCAAATTCTGAAGTATATCTGTTACCCTAGCGGAGAACAACCCAGGGCTATTCTTATACCCTTGGGGGAGTCGACAAAAATGACCCTGAGAACGGAGACACTGAGAATGCTGTTAAATATCTGCTTTCAGGTGCTATATTTTGGCAGAAAAATCCATTTGAGATATCTAGTGTTGTTTTGTATTTTTCACGCACAATGTTATTCATTGATGCAGCACTGTGTGCATTCTGTACTGAAAATGTTTTAGTGCATGTGTTCAGATGTCTATAGTCTAAAACTAGATGGTATGAATTATCGGGTTTCATTACGGGAAATAATTATTCATTGAAGAGGTGCAAGTTTCAATTACACCCTTATATTCAAGTTGATCTAAGATCTCTGTGACCAGTTTTTTCGCTTCCTGTTTTACTGGGTACTGTCTCTGTGGAGATGGAGTAGTTTTTACTGGGATTACATGGTGAGGTGACTCAGCATCACACCCAACATGGTTGCGATATAATGCTGGAGCAAGTGCTACCGCCCACTCCTGCGCGTATGTATGTTTTAAGTATATTGGAACAAGGTCGGAAAAGGCCGGTAAAATTACCGTTTCTCCCTTTGGGCAATTTGTAACAATTTCAGGCGGCCAATCTTTTTCAGCCAAAAGGATGTAATATCCATAAGTCAGGTTCTCCCAAAAGAGACCTGTAATTTTTTTGGGTTTGTCCCCCTCCATTTGGAGTGTTATTTCATGTAACATATGTGGGACACTCACCCTTGTATCAGGTCTCTCCACCCTGAGAAGTTCATTCAACTCCGCTGTCACCAGAAATTCCATCAGGTTCTGGCGAGCTATTGTTACTTCTGCTGCACTGTCTAGCATCGTCAGAGCCCATTCCCTGTTCAGAAAGTTGAGTCCTCGGAATTCTGGGCATGTCTAACTTTAAGACCTGCTACTTTCTTTTTTTTAAATTGAGGTTTTGATTTTGGTTTTTCTTCTTTTTTGGAAGTATAGTCTGAAGCGTGTCACGTGTCTTTGGACTTTGTACCCTCTTCTTGTCTGTATTCTGACCGTTCTTCCCTCACAGAGATTTTTGATGAACCCTGAAAGGAACGAGAGGAACGTGTATCAGTGTCCTGATACCTGTCAGGTTTTTTAATGTTATCACGATTCCTAAGATTGTACCTCCTTTCGGAGGGCTTCTGTTGAGGAGACCCACCCCTGGATTGTGATCTATTCTCTCTATTCTTTTGTTGCTTATTGTTTTCCCATTTCGTCTTCGAAGAAGCAGGAGCTTGCTTGGTGTTCTCTTTTTCAGGACCAACCATGAGTTGAGGTTTTACTGCTCTATCTCCCAAATTGTCTCTACCTAATTCAGCATAGGTGTCTTCAATAATTTTAGGTAATTCACGTTCCTGTTGTAAAGGAGTGAAATCCCTCAGGCGTTGGCGTATTGCCACGGCTGCTGCCTCCCCTTTTATGTTTGCTAATATTATAGCTGATACCTGGGCAAAATTACCTAATAATTTCATCCCTAAATTCAGAGCAGGTTCTGCTCCATACTCATTCTGTATTTGTCTTAATATATCTGGCATTACTGCTAATGAAGGGATACCATGAGTTCTGGTATATATGGCAGCAAAAACTGTATCCCAAGAGGTACAATCCTCTATCTGGGGAGATATCCCCATTGGCAAGCAGATTGTTAGTATTCTGTGTTTTTCTTGAGGGCTAGTATGTGAAAATACTGCCTCTAACTGTGTTATCTTTTTAGCTATCCAGAATGGCATTTGCTCACGTTTAGTGGGCATTTTACCCATAATTGCGTGTAGTGTTTGTGGTGTTATTTTAGTTGTAGATCCCTGAGTTTGTCCTGCTTGTGTAGCCCTTGCTGGCTGAAGTGTGAGTGTTCGCATCACGAACTGTGTCAGGTTTCTGTAAAGTTTTATTATTTCTTTATGAAGTGGACGTAAGTGACATTGTGTCAATGTCTGGATGTGGTGTGTAGGCCGCTAGGACTGGCCAAGTTGCTCCATCTCTTCCGAGCGGACCGAGTCTCACTTTTTCTTTTGTGTGTGGGAGGGCACCTTTAAACCAGTTTATGTGCTCCTGGTAGGTGAGCGGAATTTCAAAGTCCTCATACAGACAGTATTTGTCTGGTGTTTCATCCTCAGTATAAGAATGAAATGTATTTGAATGTGCATCTGCTTGTGGGAATTTAACCCATGAGTAGAATATCTCTGTTCTATATGATTTGTTTGCCTCAATCACGAATGTTACTGTCCCACCCCTAGCTGTGACTCCATAGTCTGCTAGTTTTAGAGTAAGGACAGTTCTAACATTTTCTGAAATGTTTATTTCACCCTCTTGTTCTTCCTCCCTAGCTGCAACACATTGTGCTGGAGCATTGGCGTCTTCGTCAGCCATTATTTTGAAAAAGAAGAAGTTTTAAGGAAACTGAGATAAGGTTTTATGCACAATAGGAACAATTTGTCCTTCAAGCTTGATAAACCTACAGCCAATACATAGGACATGTCTACTCAGCTGTGGCGGATAGTTCCCTTCCCACTCCAGACTTCTCTGGGGAAATGTGAGTAGGGGTCTCTGAGAATAGCACAACTGAACTACTCAGATTTGACAGTTAAATAAGTACCAAACCAACGTTGGTGACGCCATGTCGTGTAGCTCCTATAAACCTATATAGGATCTGCACATTTAGACAACATAGACTGTAGGATTGGTGTCCAGACTGATTCCAGACACCCCCACCGGGTATGTTTGCCTGTATACCAGCTTGCTTACAGTGCCACTAGAAACCCCTCTTCCAAGGAGAGAATAGGTCTTGGCAGCTATCGAACATGACAACTCTGTCCCATCAGGAATCATGGAAACAGTGCATTACTTTTCGCTCAGTCACTCGTGCTCACTTTGTCTCAGAGAGATACACAGAAAAAACAGTGGGGACGTTTTTCAATAAGCATTTGTTGAACCAGAGTCTTTTTAGTGTAAAATAGGTGTGCTGAAACAATCATTAGACAGAAACAGATATAAATGATTATAAGCAGCAACAGTGTGAAAGGATGGTAGATTTCTACCATAGTGCTAAAACAAAGAATACAGGCAGGTATATTAAAATACATGACAGTAATAAAGCGTACTCCTACGATGCGACCCTAACTAGATGTACCTAAGTGTACCTAGCATGTATGTAGGTGTAGAGCCAAGAATCCCTCTAGGATAAAGTCAACACCATTACCTGAAGTGAGAGACTATGGGACCCCGTCTTGGTCTCGAGATGGACACCCCGCGAGGGATGTCAGACCACTGCGAGCTGGAGAGTCTGCGTGCAGGAACCTCAGCGTCTCGCGTCAGTGTGTCAGCATGGAAGTCCTTTTTCTCCTCTTCCTGCCTCAGCAAAGATATGGTGTTTATATACCCAAAGGGGTACCCTCAGGGGTTCTACCTTGCTGTGTCATGTCGGACTTAGGATGACGGAAGGAATGACCCTTATACATAGTTATTATGCAGGAGATGGTAGTCCTGCTGAGTTTCCAAGAATCCTCATGCATAATGAATGAGGCTAGTTTTCAGGGAAAACCCCACGTCCTGTAAGCAGTACCGTAACTAGGTAAAAGGTCAGAACCAAGAACCATTATGTAGTGTAATGGTAGGGGAGAATATAGGTGAAAGGGTAGGTTGCTACCTGAGCCTATATTGGGGTACCTATATGGAACATAACATACTGGGTCTTTTGTCTTCTCATGGGTTTTTGGTGAATGAGATGCAATCCCAGCTGACTCCGGCCCAGGATCACATCTTCACAGAACCCTGGTTCCAGACAGATCTGGGCATGGTCACTCTGCTGGATACAAGAGTGGTCAAGATCCACACTTATTTGTGGAACCAGTTGTTGGCTTCTTCTCAGCCGGACTCGCTCTGGATGAGGGTGCACGGCAATTTGGCCACTGTGTTTTTGCTTCTCTGGGCCAGGTGGCGCCTCAATGTCCTCATGAGATTCATCCTCAGTGACTGGGTTCACAATGTACAGGATATGTTGTGTGCTTCCAGTGACAATGGTGGTCCGGAGGGAACTAGAGTGGCGGCTGATTCTTTCCAACATCTTGAAGGGTGTTCCTTTGTGTGATCCTGCTCTGGTGCTCATCACTGCGGATGCCAGCAAAAGTGGTTGGGGGGCATGGTCTGGAGCCCTTCAGGTCAAGGGCTTATGGGATGTCAGCCAGAGTTGTTAGTCATCAGTTGGAGGGAACTGGAGGGGATTCATCTAGCCCTCCTTCACTTTTCTCACCTGATTTTGGGCAAGGAGGTTGTCATTCAGTCAGACAATACCACTGTCAAATCCTGTGTCAATCCCCGGGAGGAACAAAAGCCCTGTCATTGTAATGGATTGTGAATCAGCTGCTTCTGTGGGCTCAGTCTCATGTGGGGTCTCTCTGGACCATTTACATTCAGGGAGTACTAAATTCTCTGACTGACCGCCTGGGCAGGAAGATTCCATCCTCTGAGGAATTTTGACTCTCTCCTCGTGTGTTTGCCAGGGTGTGTCAGCTGTGGGGACCCCCCGCGGGTGGATCTGTTTGCGAGTCTTTGCAATGCCCTTCTTCCCTGTTTTTTTTCCAGGGGATGGGATGAGTTGACATCAGGAGTGAGTGCCCTGACATGTTCTTGCCATCTGGCCCGATGATTGCTTTCCCTCCGTTTCCTTTAGTCCAGAAGTTTCTTATTCAAGTTCGGAAGGAGAGGGCTGAGGTAATTCTGCTGGCACCGGCATGGCTTCTCTATCTGGTTTCTTCTTCTGATGGTGATGAGGGTGGGTCAGGAATGGCGGCTACCCTTGGTCCCTTCTCCCTTGAGCTTTCCGGTTCTCCAGGTCAAATCTCTGGTGAAAATCAAGCTGACAGCTTGGAGGTTGAATGGGGTGTATTTATTTTTCAGGGTCTTTCAGAATCTTTCTCATCCTTTATTTAGGCTTCCAGGAAGTTGTCCACAGGTCTTCGTATGCCCTGGAAGACTTTTCAGTGATGGTGTGATCGTAAGCCCCTGTTTTCCCTTTCCGTGTCCCTACCCCAGGTCCTTGATTTTTTTCAGGATGGGTTTCGGTTGATTAAAATTTGTTTCTTCATATGCTTTACAGGTGTCCTGGTCCGGTTTGTGGTTTGGGTACGTCTTACATAGTGATTTGCCATGGCGAGAGGGACGAGGAGGTAATGCTGCGATTACTTACCGGTAATTCCATTACTCTGAATCCTTCTCTCGCCATGATGAATCAGCCCCTCCCTCCCGCCCTGTTGGTAAGTCCAACTGTGTGATGTCATGGGTTTGGTATGAACAGGAAGTAAGGAGGGGGAGGGGGAATGGGCTTTTATAGCTTGAGGAGGATTGTGAAGGGAGGCACAGGGGCCTCACGTAGTGATTCATCACGGCGAGAGAGGGACTCAGAGTAATGTCATTACTGGTAAGTAACCGCATCATTTACCTGAAATACCCTGCAGTCTAGTGCCAAGAATGTAGTGCGCTGCTCCTCCATATTTCTAAAAAGCTTTGTGCTAGCTGATAGGTTGTTATGAGCCATTTAGAATGCTAAGGCTGCCTGGGTTTTCGGTCAGTATACAAGAGTGAAGGTATGAAGCAACGATGACACAGAGCTGCATACCTTGTGGACATTCAGCCCAGGCTCCTGAGGCAAGCATTTCCCATTGGTGATGGCTCTGCAAGATTTCCTGGAGGTGCCTTCCTCAATTTTTGGGACCCTCCCCTGCTCTCCAAACCTATAATGATCAAAGAACTTGACTGAGGAGGCCTTGTCGCACTACAGCTAAAACCGGCGAGAGATTGATGCTTAGATGTGCACAGTGCAGGCATGGCCCCTGATTCTATTGAACGCAATTGGTGTGATTGGTTGACAATGAAAAGCTTCCAGACATAAAATAGCTCGACTGAGACAGTATAACAGCTAGTGTGAATGAGTGAGTGACTGACACTATAGCTAAGAAATCCACTCTGCTGTGAATGGTTTAAAATCTAAAACAACAATTTCTTGGAAATGGAAAAATCCAATAACTCCTGTGTTGCTGAGGTTAACAGGCAGGAACTATGTCCTCACAGACATAAGCAGTAGCAGTGGGAGCCATGATGTTCTTTGTAACTTGAGCTGATGCTTTCTGATCGGAGAGCCTCTCTCTAAGTACCACAGGAATCCCAGTCCAGTTGCAAATAGGATTTTGTGCCTGTGATTCTGAGCATTTTGGTTGTTACCACAGTTCCTCAATGGCAAAACTTGTCCAACTAAAATTGGTTGGAAACAGGTAAAACATGCTGTAATTTGGTGTGCAAATCCCAGTATCACATGTTATGAGAGTATCAGTGTTTAATTCGAATATTAGCCACATTCATGACACTGGATTTCTGAAATGTTCTACGCTCATGTAAAGCATAGAATTCTGATTCTTTATAAGAAGGGTATAGGAAAGGGTACAATGGTAAAAGAAAACACTGAGATTAGCACCAGGTGTCGGGGAGAAAGGTTTAGAAAAAGAATATCTTCACTCTGAGGGGTCGATTCCGATTCGGGCCGGAAATTTCTCCGACCGAGCCGGACCCGGAGAGATTTCCGACCGAATCGGACCCGTGCAGTCCGACCGAACGAGTACGATGCGTCCGTATGTTATCGGACTCGAGTCGGTCGGACTCCCATTGAAGTCAATGGGAGCCGGTCGCACAACGCGTACGCGGGCTCCCATTGACTCAATGGGTGCGAGTCGGACAAGTGCGCCCCCTACAGCGGGTACGCGGCGAAGCGAGCTCGCGCCGCACACGCACAGGTAGGGGGACCCATGGGTCCCCCCGTGTGCGACTCGCGCGGCTGCCGCAGTACAGGGGGTCCGACACGGACCCCCAAAGTACAAGTCCGACAGCTCTTACGAGCCGGACGGCGCGGCTCGGTCGGACTGCTCGCGGCGCGCATCGTACTTACCCGGCCGGGAAACGTCTCCATTGCGCGGTGCGAGTCGAGTCCGAGCGAGTCGGTCGGAGCGGTTCGAGCCGGGAGCGAGTCGGTCGGAGCGGTCGGGATGCCCGGACGAGTCGGTCGGCGATTTCGCATCGTACTCGCTCGGCCGGACCCGCGTACGGTTCGGTCGGGAAACAGGGCTCCGAATCGGATCCGGTAAAGCCGAATCCGATTCGGAGCCCTACCGGCCGAGATCGGAATCGGCCCCTGAGCATTTATCCTTAAAACTCTCCCAGAACTGAAGTTTATATCAATTACCTATCCAGAAAAGCAGGTAGGGAAATTACGGCAAGATTACTCTCCTTGGGTGCAGGTTGAGTTTATCTTGAAGTGCTAGATAAACACTTAGAGAGTAAAACTAGACTTTTAATGTAGATTGCATGCGCTAAATATGCAACCCATTATATTCCATGTTATAGGTGGTAGTATTCCTTTCCACCCAGTCTTAACTTCAGATGGAATTCCATCTTTGGCTAGACTAAGTGGCCTGTGTCTGCAGTTACGATAATCCAGGTCCACAAACTCCGGACTTCATATTGCCGAGACCGGAGACAGGGGGCCCAGTTTCATGGGGTGCGAAAGTTCACCGGAAGAAGAGCTACAGGGGCAGGGCTGAGGGCAGTTCAGCCCCACCAGACCCATTCAGCATAATGGAAGTAGCAGATTACACTTGCACCAAGCAGGACCTCGATCCCGCTCACACCATCATTCCCCCGCCTTCTTGGTGAAGGACAGCCCCTGGTCAAGGCACAGGCCAGGTTGGTTGACTTCCATCCACCTACCTGCCCACAGCGCAACACGTGGAAAATACAACGCTGACCCTGAACTGCTGCTACCATGCCCTGACCCCACCAATCTTCTGACAAACACCATCCAACCAAAACTGGTGGCTTGGTTCTCTTGCTAACATTTTCTGTTTACTCTGAGCAGGTAGCAAATGTCAGCAGATTTAATCCTAGATTCAGAAAAAAAATTGTAAAAGGAACCAGTATACTTGGGTCCATGTAATTATTCCCAATTTCTGAAGAAAACGTGGACTAGCCAGAATTTGGTGTAGGGGAATCAGCTGGAATCACAGATAAGAGCTCATCGAAATCCTGGCTCCAAATTCCAGAAACCCATGAGGGCTAAAATGAAGATTCATGTTTATATTTACAATACATTCTGCCGTCTGTTCACTTCACATTATAAAGGAGGTTAATGTGATGTACCAACTCACACAAATATTTATGTATAGTTTTATATTAATAAAGGTAAGCAATATTTAGACCCAGTGTGTGGCTTGTGTATTGGCTGTGGACTTTTTCCCTTATAGTAAATAAATCAGACATGTAACAGAGTAATTGTTAAATATATAAACACAATTGTGTAAATTTATAAAGCTACATGGTTACACACAGTTAGTTATTGTGGGATTTCAGTAGCGTTCACAGATCCCGAAACCTCACAGATTGTGTAAGAGTCAGAGACTTTGGAATTGGCCCCCTCTGCGGTGTCACCCCCAAACAATCTGCCTTCAGCCCTCCTATTTTTGCTGAATTAATTTTTGTTGGTCTTAGGACTCTGTGCACTTTACCACTTCTAACCAGTGATAAAGTGCTTGTGCTCACTCCCTAAAACATGGCAAAATTGGATAACACCTGATTGGCATGTTTAATTTACTTACATGTCCCTAGTAAAGGGGTATACCATATCCCCAGGGCCTTATTACATTTAATAAGTGGTAACATTTGATTGGGAACAGGTAAACATTTCATGTTTGGTGTCTGCGAAATTGTAATTTAAGCCCCTCTTTAATGGTAAAGTCGGATTTTAAGTTATAGTTTTGAAAGTTGTGTTTTCCTGCTCATTCTATTTGGTGCCTGCACCCTGTTCCTGGGTCCCAAGACTGTGTGTAGTTGGCAGCTGGATTTTGTTTATTCCTCCCAGACAGACACACAATAGAGGGATTAGGTGTGCCTGGCTGGGTCACCACTGGCAGCATGTGGAGGCAGGAGGAGCTGGGCACAGCCCCACTTGCAACTAAGTAGGCTGTACCCTGCCAAACACAAATGACTTATTACCACTTCATTGTTCATGCAGCCAGCTTGGAGCCAGGGCAGGGAAGGCAGAAAACTTCTAGCACTTTATAGGGATTCTATAAAAACTTCTCCTACTTAAAAGAAGGCACCAGGTATATAAATAGGACCTCAGAACCCCTCTTCAGTTCACTTTCTGGACCTGTGGAAGGACTCTCAGAGGACTACCTGCTGCTGTGAGATGCTATGTACTCCAAGAGACTGCTTTGGTGCACCTGGAAAGACTGTTTTGCAGCCTGTAGCCTGTCTTGAACCCTCAGAAGCCTGCCCTGCTGCTTGAGCCCTGTTTCAACACTTGAACCCAGGACTACCAGAGGGACTACAAGGGCTAGTTGGCTGGTCTCCTGCTCAGAGCCTCGAGGACAGAAAAGGATCTAACTATCTTGAACCTGCAGTCTGAGTAGGTCTCACCCCCCAAGTGGTGGCCCTCCAGTACGGGACTCTTGGTGGTGCTGCTGCTAAAGATGCCCAGAGAGCCAAAATCCAAAACGTGGGACGTATACAATTTTTTACTAAAACCTTCTCTGAGAACCGAGCGAAAAGACCGGGACCAACCTGCTCGTCTATCTGCCCAAGGTGCATCACCGGTCAGCCTGATTTCGCAGCAACTCCTGCTACGTTCTTCACCACAGCAGCAAATCCTGTTCTGCAGTCCTTCACTAAAGGAGTATCCTGCCTTGTGGAACTCTCGTCGACTAGAGCCTTCAGCTTCATCCCGCTAGAAATTTTTGACTTCCAAAAAGAGACTAAGTCCAAACATAGAAATCTTCACCGCAACTTCAACCAGCAGCGCCCTGGCCACTGTGCCTCCTACTCGGACACCGCCTATAGCCCTGCCCCGCTCAACTTTACCTTCTCAGACAATTTTTTGCTGACATTTCTTCTAAGTCCGAAGGTAAGTGCCGACCGGGCCCAATTCACTTTTTGTATCCGACTTGCACTCCATCGTGGTTGGCCATATTTTTCTACTTTGACCCGGTCTCACAAGACCAGATATTCGCAGATGGCGCTTTGATCTTTTAGATGCTAGTTTTTACCTTAAACTTTAAAAATTCCGGTTCTACTGGTTGGATTTTTGTCTTTTTGGTGTCAAATAATTTATTAAAATGTACTCAATTTTTCTAAGTCAGTGTGGGATTTTTCTTGTGTTGTCTTTTCATTTTACTGCTGTTTGTGTGCTGCATTAATGCTTTATGCAAAAAGTGGGAAGGGTATGCCCAGACGTGGGTCCCGTGCTCACTACACCACTGGATTCAAGCTAGCCTGGCTGATGAAGGGTGATGCCCTGAAACCGGTCCCAGGATGCTTGTTTCCGGTCCAGGGAGGACCTGGCGTGGCAGTTCGGGCTGGACTGTTCCCACAAGGAAGAGGGTCAAGACTGATTTGCATATGGCTGGGTCCAAACTGGGGTGGTGTGGTGAGCAAAAGAATGATGGATTTAACCTAGATCCTTGTGACCGGGGGTGAATGTTTGCATTGTCCAGCATTCCATCCATCAATTGTTTCTTTTGCATATGTCACCCTAAGTGGGAAGGGTATGCCCAGACGTGGGTCCCGTGCTCACTACACCACTGGATTCAAGCTAGCCTGGCTGATGAAGGGTGATGCCCTGAAACCGGTCCCAGGATGCTTGTTTCCGGTCCAGGGAGGACCTGGCTTGGCAGTTCGGGCTGGACTGTTCCCATAAGGAACAGGGTCAGACTGATTTACATATGGCTGGGTCCAAACTGGGGTGGTGTGTTGAGCAAAAGAATGATGGATTTAACCTAGATCCTTGTGACTGGGGGGTGAATGTTTGCATTGTCCAGCATTCCGTCCATCAATTGTTTCTTTTGCATATGTCGCCCAAAGTGTGAAGGGTATGCCCAGACGTGGGTCCATGCTCACTACACCACTGGATTCAAGCTAGCCTGGCTGATGAAGGGTGATGCACTGAAACCGGTCCCAGGATACTTGTTTCCGGTCCACGGAGGACCTGGCTTGGCAGTTCGGGCTGGACTGTTCCCACAAGGAACAGGGTCAAGACTGATTTGCATATGGCTGGGTCCAAACTGGGGTGGTGTGGTGAGTGAAAGAATGATGGATTTAACCTAGATCCTTGTGACTGGGGGTGAATGTTTGCATTGTCCAGCATGTCGTCCATCAATTGTTTCTTTTGCATTAATGCTTTAGACATTTCCTCTAAATTAAGCCTGACTGCTTTTGAGCCAACCTACCAGAGGTTTAAGTACAAGTTAATTTAGTGACTTTAGCGGTTCGCCCTGACAGGAATTATGGTGGTTGTTTGAGCAGTGTTAACACCCCACACAATCAACAACCCAATTTCTCACAGAGACCCTTTCCTGTTTACCATAAAGCTCCCTATTTTATAAAATGGACAAATGAAGGCATAGTGGGGGGGGTGGTAAATGTATTTTCAGTTGGTGGTACTAACTGTGTGGCTGCTTAAGCCTCTCTTCTTAGGAGGATCCTACAGTTATTGCACCATGTTACAGCAATAAGACAACATAGGTCAGGCATACAGATTACTCTATTCCTGATTCAGATAATCACCTTTGCCCTGGCAGAAGATGTATATATCTTTTCGCTTACGATTTAAGGAGGCTCATTCCCAAAGAAAGTCCGCTGAGAATAAGGAAGGTCTTCAAACTCGCCTTCAACAATGATGGTGAAATTGACCAAAAAATGATGCCAGATACGTTTTGCAACCCTGCAAGAATAAGAATGCCTTTTTATGTTTTGCCTCAGTGGGGGCAGCACTTTGCGGTAAAGATTTATGTGGAGGCTATGCATGCAGCACAACCTGTTTTCATGTGAGGGGAAATGTATCTTTCCACTTGCATTACAAGGTATCCCAGTGCTGCTAATGCCCCACAGCCTCTGCTGTACATGAAAATGCACTGGACGCATGTGTACTGTTCAAAGGGAAGAGTATCCCTCTACCATCAGCTCCACTGGTCCTGCTTACCCTCTGCCTTCCCCTGGCTCACAGATTTGCCCAGCCCATCAGCTCCTAACCCACAGATTTGCCCAGCTTGTCAGGCCACCACGCTCCATCTCCCTGAGCATTCATGCCATTCCTCTCTATCCCCCTTTCTAGCCCAGCGAGTTACTCTGCGTCACTCTTCCTCCCCATATACTTTCACTTTTCTCATTTTCTGACCACTCCTCAGGCAGTTCTGCATGTCCCCTTCCTAGACTGCCAGAGGAGCTGCCTTCTACCCCTTCCTTTCACCAAGGAGGCTGAATGGCTCATGATGCCCTGTCGATCTCCCTTGGCTGCCACCCACTTGCCCTCAGGCATTCCTGCTTGTTAGTTCCCTTGGCACTAGTGCCGCCCTCTATCTGGTATTGTCATTCACAGCCCGCAGTTGGAACAGAAGCCTAGAATCAAAAAGAGAAGAGAGGCAGCCTAGAGCACCAGTGGAAGGAAAGTATATAAAAAGTCTTGATACTGTGTGTGAGAGAAAGAGAGAGAGCGAGAGTGTGTGTGTGTGTGTTGTGTGTGTGTGTTTCAGTGTTTGTGAGAGCTTGTGCATCCATTCAGAGTGTGGTAGAGTTTTAATGGATGTCATCTTAAAATGTTGACCATTGCACAATGACGGTAGTGTACAGCAACTTGTAGGCATTAAAGGGATAATGCCTTGCACACTGATGCTGCCTCTCACCTAATGGTGGCAATTCTTGGAAACTTATGAGCACCCAGTGGATGATGTTTGTTGCCTACCCATAGGTAAATGGTGGCACTTTCTTAATGGTGGTAATTATTGGCAACTTGTGGGTATCCATGGGGTGTTGGTCAAATACCTACCCTCGCATAAGGATGGTATTTATTGGAATCTTGTTGGCAAACATTGCACTTTGCTATGCCACATTGATGGTAATTCCTGGCATAATTTGGGCATCCATGGTATGAAGGTGTCTTTCTCTGGAATCATGATGTCTAAATAGAATGATACTCATTTAATCAGAAGAGGGAGAGAGAAGCAGAGATTAATTCGGCTTCCGTTAGGTACAATCAAAATCAGAGGAGAATGAATCACATGTTCTGTTTTCGCCAGGGTCTTACGATCTCATGTTATGGAGCCCCTCATTCACATTTAACTCTTGGTGCGGTATATGTTGATTCTCCGCTCTGTAGGTTAGGTGAATAGCAACATCATTGGGTCTTGTATCACTTGAGTGGTCAGTTCTCCAAGTGATCTCCGTTCCTCCACCTGGAGGGAGACCCTCTGGTTTTTAGACAGTTGTGACTAGAGAGTGAAAAAGTGTCAGAAGAATTGTGAGCAAGACTAAAATTACCTCCATTCCTTTGTTCAATCTTTTATTTACCAAGGAAGAGGCAAGATTAAAAGGGGTGGGTAGTGCTGAGGAAGAAGTGTTAATGGTCCACCGCACCTGGTGTTAGGTCGTGGTAGGTCGACATGTTATAGACAAAAGGTGTACCTATGACTCACATAAGAAGTTGAGTGATCGAGCTAATTGATGAAGAGGGATAAGTGACCCACTTACTCACTGCAAGCGACCTAAGAGGTAGCCAGCTTCACTTTGGTCCTGAGGAAGGCCCACAGACCTGTCAGAGTAACCAAGGGCCTCCAGGTGGGGGAACGGATATCACCTGGAGAACTGACCACTCAAGTGATACAAGACCCTATGATGATGCTATTCACCTAACCTACAGAGCAGAGCATCAACATATACCGCACCCAGAGTTAAATGTGAATGAGGGTCTCCATAACATGAGATCGTAAGACCCTGGCAAAAACAGGACGTGTGATTCATTCTCCTGATTTTGATTAAATAGAATGATAGTCACTATTGAGAAATTGTGTACCTCCATTGGACAGTGGTGCACACATGGTATAACTGCGGCCCTGAGAGTACGCTGGTAATTCTTGATATATTGTGGGTATCAATGACACCTATAGATGCTGGAAAGCTGGAATTATGATGGAAATTTATGCTATATTTGGCGATGCATAAATGGCATGGTAATGTCCATCATAGTATAATGCTGGCTGTGGCTCAATGGTAGTTGCCTGGATGTCGCACAGTTCTCTTCTGAGACGGTAGCAATGATGGTGGAAGTAACCGGAAAACCGCTGTCAGTATTAGGGATACTGATGCTTACTAAAAAGAACAAATATGTCATGAGATTAATTGATTTAGTATGATTCTTGCACAAGAGACAAATGGCAAAGGCATGGAAATTCCCTGCAGCTCCTTTGGTGAGGAACTGGATGCACGACCACTCCAAATGGACCACCATGGAGATTACTCTGTGGAGCTCTCTGCATGTACGGGGAGACAGGGGGCCCATGAGAGACGCTTGGGACATGTATATGTACGCATTAGCAGCAAAATCGGATGAGAAGCTGCCCTAAACCTCCATCTCAGGGCTGGCCGTGAGAACTTCTGGGGTTGAGGAATGGTGGGCGGCTCCTTCAGAGGTGGCATAGCCGGCACACGCCAACTTGGGAGGGTATTGGATGGTGTTGTACAGTTGCCCCTCCTCTCTCCCCACCATATACAATAGCTGCAGGAGGCTTGCATTCACAATTAATGCACACACTAGGTGGAAAATCACCCCCCCTTCTCCCCCCAGGATGGAGCGCTCACACTACCTGCGTTGATTGAGAGGGTATGGGAGTTGGGGAATAATCTGATGAGATCGACTGGACTGTGTAGGATTGATGCTTGCTCATTTCCACAAAGTTTTCTTATATTGGTTGGAAGCCAAATGGCTCAGTTAATGGTTTTAGCAAAATTACATATGTGGTTTCTCTAGGTTTATTTTAGATTAAACACCAATCCCACACTAGACTGCAGCCAGGCACCTTCAGTAATGAGCAGTGCGGGGAGAAAATGGTCACCAATGTATATGTACGTCATTCTGCGATGGAGATGTGTTATGTACGCACTCTGTATACAATGTGTCTTTTTAAAATATTTTTATTTGAGCAGGTTGAGAAGCAGCTAATACACAAAGTATACAATGTATTTGTTTATTCTTTCCTGTCGCTTCACTGTAATATTAATAAAGATGAAAAAAATGTCTCAACAATGGTAAATCTTGGCACAATGTGGACAGCTATGGTATAATCATGCCAAGAAACATATGCAAATAAGTTTGAGTTAAAGTTCAAATAGAGTCAGAAGAGAGGAATCAGCTCAAATGAACATATGTAATATGATCACTAGTGATGTCTAGCCATCTCTCCCTACACAATCTAGGACAGATACAATAGTGAATGCTTGGGTTTTGGAGAGATGGTAGGGCAAGGTGAAATGTATTACATTTTTGCCTTTGTAAATGTTTGTTTCCTAATTACAAAAATTCCAGGAAAAAAACCACAATATCTTATACATTGAGGAGAGTTCAGGAGCAGACCTGCCACATCTTGTTAACAAAAGAAGAAGCCTAAATCCTTTCCAGGGGACTTATGACTAATTAAGAGGATGGATTGTTCAATATTAACATAGTGTCAAAATGCACAATGTGAAAAATGGCAAGTCTGGACTGAAAAACACTTGAAACCCTAGGAGCGGCCTCTTGGCGTCTCTGATTCTGTAGTGCAGATTCTTCAACACAAAGCATGTTTTATTATCACAGGCAATCGTTAGACTCTTTGATAAGGCGCTGCAAATGTCTCACTCTTCATCTTTGCTTAGTCCAAGGAGATAAAATGGTATTGTTGCGATCACATCTCTGCATGCTCATCATCAATTCCAAGCCATGTTCACAAGTCTAATAGTCTCTTTGCAACGCAACTTTATGTGGATATACGTAAATCTGGCATGGATCCAGCCCTCCTGTACATTTGACACCCCTGTCTTAAACAAAGGTTAAGGCAGAACACCTAGATCTGCTTGGGGTGAAAGCTGAGCAGTAGTCCTTCAAATTGTAGAAGTAGTTGAAGGGGTGTCCACTTGGTGAACACAGTTTTATATAATTTTTATTAGTGTCATTAAATAGACCTTAGTGCAATAGTGACAGGCATTCAATACAGATTATAAATGATGTGCGCTACAAATACAATAATTTGTTTTAAAAAGGAGATGAACACAGATAATTATTTTAAAAAAATAGATTAAAAGATAGACTAAAAAAGAGAAATAACTATAATTAATATATTAAAAGTGATAATCAATATATCTCATATGACATGCATCCCTAGCATTCAAACATATTTCAACTACTGTAAATTTCATACATATCTTAGGTCCACTAAAACTACCACAATAAAACTGTAACATCAATCCCCCACCCACAGTTACCCCATATCAAGTAAAGCAGTCATAAATAAAGTGCCAAAATATTCCACATGAACAAGTATATCACAGTACTACCCATATCACCCAATATATCTGAATTAAACGTGAATTCCCTTCTTTCACCTGCAAGGAATCAGGGAGCTATTCGACTAAATTGTATCTGCTTCAGGGGTCAACAAACTATCCATCAGGTTTCACATGCTTTAACCCGTTCAATTTTTCCTTTCCTGCTCTTTATCCCACAAAATAACACATCACTCTCCAAACTTGCCTATTTTACCATTCCTTACGCCATCTAGTAATTTGAGGACCAAGCACGGATTTCCAGTACATAGTCAATTCTCGTTTTGCCAGAAATAAACCTAAGTCAGTAAATCTAGTAGTAGTTTTCTTTTTTGGGGGGGCGAGGGTATCCCCGAGGAGGCAGACCAGGGTGTACAAGGGATATCCCATAAGGTTATTCCATTAATATATTCTAATACTTTCTTCCAGGACCCCGCTATTAAAGGGCAGAACCATACCATGTGGAACATTTCCGCCCCCAACTCCCCACATCTAGGGCATTTTGCAGCAGCAGTCACATAGAACCTGTTAATCCTGTCAGGTGTTAGATAAGCTCTATGCAAGATATAGAAATTAATTAATTTGAACCTAGCATTTCTAGAGACAGCTGGTATATGTGCTACAATCCTATCCCAGTCCACGTCATCAATTTGCAGCTCTAAGTCTCTCTTCCATTTTATTTTCAACTCGGCAAGAGGAGAGAGAATATTTGCACGATTTGCACGATATAGATACGTTATCGCTCTTACACATCCTGTTGTTGTACAGAGCTGTTGACACACCTGATGCGTGGCAGGTACAGCATCTACATTTCTCCAATAATTCCTATTGTGCCCTGTGTACTAAATATTATCCTTTAGGTATATCAAATTCTTCAGTCAGGTCTTCAAACCTAAGCAATACTCCATCCCGACACAAATCCCCAACATGTTTAACCCCAAAGGTAGTCCACCTTTCAATGCCTGCTAACGCTCCTATCTGGGCCACTATTTTCATCCATTTTAATGGTATATTAGGTGAATACGGTACCTGGACCTGAATTAGCTGCAGGCAACATTGCCAGCACTGCTGTATCACTAGAAGCTCTTGAGAAATTGGAGGCAGTCTCCACCTAGGAAGCAAGAAGACTTTCCATAAATCCTGCAAATCAGGCAGTGAGCCAATAACACCCTCCTTAGGGTTCATTTAACAGTTAAACCCACTTATTTAGCCATTGTAGTTGAGCCGCCAGATAATAAGATAATAAGATTCAAGATCAGGAGCAGCCAACCCTTCCTTCGTTACAGGGCGATGTAGTTTTGTTAGTGCTGCTCTACGCCTACATGTTGCCCAAAACAATTCCAGAATTAGCGATTCCAGTTCCCTAAACAGTTGGTGAGGCATCACAAATGGCAACGTGCTAAAGAAATAGAGTAATCTTGGTAGAGCCACCATCATAGGTCCGCTATTCTGCCACTCACAGATAATGGTAAGCTCGTCTAAAAATTAATACTACTTCTAAGTGCTGTAATAGCTGCTCCAATATTCCCATCTAATAAATTTTGCTGGCTATGATATATTTTTACACCTAAATATTTAATGCAGGTAGGGCTTCAATTGAGCACATGTATATTCAGGGGAGGTGCAGCATTTCGCCAGAGTGGAAACAAGTGAGATTTTTGCCCATTAATAAGTAGCCCAGATACAATACCAAAGCGGTTTAATAAGTCTATACAACCAGGCAAATCCATTCCAATATCTTGGAGAAAGGGCATCATATAATCAACATATGATGCTGCAAAATGGGTTTGTCCATGGACCTCCATCCCATGATAAAAATTCCTGGTGGGGGCACAACTGTGATAGCTGGTGAACTGGTGAACCCAGTTATGATTGTTTAAGTACATTTATATTGCACATAATAAACTTAGTTCTCTTGTCTTATATTGTGTCTTCCTAAAAGAGATGTGCTTTAAGTGCTTTTTCTAAAGGTTGAAAAACTGAAGATGGATCTCAGAATATATGGGGATGTGTTCCAGAAAACTGATCCCTGGACAGAGAAACCTCTACATGCTTTAGATTTCAGCTTTACTCAAGGCATGTTTCGAATAGTTTTATCTTGACTTCTTAAGGTTCTTGCTCCTTGAAACAGGTTAACTCGATAGGCCACATGTTGTAGGGCCATGTTGTGGGTACAATTACTTAGCTAATGTAGCTCTACTCTGTGACACTCCACTATATGATACTCAACAAACCTCCACTCCACCCTATGCCACTCCATGCCATTCTACGCCACTCTATGACACTCTACGACACTCCACGCAAATTTCCCCTATGCCACTAACTTTTAGCCATGCTGAGCATCAGCCACGCTGGTGTACAACAGGGCTAAAACACATTGGCAAAGTCAACAGCTCTTGAATAGGCAAGATCTATTTGCTTTGCCAAAGCTTGTTTTTCTCACAGCCAATAAGATTGGCCTAAGCATCCTGCAATGGTCCACAGTGAGGTGTGGATTGAGAGCAAGTGCAATGCCATTACCTCTGCTCTGAAGACAAAACAGAAGCCTCTGGGAGAAGAAAACGGAAAAGGCAGTTAACTGTCAGCAAATAAACACTTTCAGGCCTGTGGCACCACCCATTATACTCCCTTGTCCCTAGATCTATGAATTATGAAAAAACAAACCTACGGCAGACAAATACAAAAGCACAAATACACTACTGGTGCTGAAGTTCATAAACCCAACCAGGTTCTGGTCTATGTCCGAATCCTCGAAATCACGGCGAAAAGATAACGGACTCTTGGTGCTGCGAAACTAATAGTAAAAATGTGTGATATAAAATATGCCTAACATAACAATAAAATATATTTGAATGACCCATTTTCATCACAACCCCAAGTTGTGTAATAACAGTCCTTCTTGAGACAGACAGCAAAGACCCAAGTAGGGGCGCAGCGTTTATTGGTGATTGGTGCAGCAGGCGCAGTAGAGTAGAGTGCAAAGAGTGTTCAGATAGTTCAAATAGTTGATTCCTTCAAATTAACTAGCATTTGAATGACAAATATGTATGTCTTATTTGTGATGTCTCTCTCGATATAACATTTTAATATTATTGGTGTAATGTATTTTTATTAAATATTCGGATTAAGATGATTTTTCTAATTGTATAATTGGTTTTATTATGTTTTATTATATGTTTCACTAAAACAGCTTTTGTATAATTGCCTCTTGGGTCCTTTTAAGACTGACAGTGAGAAGTATTTGGTTAAGAAGACAGTGGAGTGTGACTTGTCTCCAAGAAATCCCTTTTTTGTTGATACATCGATGTATAAGGAAACCTTGGGGCATATTAGCAAGCGATTTATCGCCGCTTTAGAGGCACTTTTTGCCGCTAAAGCGGCGATAAATCTATCGCCCTATCAGCAAGCTGTCGCTAACAGCAGTTAGCGACAACTTTCTGACGAAAGCGATCGGTTTGGGTGCCGCTTTGCATGTCAGCGATGTTTATCGCTAATGACATGCAAAGTAGGCGTTCCCGACCAACATACCCTGTAAACAGATGCTAACTGGCCTATCACCTATTAGCAAGGAGTCCCTGACCCCGGTTAGCGACGTGAAAAGTCGCGCTAACCGGGGCCATCGCCATTTTTTTATCACCTGCTATTTTCCTGACTTAGCCATACATTACATGGGGGTGGATTATGCTGATACGACCACAGGGTCGTATCAGCAAGGTTTTCCACCTCCCCATGCAACATCGCTGGTTTTGTCGCGATGTTGGCCCTTCCCTCCCGCTATCGCTGGAATATTTATCGCCATAGCGCTAAATGTCGCTAATACAGCGTTAGCGTGGCGATATATTCCAGCGATAGCCGGCGATAAAATAAATCACGCTAAGCAGGGTTAGCGATGTTTATCGCCTCTTCTTGCTAATATGCCCCCTTATTTGTTCATACAAACAGCAGCCATCGGGCCCAATTCCTTCCTCGCACGAGGGCCCATGACACACTGGCTACATTGCTGGACCCAAACATTCGCATTTGTTGGAAAGTGAGCTGCTTCCCCAGGCATATCATTTTTAGGAATCACCGATGTCAGGGTTCAGAAGTTCAGCAAAAAACTTACGAAAAGGAATTTGTGATGTCTTACTCGAGCTGTTATTGAGGAAGTCTGGCGTCAGAAGCTAAACCCCAGCCAGCCTCCAGGCACCCAGCTGCAACTTCTCCACTAAAACCAATCTCTTCTCAATCCAGGAAACGGGGGCGCCCCTGGGGGTGTTCATGATTCTGTACTTGACCCCTGCCTGCTCTCCTGATACCCCAGGAGACACGGGCGTCCTACACATCACCTGCGAACACCACCGGTACAGAGGTATCGAGCACGTGACGCAGGGCCGTCGCACGGGCAGGAAATGGCTGTCCATGATATGAAGTGTCTGGCTGAGGTAGCCTCGGGTAGTTTTTACCTGTGCCTTATAAGGCTTGGTTCCCGTGGGAATGTTGATGAGATCGATTTACACGGCCCCTCCGTCGATAGTACATGAGCACATCTAAAGGTTTCCTTTATATTCCATCCTCTAGTGAGAGGAAGGTACCTTCTTTAGAAAGATCCACCCAGTGGCGTAAGCCTCCGGTTGGCAGCTGCGTGAGCGCCATCAACTCAGTGACACCAGCATCGGGTGATCAGATCGTGCGACCCAAAAACCGGGACATTTCGCAAAAATAGAGGCAGGACTACAAATGTACATCAATAAAGTGTCAAAGAATGATAGCCCTCATCCTCATAGAAACACAGAAAAGGCACTAGGAAAATAAATAAAATGTAATTTTTAAAACCAGCACGATATCTGTTAATTAAATTGCTTACTCATAACAGCTGCTTACTAGCCCTGCTTTGGAACACCTAAAAAAGTGCCTCTCAATGTCTTCAGTTTACCCTCTCAAAAAACAGGGACATGAGCCACTTTTACCGAAATCTGCCGGGACAACTGTTGAAAAGCCGGGACCGTCCGATCAAATCCGGGACGCCTGGTCACTCTACACCAGCATCAGTGGATAAAAGTTTAAGGGCAGTTGCGGGCAGTCAGTTATGGTGCAGTCTATCTATCCCGTGCTCTTATCATTCGTGTTGCAATGCTTGTATTGTGTGTATGTATAGGGATTGGTTTGCCAACCAGTGATTGTAAAGCAGTGGGGTAGCTTCATCCGTCTCATCTGACGCATGTGCCAATAATTAAATGTGGAATACAAATACTTGAACAACTATGCTAGCCTGAGGTCCTCTTGAAACATCTGTAATGTGTTGCCATGCTCTGGATGGAAATAGGGAGCCTACAGAGACTTCAACAAAAGCATCTGCGGAATACGAAAAGCTGCAGAGCTGCCCTAGCAGACCGGATATCTATATCCCAAATGGGGTGGGGGTTTAAGCCAAGCTTTTTGAGCCAAACTACCAAGGGCAGAAAAACAAATCTTTAATTAATCTTGTGTATAGCCTTTGCATTTCCTTACCTAGCGATGTCTCTTAGTCAATGTCTTTGGACTATTTATCCTGGGCATAGAGTGGGAGGCTCATGCCGTCTCATCACAGACAGTTTTCAGTCTAGGGCTTTTATGTGGCAGCCCTGTGCATTCTTGGTGCTATAGTCTTTAGTTTGCTTCAATTCAGCCAATGAGACTGACACATAAGATAGCAATGTTTTGTGGACTAAAAGCTCTGAACTTGAACCTGTGGCCTTCATGCATGACATGAAGCGGTCACCCTATGTGCACACAAGCATGATGATGTCAACCGACCAACATCAACTTCATTGATGCTAGTCCTCCAGTTCTTTTCATATGTCAACAAAGCACTTCAGAATCTAAACTTGTGATTGAATTGAAGTCATTAAAAATGTTAGGGTGTGACGGTAGCTAACAGAATGATAGGGGGATGCCATGCAACTAGAAGCGTTAATGATGATCAACAACGATAGGTACCCTATATGATATATCAGATGAGACTTGAGGGGTCATCTAGTCCCTCAGTGTGCATCGTTCATCCTCTGCTTATGTGCCCTCAGTGAGAGTCATCCTTCCTCAGTTTAGTAATATATGCCTTAAACATGCATCAGCTCCCCCTTTGCAGAGTATTCTAGGTCCTCAAGGTGCAAAAGCCATCCTCTATTGGTCAGTGGCCCTCAGTGATCATTAACCTTTCTCTGTGGGGCCATCTATGACCTCAGTCTGTATCAACACTGTTGGGACAGAAATATCCTCTGCAGGGTAAACAAGTGTGTTCCCCTGCCCTGAGTGCCCAATTGCATGTCTTTGGTATCCTCACTTTTTAATTTATGGGTCTTGTGTTATGTTAATATAAACATGTGCACAGAGGCCCAGGCCTGTCCTTGACTGTGATAGGTCCCTGACTTGTCCTGTGCCCTGGAGAGAGGTGCCGTCATTTGCGACAGAGGACTACTGTCTCTGTTGTGGGTTTAGTAGAGCGTTGATGGTAGCATACACTGTTTTAAGGATAAATAGTGTGGCCAATCCTTTACATCTGTGTTACTGGAGTGTAGACCTACCGGCCCATCTGTGTTAATGTTCCGCTTCTATGTACTTGCCCAGTTACGCGTGCTCACATCCCAAGTGCGTGTTAAGCAAGTTGTGTGTGTACTTAGTGAAACGTATGCATGGTGTGTGAATGAGACAGAGTAATGGAGGCCGGTGGGATCCATTTTGGATTCCCTAGGCCTGTGCCTGCACAAGATGGAGGGTGAGGACTGTACTCCCAGACAGTGGAAGGGTATTGCTTACATTCCTGCCGACACCTAGACAGTGAAGTGAGAGGAGTGGAGAACATGGCTCCTTTAGATAGTCAATGGGGTCTTTCAGTTAGCAAGGAGTTGCTGATTAGTCTTACTGATCACTGCCATTTAGAGCCATCCGGTGCATCTTCCGAACTGCTGAAATCCTAAGCAGGGCCTCATGTGCCAATGCGCTGAAGGCCCGTGTGGCGCTACATCTGTCAAAGTGCTGAAGGTCTAGTTGGGTGGGTTACACCTGCTGCCTAGTGATCCAGCGCGAGGCCAATGCCTAATCAGGGATCAATACTCAATAATATCACAGAACAATGGCCCATACACATTCACCCAAATCCCTGATGCGCTGGGAACAATTTATATATGCTCAATTCTTTTCCTCCTAAAATTCATGTATGACATTTCCAAAATACTTATCTAACTTATACATCAACTTTCCTTCTACTTGGTCTATGTACCAATTAGTTGAATAGTTGATGGTAATGATACTACTATCTGACTAATCATTCAATCAGCTAAATAAACACAGACTCTCGTTGAACTTAATGAAGTTTTATCTCAAATTAAATGATAAAAATGCTCAATTCATACGGTCACAAGTGCAAACAATGAACTCACAAAGGGAGAGAAAAACATCAGCAATTTCAGATAGAGACAAACTCATCAATCAAATAATGACATGCATGAAGGAGTGGATAGATGAAGAGACAAAAGTTTCAGAGACAAAATACATTTGCAGGTAATTTTGCAAAAACGAGTCAGAATAATACAAACCCAAAGGATCTGTAGAAAACCACCCCTCTGGCCAAAGTGATGGTGGGGGTCCCCTGAAATAGAGTCAGGGAACAAAGATTACAGGGACAGGAACGGGACAGGACAGGAACAGCTAGGCCTCTCTGCAAACCGAAAGACAGCGACGCATCTCCCCTCTCTCTCTCTCTCCGTAGCCAGCCTAACCTAACCACACCCCTAAAGGCACCTCAGTTATACCCTAAAACCTACATGTCCGTCCCACATCAGTTGAAACATTTCACAAAACTAGACAGTTGATTGGTGGAGTTTGGAGGTGGTATGTCACACCACTGTGACTTCATTCAGACTTTGAACATATTCATTGTTCTATGCCCATTCCCAGGATTTCATAATTATTCCGTTCACAAGATTTAATTCATGTTACAATTGCACATAATTTTAAGCAATGTCCGCGGAAGGAGTCTTTTTGTCCCATGGTCAGTCACCTCCCTTGTCAGGCGATCATCACATTGGCCTTCAACCCCTGCACTTCTTCTGCTGTGCTCAGCGCTTCAGCGTGCCTTTGTCAGATCAATTTCACTCGTTTATCCTGCCCCTCCTTTATCCGACTAAGTTAAGGGAAAATGGCGTTTCATCCAGCTCACTATAGCAAATGGAAAATGAACATTCATTAATTATATGATAATGTAGTTCTCACTGTTTACCACCCACCTCTGCACTATTCCCTGTTAGCGTTTTTCCTAGCATAGCTTTATGCAAAAACAGTATTATTTATAATTTCAAAGCAAGCTGCAACATGCAAACTACGAAATGCACATGTGGCCTAGTCATGCATTGTTTCTCGTTTCTTTCAAAGCATAATGTAAATACGTTTTTTAGTTCTTTCATGCGTTATCTCATGTTAGTGCATGCATGCGCAAAGCAGTTTTCCCTTGTGTTCATGTAAGATGCACGTTAATTTTCTATTACTACTACTGTTAGTACGTATTATGGGGGTATTCATTCGAGCAGGTTTCTTTTTGCGAAATCCTGCTCCATCAATCCCCTTTGATGGCTTTCTGGGGCCATCATAAAAATACCTACCATACCGAGTGCCATCTTCATTTATCTAAAACTCAGTATTCTTCTCTCTTTTTATGGCACTTTCATCTAAATCTTTCATTAAATCATAATATTCTCCTTTCATGTCTTCTAGTTCTATCTCTTCTCTTTTCCTCTTTCTTGCTCTCCTTTGATTCCCTGTTTCTGTCGTTTCTCTTCTTCCACTCTTACACTTACAACATCTATATGTTGTTATTATCACTAAGGCTACTATGGCTACTAAAATAAGTGGCATTATTATTTTCCCTAATAAACTACTTCCAAAAGTAGAAAACCATTTACCTACAGAGGAGAAACTCTTACCAAGTCTGTCCCAAACACCGTAAACCTCCAGTTGGGTCAAATCTTCATGTAATTTCGTAATATTCTTTATATATCCCTCAATTCCTTTACTTTTGTCAGGGATATAGGTACAGCAGTGTTGGATTTTCAACATGCCACAGACTCCACCCTCTTTTGCCAATAAGATATCAAGGGCAAATCGATTTTGCAAAAGCATTGATCTGATTGCAACCATTTCTGTGTCAATCATTAAGAAACCACCAGCAGTATCTGTTGATAAACGATCAACCACTGTGGATAACTTCCGAATTTTGTGCAAATTTAAAACGACTCCAACTGAGGGTATCAGTGCACCAAAAATATCACCTACTATTTCTGAGAAACTTGCTCTCCTGTTACGTGTTAGTCCGTGATTTATTTCCTTTAGTCTGTTGCTGTTTCGGTCCACGTGATAGACCTTTGGAAAGACAATAGCAAAATAACAACTACCATACCAATGTGCAGGCAACCTATAGTAGGCTTTCTTACCACACACATAATAGACTCATGGAAAGACAAGATCAGTTCGACCCTTCAGTCCCCAACCTCCAGTAATTTGAAAAGTATGCTCACATTCACTAGTACCAATGAAATAATTGTTATAGTTAGTTTTCATTCAAAGCAAACATATTTTTCCCTTCTGATGCCAGTCCAGGGACATTGCTGCTTATGTCTCGCCTTTCTCATAATTTCCTTCCCTGAAAGCCCATGGTGGAACTTGTGACTTCTGTTCAGCAGCTTTTCTCTGGAAACTTTCCCTTCTACTTTCTACCATTTCTATGAATACTTTTTCTTCAACCTGCAAACTACATGTTAAGTTGTTTTTATAAGCATATTCTATATCTAAAGCCTTAGTAATATGGAAGAACTCTCCCATATAACGTGCATTTTTACTACTCAAAACCTTATTCAGTTCCTTAATAACAGGTATTTCTGAAAACACTAAATCTATATTGGAATAATGACATTCGAGCTTCCCGTCACGTAAAACAAACTTGTTAAGACACTGCAAGACACACCATATGTTAAAGGAAGGTGATGATACGTCACCCCCTCTGAGACAGACGAAGGTAATTGCATGCACACATAACCATCACTCACATTCATCGTACCGATGTATTCATACAACAATTTAGTAAACACATTTAATGAGAAATCACTAATTGATTTATCATGATGGAGAATGCTTCCATCCATTTGTTCTATGTTGAGATTAGGTGTTCTTTTAGTAACATCATTCACTCTTTCACTTGTCACATCATTAGTATTATTTCCATTATTAGTTATCATTAGAATATGTACAAGGACAGTTAGTAATATCCACATGAATGTTAATAACAAGACACTACATAAGCAAGCTTTAATACATCTACGTTTTAGACTAGATTTTGGATGTTCAGTCACCCTTTCTTCAGCCATTTTGTATTCTACCAAAAATATATAAAAATCTATCTAAATCTATAAACACTAAATTTTACTAAAAAATTAAAATTCTAGGAAAATAGTGTAATCCTACACTTCAGACTTTCTTCTTTACCCCCTTCTTTTATTTTTATTTTCTTTAGGTCTTCGGAATTCTTTACTTCTTCCAACTGACAATGCTGCACCTTAGTTTTTGTCACAGTTCTTTTAAGGTGGTCTCAATTTGCTTTCATCAACATGTTCAGTGTCTGAATTGTCTTTTTCTTCACTTGGATCTGAGCTTTCAATTTCTTCCAAGATTACGTATGTCCACTCTGGTGCCGTGTATTTTCTACTTGGAATTCTTACTCTTCTTGTTTTTCGTACTAATTCTTCTCCTGACTCTTCGGGTTCTGTTTGACTTGAGACCTCATTACTTTGCTCTGGTCTCCTCTTTGACTTTCTCCTCACAAGAGTGTATTTCAGTCTTTTCACTCCACCTGGCCAATTATCACCTTTTCTTGGTTTCTTGGTTTGAACTACTTTTTCACCTTCTGTATCTGGTTCACAGGTTCTCTTATTTGGCCTTCCTTCTATCTGTCTTTCTTCCTGTTTTTCAGCAACTTCTGTTTCTGCTGTTTCGACAGTAATTTAACTGACTCCTGGCTCAACAGTGAACTCACTTCCTTCTGGTTCAACAGTGAACTCACTTTCTTCTGGCTCAACAGCAGTCTCTTGAGACCCAGTATCTGGTGCCCACTCTACTTGACTTGTGCTCAGCTGTTTATTATCTCTTTGTTCTTCAGAATCTGTCTCCCTAGATTCTTCAGCTTCACACACTTCAACCTCTGGTCTTTGACTTTTGTTTACCAGTTGCTGCTGTTTTTGTCTTTCAAGTGGACTTGGGACTCATCTAGTGTGGCTTGCGTGAATCTAGTTTGGCAGACCACCACACTTCACTGCTGTTGTCGTCACCAGAATAACTTGGTAAGGACCACTCCACCTGGGTTCTAAACACGATTTCCTCACGTGTTTCTTGATGAGAACCCACTCACCAGGACTCAGATCACGAGCTTGATTTGGCTGTGCTGTTGTGGCATCTTCTCCAACCTGGTGAGACACAGAACGCACCAGATCAGCCAATCCTCTGCAATAATCAAGCACTAGATCATCAGATATACTCATCAGTTTGTTTGCTGGTATGTATGCTTGTCTCATTGCTCTTCCCATCAGAATTTCGTGTGGACTCAATCCCGTCTTTTTGTCAGGAATGCTTCTAAGACTCATCAATACAAGGGGTAAAGCGTCAGGCCATTTCAGTGTTGTGGATGCACACACTTTCCCTAATCTAGATTTTATAGTGCCATTTAACTGCTCAACCCCTCCAGATGCTTCGGGTCGATAGGCACAATGCAGCTTCTGCTCAATTTGTAATGCTGCACAAATCATCCGAATTATCTCATTATTGAAATGTGTTCCTCTATCTGTCTCTAAGGTGACTGGAAATCCAAACCTAGAAATCAGTTCTCTCAAAAGCAATTTGCCTACAGTTAGGCTGTCATTTCTTCTCGTGGGATAGGCCTCCACCCAACGAGAGAACAAGCAGACGACAACCAACACATACTTCAGCCCATTACATGGGGGAAGTTCGATAAAAACCAATTGTAGACGGGTAAATGGTCCTCCTGCTCTTCCAATTCGTCCCCAACTAACAAGTGTCTTTCTGCCTGGATTTTGCTTCTGACAAGTGATGCACCTCTGGCAAAGGCTCTCTGCAATGACCCTGAACTTTGGGTTATACCATGACTGCTTGAAGAGTCTGATCATTGCATCTCTTCCAACATGTGCAATTCCATGATATACCCTGGCCATATGGGAAAGTAAAGAATCTGGCAAGACTGGTCTTTCGTCAAAATAGACCCACACTTCGTCTTCTGCTCGCTTTCTACAACTTGTATTTCTCCAACTTTCCTTTTCCTCATCACTTGCCTCTTCCTGCATCTACCTCACTTCATCCCAAGTTTCAAATGTGGTTGTAAACATAAGATGGCATTCGGTATTTTCCTTTTCAATTGCTCTGTTTAAGGCCATTAAATTTCGTGCACAGAAACGCCCTATTTGGTCAGCGTATCTGTTGCCCTTTATCACATAATCATCTCCTGATTTATGTGCGCCACATTTGACCACTGCAATTCTTTTGGGCAATTGCAAAGCATCCAATAATTATTCTACAGTTTTGCTGTTACGGATAGGGGAACCTGAAGAAGTCAGAAATCCCCTTTGCATCCATAGCTATCCAAAATCATGGACAACCCCAAACCCATATTGGCTATCCGTGAATATGGTCACCCTCAGACTTTTGGCAATTTTGCACGCTCTAATTAGAGCCATCAATTCAGAAATTTGAGCAGAGTTACCCCTTTTAGACAGGATGCTTCTAGAACTCCCGCTATGGTGCAAACAGCATAGGCAGTGCATAATTCACCTTTCTCATTTCTTAGGCATCACCCATCCACAAATATCTCACAGTCTGGTTCTTCCAAAGGAACATCCTCTATATCAGGCCTGGGTTTGGTGCACAGTTCTTTCACATCCAAACAATCATGATCCGCTTCCTCTCTCACTTCCTCACAACGAGAATTCGGCAGTAGAGTTGCCGGGTTTACAGTTGTGCACCTCACCACACTCACATTTTCAGCACCCAGAATCACTCTCTCGTACTTAGTCAGCCGACTAGAGGTCATATATTGTGTCCGGGTTTGAGCTAAAAGAATCTCAACAGAATGTGGCACATACACCTTCACTGGATATCCCATCACAATCGCTTCACTTTGTTCCAGACTCACACAAGTGGCGGCTACTGCTTTTAAACAGCCTGGTAACGCTGCAGCCACTGAATCCAAAGTAGCAGAAAAATATGCTACTGGACGTCATGCCATTCCATGTTTCTGAGTTAGGACTGAAAGTGCACACCCATCTCTCTCACAACAGTACAACGCAAAATCTTTTGCATAATCTGGCATTTCCAATGCAGGTGCTTGACAAAGACTATTTCTAAATTTCGTAAAAGCTTGCATACTTTCATCATCCGACACAATCGGATCTTTCACATCTTTTCGTGTCAACCTCTGTAGAGGTTTTGCAATCAGTGAGAAACCACTGATCCATTGCCTACAGTATCCAACCATTCCTAAAAACATTCGCACTTCTTTCTGAGTTTTCGGCGGGCTCATTTGTTTGATCACATTAATTCTTTCTGGTGTCACCTTTCTGACTCCCTTTTCTATTTTGTGTCCTAGGTACTGGACCTCTTGTTTACAGAATTGCAATTTTGCTGGTGACACTTTGTGTCCTCCTTCTGCCAAATGGTTCAGTAAGGCAATGGTATCTGTCACACATGCCTCTCGGGTCTTTGATGCCACAAGTAGGTCATCAACGTACTGAACCAAGACTGAATTTCCTGGCATGACCAAGGTCTCCAGACACCTTTTCAGAATCTGATTAAAGATTGAAGGACTCTCGGTATACCCTTGAGGAACTCGGCACCATGCCAAAACACGGTCTCCGAACCGGAACGCAAAAAGATATTGGCTTTCCGGATGCAAGGGAATCGAGAAAAATGCTTGGCACAGATCAATCACTGTGTACCATTCTGAATCGCATGGAATTTGGTAAAGGATTACTGCTGGATTTGGTACTACTGGACAACAAGGTACCACAATTTTATTAATCTTTCTTAAATCCTGTACTACTCTATATTTTCCGCTTGGCTTTTTAATTCCTATAATGGGCGAATTACAAGGACTACTCATTATTTCTTTCATAATTCCCTGTTCAATCATTTGATCAACCACAGGAGTGACTCCCGCAATTACTTCTGGACTCATTTTGTACTGAGGAGTGTTTGGATACACAGCTCCCTCTTTCACTGTAACCTGAATCGGGTCTACATTTGTCATTAGGCCAATTTCTTTTCCCGTAAAGTCCCATACATCGGACCTCACTGTACTTTTTAATTCTTCAGGCAAACTTTCTTCTGTGAGAAGTGAAAACAACTCATCCACTTCTGTCCCTTGCTTCGCTAACATCATCTTGAATTCAACATCTTCATCAGGTGTCTGAAACGCAATACCATCTGGCGTACAGTAGGTGGTACAGTTCATCTTGCATAACTAATCTCTATCTAAGAGATTTACTGGACTCGAGTCACATACCACAAACCGATGCATGTCTCTGAAGTTTCCAATATGAACTTCTATTGGATTTGTGACAGGGGTTCTAATATGTTTATTTGAGACTCCTACAACTTGGATAGTTTCTCCCGAGAGGGGTAGGTTTGGAATTTCTGCTGCTCTCACAGTAGAACGGGTAGCACCAGTGTCCACCAGGAATGTAATGTCATTACCTTCCACCTTTCCTTCAACAAATGGACCTGACTGATCTACCGCCAAAGATGCGCCAAGTACGCACTCTTCCTCCCCCCGTCATTGAGATGAGTCTGAATCATTCTCATTGCAGTGCGACCAATATTGCGCAACCATTTGCACACTTTGATTCTTACCAATCTGGTCACCTCCGTGAAATCCAGGGTTCACACCTTCGGTGTTTTGCAAGAGGTGAAGCCTAGAGATCAATACGGATGAAATTAAGGAGGAGTGAAAACTGATTGTAAGATTTTTGGGGACCTCCACCTCCATCTCTTCTTCAACTGATTGTGCATGCAAACCTTATAAAATATAGATTACTAAACCAGCACCATCATGACTGGAGGTTATTTATTCATTTGGATATACTGGTTTCAGTATCCCCGCACGTTGGTCCTGGGTCTGTAGGCCAACCCTATAAATAGGGGACAGTGGATCAATTATTGTTGCGCACATAGATATCTGGTCCAGATAGGAAATGACTTGAAATCCAGACATTCATCCTTAAAGACCAAATCAAAGCCGATAAGCAACAAAAAATCAGCAATTGAAAGACCTGCCACCTATCAGAAGACTAGAGTTGTGCAACTTTTGTATATATTTTCAAGCAACAACTGTGACGGAGTCCTGACGAAGGCCTATGCCAAAACGCGCGTAGTATGTCAACAAGCCGCCAGTCTTCTCACATTATTTTAATGATGGATGGTTTATAAAATTATTTATATGACTATTTGCTCAAACAAACTGCCAATCACTTGATTATTAATTTAAGTGATGTTTTCAATAATATTGCTCACATGATTATAGATGCTATGTAAATGTCTTTGCAAGTAACAAAGAAGAGAAATATGACAACTGTGAGTTTTTTGGATATTGATTTCTAATATGTAAAGAAAATGTATATATCAATTGAAACAAAAAGATAAAGATATTTTGTGAGTTGTATAAAACTACTGGTTAATATTAGGATATATATTTTTGTAAGTTTTTAAAAGAAAGTACACAATCTTAAATTGGGAAAAGAAAGTGGAAAAAAATAAACAAAGTATACACCATACCCTTTGTGTGTGGGTTTTAAAACAATGGTATTTTGATGTATGTTTGGCATTAATGTGTCTGCTTCTTTGCTTAAAACCACTGTGCCCAGGTGTTTTTTTTCCCCCATAGTTGCAATTCCCTGTCAGGGCATATTTATCCCAGATTCAGGGGCCCCGTTTTGTTTCAAAATTATTGGATTTGTGACAGGGGTTCTAATATGTTTATTTGAGACTCCTACAACTTGGATAGTTTCTCCCGAGAGGGGTAGGTTTGGAATTTCTGCTGCTCTCACAGTAGAACGGGTAGCACCAGTGTCCACCAGGAATGTAATGTCATTACCTTCCACCTTTCCTTCAACAAATGGACCTGACTGATCTACCGCCAAAGATGCGCCAAGTACGCACTCTTCCTCCCCCCTCAGGTACCGTCATTGAGATGAGTCTGAATCATTCTCATTGCAGTGCGACCAATATTGCGCAACCATTTGCACACTTTGATTCTTACCAATCTGGTCACCTCCGTGAAATCCAGGGTTCACACCGTACCTCTGCACCTGAGCATTCACATTATTTGGCATAGGAGCTTGTGGCACCTGTAACTGTGGAGTAACTACCTGCTGCTGCTGCTGTTGGTTCACAACCACCTCATTCTGCATCTGTGGATTTAAATTTTGATTTACCCCATTATTCTTTTGAGCAGATCTACACTCATTCTTCCGATGTCCAATCTTTCCGCACGCATGACAAGGAAATTTTTTCCTAGCCTCTTCTTTACTCATTTTACCTCTACCTCTACCTCCATTGGGTACCTGCCCATTTTGATTCTGACCATTCATCTGATAACCTGTCTGAGAATTATTATTTACCTCTTGTTGCTCTGCTACCTTCACTTGTGCCCAAATCATTTTCTCCTTTAATTTCTTATGTCTTGATTCAATGTCATCACTACAATACTTCGCATACCTTAAAATTTCATCAATTGTTTTACTCTGCCAACAGATCAAATGTTGCTGACTCATATTACTAATCTCCGGTTTCAACCCAAACACAAAACAATACACAAAATGTCCCATATCTTTGTCTCCAATGTTCTCAAATCCGCTGTAATGTTTAAATACTTGTAACAACCTTTCATAGTAGGCATGCACTGACTCCTTTGGTTCTTGGGTCGTCCTGTCTATTTTAACCCAATCTGTTTCTTTAGGGGAAATTTTTCCTTTTAAGAAAGTGATTACCTGATTATACTTTTTCATCACCTCTTCGGATGGTGCACCTGTTTTAGGATCTCTAGGATATTCTTCTTTTGGCCAATCAACGGTGATCTTACATTCTGTCCACAAATCTACCGGAACAACAATCTCAAACAACCCATCTAAATCCTTTAACAAAACCTTCGAGACTTTCACAAACCTTTCTACCTGTTTCTACCATTCAACTGGTTTCTCTCTTAATCTGGGGAAATCATTCGTAAAAGATAATATATCCTGCCTTGACCATGGAACATGAACATATCCACCACCTGGAACTTCTCTCATCGGACACGCTCTTTCAACTTGTTCTGTTTCTTTCAACGGAAACATAGATGCTCCTCTACTAGCTGCTCCTTCCTTCTTTTTCACCCATCTATTTTTCCATCGATCTACATCTCCCCATTTCTTCAAAATATTCATCAACTCTTTTATCTGTAACCTTTTTCCAGACGCATTCAAACTCTCCAGATCTTTTTCAGTAAAGGCCAATCTGTACGATTTCTGCAACACCTTTGACTTATCTATATCTATTCCATATTCACTAGCAGCCTCTGATATTTTCTCATGTAGATTCTTTGCTCTCCAAGTAATGTTTTTACACAAAAACAATAATTCATCATCTCGGTAAGTCCCTAATCTGTCTGGATTTATTGTGCCAATAATCATCTCCTCCAGATCTACTTTCAATTTACTCACATTTATACTCTGTGGTTGCGGTTTTGGTTTTGTCATTTCCTTTATCCAATTATTCAATTCCTCTGGTGAAGGACCTGCTGAACTCCCTGCTATTGGAGTGACATTCGGCCCTATTCTCCTTGGATCTATTTGTACACTTCTTCTAGGGGTTTCTGTTATCATCTCACAAACCGGAAGATCTAACAAAGTATTATTCGTGTCAGTCTGTTCACCCTCAGCTGCCGTCACCACCATTCCACTCCTGACAATTGGAACTGATAACGTATGTGCTTTTGTCATATTCTGTTTTTCTCCGTATAATGGGACAACGGGACCAATTGTTACTGGTACCATTAATGCTTCTGCAGTCATACTTAACTGATTCATTTTCTGAACCTGCTCTAGTCTTGCCTTATTCAACAAATTCACTTCATTCTCTCGCACTACCATAGCTATTTCAGTGGCTTGTGGAGTTAATGGGGTTCCCAATTGTGGGGCACTTGGAGTCACCTCCCCTGAATTTTCTTCATACGGTGGAGGTCGTTTGGTCATAATGTCCTCTAATATCTCATCATCATCAGAGTCGTTCGGATCATCCCTTAAACTTGAAGTCTCTATATTTTTCTTTTTCTCTTTACATTTGCCTCCTGTTCGGTCGTCAGCAACTAAAACTGGGTACAAACCCTCGGTTACCACAGCTCTTCTCCATCGTTTCATTGTGTCCTCTCTTCTCTCAAAAGGGTACCTAGTCATTACATTTCTGTATCTCCTACCCCCTCGATATTTCTCTCTTTTCATTGCTTCTACTTCTCATTCCTCTAACGCTTCATACTGTGTAGGTCTGGGATTTGGCTCTAATGAATTCATTCGATTTCTCAAATTCTGTAAAATCCTGATGTTAAACGAACCATGCTGTGGAAAGGCTATAACACCATCATCCTTTGTATATTCCACCCAATTCTCCAACCATGTACACGTATGATATCCTCGCTCTAACATCATATAAGAAGCAGGCGTTCCTGGAGGGGGAATAAGAATTCCTTCTCTAGTCACAATTGGTTTATCCTTTTTAAAGAAATTCTTTATTTTCTCAAACAACTTCATTTTTCTGACTCTTTACACTAGCGTATCTCAACAAAACAAACAAGGAAACCTTTCCGTAATTCTACTTATTCTATTTGTCAGTTCTCGTCCTATACCAGCGCGACACACACCAGACATCCAATCAGAGCACCACTACGTAAGCAAAATCTCAACCAATACTAGCGCGGCTCACCCTAACTAACCAATCACAGCTCAGTACACGTCCGCTGCCTGACCAATGCCAGCGCTGCTTTTTCTGACGTCAGTATTACTCCTTCTACTGACCCTCCCTTTACAAAATAATACAGCAATATTTTTCTAAGCACTCTTAATCAAAAATTCGATTAGTAACAACACAAAACAATGCTACCTTGTCTGTTCCACTAATAAAGAGATAGTTTTCACTTTTCCAAGAGGTTTTCTTCACTACGAGTCCTAATAACATCCAGCGCTGTTTTACTCTTCAAACAAGCTCCGGGTGGACCTATTACTCCTCTAGGGATAAGGCCAAAGTTTCGCAAGAGGACTTTTTGGTGTGAAAAGAGGTCTTGGTACTCCCCTGGGGATAAGGCTAGAGTTTCGAAAGTGGACCCTTCGCTGTTTCAGACACTCTACTCTAATACGAAATTTCCCTAAATATAACACCTTCAGCCCTCCATAGCTTCAGTATTATTACAACAGACAAAGTACTTCTGCAGTGTGATTTCTTTACAACACTCTTCTTCTGCCTATTTCAGGCTAAATTCCATTCCCGGGATTCCTCAGGTATCTCCGTACCTGTACTTCTAGACAACATAGAACAGGACACTAACTTTTTTGAGTTAAAACATATAATCAATAATCATTACCAAACTAATCAATAATTAAACCGTCCTCTGCTACCAAGAAACTGATCCAGCGCGAGGCCAATGCCTAATCAGGGATCAATACTCAATAATATCACAGAACAATGGCCCATACACATTCACCCAAATCCCTGATGCGCTGGGAACAATTTATATATGCTCAATTCTTTTCCTCCTAAAATTCATGTATGACATTTCCAAAATACTTATCTAACTTATACATCAACTTTCCTTCTACTTGGTCGATGAACCAATTAGTTGAATAGTTGATGGTAATGATACTACTATCTGACTAATCATTCAATCAACTAAATAAACACAGACTCTTGTTGAACTTAATGAAGTTTTATCTCAAATTAAATGATAAAAATGCTCAATGCATACGGTCACAAGTGCAAACAATGAACTCACAAAGGGAGAGAAAAACATCAGCAATTTCAGATAGAGACAAACTCATCAATCAAATAATGACATTGTGCGTGAAGGAGTGGATAGATGAAGAGACAAACGTTTCAGAGACAAAATACATTTGCAGGTAATTTTGCAAAAACGAGTCAGAATAATACAAACTCAAAGGATTTGTAGAAAACCACCCCTCTGGCCAAAGTGATGGTGGGGGTCCCCTGAAATAGAGTCAGGGAACAAAGATTACAGGGACAGGAACGGGACAGGACAGGAACAGCTAGGCCTCTCTGCAAACCGACGGACAGCGAAGCATCTCCCCTCTCTCTCTCTCCGTAGCCAGCCTAACCTAACCACACCCCTAAAGGCACCCCAGTTATACCCTAAAACCTACATGTCTGTCCCACATCAGTTGAAACATTTCACGAAACTAGACAGTTGATTGGTGGAGTTTGGAGGTGGTATGTCACACCACTGTGACTTCATTCAGACTTTGAACATATTCATTGTTCTATGCCCATTCCCAGGATTTCATAATTATTCCGTTCACAAGATTTAATTCATGTTACAATTGCACATAATTTTAAGCAATGTCCGCGGAAGGAGTCTTTTTGTCCCATGGTCAGTCACCTCCCTTGTCAGGTGATCATCACATTGGCCTTCAACCCCTGCACTTCTTCTGCTGTGCTCAGCGCTTCAGCGTACCTTTGTCAGATCAATTTCACTTGTTTATCCTGCCCCTCCTTTATCCGGCTAAGTTAAGAGAAAATGGTGTTTCTTCCAGCTCACTATAGCAAATGGAAAATGAACATTCATTAATTATATGATAATGTAGTTCTCACTGTTTACCACCCACCTCTGCACTATTCCCTGTTAGCGTTTTTCCTAGCATAGCTTTATGCAAAAACAGTATTATTTATAATTTCAAAGCAAGCTGCAACATGCAAACTACGAAATGCACATGTGGCCTAGTCATGCATTGTTTCTCGTTTCTTTCAAAGCATAATGTAAATACGGTTTGTAGTTCTTTCATGCATTATCTCACGTTAGTGCATGCATGCGCAAAGCAGTTTTCCCTTATGTTCATGTAAGATGCACGTTAATTTTCTATTACTACTTACTGCTAGTACGTATTATGGGGGTATTCATTCGTGCAGGTTTCTTTTTGCAAAATCCTGCTACATCACTAGTCAGCCCAGATGAGAGCTACGACAGACCATTGCAGAGGGACCCCCTGTAACTGCACCTCCCTATGATTCGGTATGGACAGCATCTTCTTCAGTATTGGTAAACATCAGGTGATTGACTGCACCAGTCATAGTGGAACACTCCATCCAGGCCACCACTTCCTTGAAATAAAGGCTGGGTGGGTGCACCGCAGAATGCGGCCATCAGCCTGGCGCTGACGAGCACCACTGAAGACTGCAGGTTCTCTGCAGATCTTGTAGGTGCGCGAGTGAGAGTGCAAGGTGGCCCTCTGAAGAGACCCTGAGAGAACTCTTTCATCGCTCAAATGGGTAAAACATGAGACTGAGCACACTTTAAACTGTAGGTGATTGAGATATGCCTGAGTCACGGTACCCCTGATAACCCCTAAAGAGAGGGAGACTCAGAACAAGGGGAGAGAGACTAAGGTGAGGGGCAGAGAGGAAGCAGAGTTGGTAGGCGTCTACAGGAGATAGTGTTCAGTCACTAACTTTGTATAAGATTATTGAAGTGTGCACTATTTAGTACAACTGTGTGATTAAAGTACTTTTCTTTCTTGCATACTTAAGCACTGGACTGGACATTGACTTTACTAGGTTGGTTGGTTGTCGAGATTGGGCACTCCCACACTACCACCTTAGGAAGCCTGTGAGTGCTTGTCCCCACTAAACTGAGCCAAGCGCGAAGTGAGTGTGCTTGGCCCAGTTTGCAGCATCAAGTATGGTAGGCCCCATGACATCAGAGGCAAATGAACTCAGCCTCCAAGTTGAGGCCCAGTAGCCCCTGTCTTTCACATGGACCCCAAAACAGGGCCTGACAGATCCTATTCTGTGCAGTAGTCTTGGTCACAAGGTCATCTGGTGAGCTGTTCACTAAAAGGATCAATTGGTGACAACTGAGATCTTTTATTTGGTGCTCAGTAAAACCCTGTGTACTGGAACCCATATTAGGACTGCCAATCTTTGACCTGCAGGTTTCCTTACAAGCAGAAATAGTGAAAAGCAAGAAATAGTGACCACTATAATTATTTCAGATGGAATTGGCAGAAATTTATGCTTTTCTCATTTATCACAATTTGTTGATGCACCCTCATTTTTGTGAAAGTTGGAAATATAACAAATTGAGTAATCATATATTTTAGTTATATTTTAGGTGTGTGCTGCTGGGTTTGTAGGGCTATCGGGTGGGAAATAATTAAGAAATAATCAATTAACAATTAATTAATAATTTATTATTAATTATTGAATTGATTATGAATTATGTACATGATGTAATATTGATTTATTTTAGTTATATTTTAGTTGCAGGTTGCTAGGTTCCTAGGAGTATTTAGTGGGAAGTTAATTAAATAATTGTTACAAAATAATAATTTTAATGCATAATTAAATATTTAATTGATTAACAATTATGTACTTTGTGTAGTAATTATATATTTTAGGTGTGGGCTGCTAGGTGTGTAGGGTTAGAAGGTAATTAGATAATAATCAATCAACAATTAACTATTAATTTTTCATTAATTATATAATTGTTTATAAACTATGTAAATTGTGTTCTACCTATTTATTTACATTATGTTTTAGGTGTGGGTCGCTAGGTTTGTAGGGGTATTGGATCGAAAGTTAATTAAGTAATAATGAAATAAGCATTATTTTTAAATTGAAAATAAACTATTACATTGTTTATGAATTTTGTAAATTGGATAAGTGTTGTTTATTTATTATTAATTCTTATATATATTTTATTTTAAGTAATAATGTTTATATTGAGAGGTTTATATATAATTTCTAAATTAATAGGATTATTTAAGTATTTAATGTGTTTGAAGTGAAGTAGGTTACTCACTGATTCTTAGACTGGAGTGGGAATAGTAAATGATACCCCTCCAAAATGCAATGCTTTCCCTACAGTTGCACAGACTGGAGTGGGAATAGTAAATCATACCCTCTGAAGTCTAGCACTTTCCCTACTGTTGCACACTCTGGAGTGGGAATAATATATTTAAGCCCCTGAAGTCCTACATTTTCTCCACCATTGCAAACTGGAGTGGGAATAGTATATCTATTATTCCCAGACTCCAGTACATTTCCTAATGTTGGTTAAATATTTTTCTTAATATTTGTTTATAATTTTAATTATATATTTTTTGTTTATATTTTTACTTGTTTTTACATTTTTATATTATTTTTTGTAAATGTGTTTTTTTGTTTATCAGCTTTTGTATTTTATTTGTGTGGTAATTTATTTCATGTTTTGTTAATATTTTTCAGTTTTTAGTAATATATATATATATATATATATATATATATATATATATATATATATATATATATTCACTGAAAAAACCACAGGTTTCAGGGATGTTATAGTTAGAAATTAGCATTTAAAAAACCTTTGAAATTCACAGAAAAAACCATAGGTTTCAAGGACATTATAGTTAGAAATTAGCATTTAAAAAACCTTAGAAATTCACTGAAAAAACCACAGGTTTCAGGGACGTTATAGTTAGTTGGACATTTCACTCGTACAAAACCAGAGAAATTCGGCCGTTATAGTTAGTTCAGCTAACTATAACTCGGGCCCCTGCAATGCACTGCTGATGACGTCACATATTACATCATTCATGACATGGTCAGTGACATCACTGATAACATCACTGATGATATCTCAAATGACATCACTGATGACATCATCCAGTGACTGTGTGTTTCTGTAAAGTTTAAATATGTTTTATATATATATAGGCCAAGGTGTATTGAAGAATGAGTGGGTGTATAAGTATCTGAATGGATGATTTAGTAGGTGCGTGACTGACTGTATAAGTGAGTGGTTAAATGTGTCTTATTGAATGCATGGGTTAGTGACTGATACAGACATTCACACAGTTTAGTTTGTCAGTTGGTGTGTAAGCGGTTGCATGGGTTGTTGAGTACCTAAATGAGGGTCTATATGGGTTATTGATTGGTTGTCTGAGTATCTGTATGGGTGCCTGAGTGTCTGTGTGGGTGGGTGGGGGGGTGTGACTCTGTGCATAGATGTGTGAGTGGGTGATTCACTGGGCGTATGGGTTCAAGAGTGCATCTGTGAAGGGCTGTATGGGTGGGTGAGTGTGTGTATGGGTGTGTTGGTGAGTGAATGGATGTCTCAGTGGTACATGTGTGAGTAACTGCGTATGTGAAAGGCAGTATATGTGAGTGTTGGAGTATATAAATGACTATATGTGAGAGTGAGTGATTGTGAGAGTGGCTGTATGGATGAGTGTGTGCTTGTATTAGTTTTTGTATAAGAGTGTAAGTATGTGTTAGTATATGTTTGAATAAGTAAGGTGGTGTGTGTATAACTGTATAGGTGAGTAAATGGGAGTGTGATTGATTCTTTGCATGACTTACTAGGTGTGTGAGTAACTCTATGGATGAGTGGCGGTGTGTGAGTGTCTGTATACATATGTGAGTGCATATGATAGTGCCGTATTGATGGTTGACTGCATGTATGAGTGACTGTATGGGTGAATAAGTGGATGTGTGTGTAGACCTAGGAATTAGTGAGTGGGTATGTACTAACTGTTATTGGTGTGCCTATGGTTTCAAAAATGGTAGTCTGCATTTTAGAGTGGGTGTATCAAAGGTTATATTAGGGTAAGAGGAGGTGCATCAGATTATCACGTGGATGATGTCATCAGTGATATCATCAGTGATGTCATTTGAGATGTCATCAGTGATGTCACTGACCATGTCATGAATGAAGTAATATGTGACGTCATCAGCAGTGCATTGCGGGGGCGCGAGTTATAGTTAGCTGAACTAACTATAACGGCCGAATTTCTCTGGTTTTGTACGAGTGAAATGTCCAACTAACTATAACGTCCCTGAAACCTGTGGTTTTTTCAGTGAATTTCTAAGGTTTTTTAAATGCTAATTTCTAACTATAACGTCCCTGAAACCTATGGTTTTTTCAGTGAATTTCAAAGGTTTTTTAAATGCTAATTTCTAACTATAACGTCCCTGAAACCTGTGGTTTTTTCAGTGAATTTCAAAGGTTTTTTAAATGCTAATTTCTAACTATGCCTACAGAGGTAGGACATGTGCAGAAAGAGGAAGAAAGGCGCAGAAAGAAGCAAGAGAAATGCAGAAAGAGGCAACAGAAGTCCAAAAAGACGAAGAAAGGTACAGAAAGAAGCAAGAGATGTGCACAAAGAACCAACAGAGGAGCAGAAAGAGGCCTTGTTGCAAAGTCATCCTGTGCCCCCAACTTTTTGCTGACGGGTACTGGTGGTAACTGACTCTGACTAACCAGGCCCGGAGCCAGTGCTATGCTGAAAGACACTTAGAATACAGTGAAAACACCTACGTACACTAGGGTACACTATGGGTTGGGGTACCCCTGTGATTGGCATGACCTCCCCTGTATGGCCCTAGTACATAATAGGGCAGGGGGATTAAAACTACCTCTAACTAAGAGGTGCAGAAGGAGGCAAGAGAAGTGCAGAAAGAAGCAACAGAGGTGCCGAAAGAGGCAAGAGAGGTGCAGAAAAAGCAAGTGAAGTGCAGAAAGAGGCAAGTGAGGTGCAGAAAGAAGCAAGAGCAGTGCAGAAAGAACCAACAGAGGTGTAAAAAGAGGCAAAAGGGGTGCACAAAGGTGTAGGAGAGGTGCACAAAGAGGCAAGAGAGGTACAGAAAGAGGCAGGAGGGGTGCAGAAAGAAGGAAGAGAAGTGCAGAAAGAAGTAACAGAGGTGCTGAGAGAGGCGCAAAGGGTGCAGAAAGAGCAAGAGAAGTGCAGAAAGAGGCAACAGAGGTACAGAAAGAGGCAAGAGAGGTGCAGAAAGAGGGAACAGGGGTGCAGATAGAGGCAAGAGAGGTACAGAAAGAGAAAAGAGGGGTGCAGAAAGAGGCAAGAGATCTGCAGAAAAAAGCATCAGAGGTGCTGAAACAGGCAAGTGAGGTGCAGAAAGGGGCAAGAGATCTGCAAAAAAAAGCAACAGACGTGCTGAAAGAGGCAATTGAGGTGCACAAAGAAGCAAGAGAAGTGCAGAAAGAGGCAATGGAAGTGCAGAAAGAAGCAGCAGAGGAGCAGAAAGAGGCAAAAGGGGTGCAGAAAGAGGCACGAAAAGTGCAGAAAGAGGCAACAGAGGTACAGAAAGAGGCAAGAGAGATGCAGAAACAGGCATGAAAGAAGCAGAAAGAGGGAACAGGGGTGCACAAAGAAGCAAGAGAGGTACATAAAGAGAAACCAAGGGTGCAGAAAGAGGCAAGAGATCTGCAGAAAAAAGCAACAGAGGTGCTGAAAGAGGCAAGTGAGGTGTAGAAAGAGGCAAGAGATCTGTAGAAAAAGCAACAGAGGTGCTGAAAGAGGCAAGTGAGGTGCAGAAAGTAGCAAGAGAGATGCAGAAAGAAGGAAGAGAAGTGCAGAAAGAAGTAACAGGTGCTGAAAGAGTCAAGAGAGGTGCAGAAAAAAGCAACAGAGGTGCTGAAAGAGGCAAGTCAGCTGCAGAAAGAAGCAAGAGAGGTGCAGAAAGAGGCAATAGAAGTGCAGAAAGAAGCATCAGAGGTGCACAAAGAGGCAGGAGAGGTGCAGAAAGAGGAGACAGAAGTGCAGAAAGAAGCAAAAGAGGTGCTCAAAGAGGCAAGAGGGATGCAGAAAGAGGCAAGAGCAGTGCAAAAAGAACCAAGAGAAGTGCAGAAAGAAGCAACAGAGGTGCAAAAGGAGGCACGAGGAGTGCAGAAAGAAGGAAGAGATGTGCAGAAAGAAGCAACAGAGGTGCTGAAAGAGGCACGAAGGGTTCAGAAAGAGTCAAGAGAAGTGCAGAAAGAAGCAACAGAGGTACAAAAAAAGGCAAGAGTGGTGCAGAAAGAGGGAAGAGAGGTGTAGAAAGAGGCTAGAGAGTTGCACAAAGAGGGAAGACGGGTACAGAAACAAGCAACAGAGGTGTAGAAAGAAGCAAGAAAAGTGCAGAAAGAGGCAAGTGAGATGCAGAAACAGGCAAGAAAGGTACAGAAAGAGGGAAGACGAGTGCAGAAAGACACAACAGGGTTGCAGAAAGGAGCAAGACAGATGCAGAAAGAAGCATACAAAGTGCAGAATGAAGCAACAGGGATGCAGAAAGAGGCAAGAGAACTGCAGAAAAAGGCAAGAGAACTGCAGAAAAAGGCAAGAAAAGTGCAGAAAGAAGCAAAAGAGGTACATAAATAGACAACAGGGGTGCAGAAAGAAGCAAGACAGGTGCAGAAAGAAGCATGGAAAGTGCAGAATGAAGCAACAGAGGTGCAGAAAGAGGCAAGAGAAGTGTAGAAAGTAGCAAGTGAGGTGCAGAAAGAGCCAGCAGAGGTACATAAAGAGGCAAGAGAGGTGCAGAAACAGGCAAGAGAAGTGCACAAAGAGGCAAGAGCATTGCTGAAAGAAGCAACAGAGGTGTACAAAGAAGCAAGAAAAGTGCTGAAAGATGCAAGTGAGATGCAAAAACAGGCAGGAAAGGTACTGAAAGAGGGAAGACGAGTGCAGAGACAAATGAGGTGCAGAAAGAGGCAACAGACGTGCAGAAAGAGGGAAGAGAGGTGCAGAAAAAGGCAAGAACAGTGCAGAAAGAGGCAAAAGAGGCACATAAAGAGACAACAGGGGTGCAGAAAGAAGCAAGACAGGTGCAGAAAGAAGCATGGAAAGTGCAGAATGAAGCAACAGGGGTGCAGAAAGAGGCAAGAGAAGTGTAGTTAGGAGCAAGTGAGGTGCAGAAAGAGCCAACAGAGGTGCAAAAAGAGGCAAGAGAGGTGCAGAAACAGGCAAGAGAAGTGCACAAAGAGGCAAGAGAATTGCTGAAAGAAGCAACAGAGGTGTAGAAAGAAGCAAGAAAAGTGCAGAAAGAGGCAAGTGAGAAGCAAAAACAGGCAGGAAAGGTACAGAAAGAGGGAAGACGAGTTCAGAAGGAGACAACAGGGGTGCAGAAAGAAGCAAATGAGGTGCAGAAAGAGGCAACAGACGTGCAGAAAGAGGGAAGAGAGGTGCAGAAAAAGGCAACAAAAGTGCAGAAAGAGGCAAAAGGGGTACATAAAGACACAACAGGGGTGCAGAAAGAAGCAAGACAGGTGCAGAAAGAAGCATGGAAAGTGCAGAATGAAGCAACAGGGGTGCAGAAAGAGGCAAGAGAAGTGTAGAAAGGAGCAAGTGAGGTGCAGAAAGAGCCAACAGAGGTGCAAAAAGAGGCAAGAGAGGTGCAGAAACAGGCAAGAGAAGTGCACAAAGAGGCAAGAGAATTGCTGTAAGAAGCAACAGAGGTGTAGAAAGAAGCAAGAAAAGTGCAGAAAGAGGAAAGTGAGATGCAAAAACAGGCAGGTAAGGTACAGAAAGAGGGAAGACGAGTGCAGAAAGAGACAACAGGGGTGCAGAAAGAAGCAAATGAGGTGCAGAAAGAAGCAACAGACGTGCAGAAAGAGGGAAGAGAGGTGCAGAAAAAGGCAAGAAAAGTGCAGAAAGAGGCAAAAGAGGTACATAAAGAGACAACAGGGGTGCATAAAGAAGCAAGACAGGTGCAGAAAGAAGCATGGAAAGTGCAGAATGAAGCAACAACGGTGGAGAAAGAGGCAAGAGAAGTGTAGAAAGGAGCAAGTGAGGTGCAGAAAGAGCCAACAGAGGTGCAAAAAGAGGCAAGAGAGGTGCAGAAACAGGCAAGAGAAGTGCACAAAGAGGCAAGAGAATTGCTGAAAGAAGCAACAGAGGTGTAGAAAGAAGCAAGAAAAGTGCAGAAAGAGGCAAGTGAGATGCAAAAACAGGTAGGAAAGGTACAGAAAGAGGGAAGACAAGTGTCAGAAAGAGACAACAGGGGTGCAGAAAGAAGCAAATGAGGTGCAGAAAGAGGCAACAGACGTGCAGAAGGAGGGAAGAGAGGTGCAGAAAAAGGCAAGAAAAGTGCAGAAAGAGGCAAAAGAGGTACATAAAGAGACAACAGGGGTGCAGAAAGAACCAACACAGGTGCAGAAAGAAGCATGGAAAGTGCAGAATGAAGCAACAGGGGTGCAGAAAGAGGCAAGAGAAGTGTAGAAAGGAGCAAGTGAGGTGCAGAAAGAGCCAGCAGAGGTGCAAAAAGAGGCAAGAGAGGTGCAGAAACAGGCAAGAGAAGTGCACAAAGAGGCAAGAGAATTGCTGAAAGAAGCAACAGAGGTGTAGAAAGAAGCAAGAAAAGTGCAGAAAGAGGCAAGTGTGATGCAAAAACAGGCAGGAAAGGTACAGAAAGAGGGAAGACGAGTGCAGAAAGAGACAACAGGGGTGCAGAAAGAAGCAAATGAGGTGCAGAAAGAGGCAACAGACGTGCAGAAAGAGGGAAGAGAGGTGCAGAAAAAGGCAAGAAAAGTGCAGAAAGATGCAAAAGAGGTACATAAAGAGACAACAGGGGTGCAGAAAGAAGCAAGACAGGTGCAGAAAGAAGCATGGAAAGTGCAGAATGAAGCAACAGGGGTGCAGAAAGAGGCAAGAGAAGTGTAGAAAGGAGCAAGTGAGGTGCAGAAAGAGCCAACAGAGGTGCAAAAGAGGCAAGAGAGGTGCAGAAACAGGCAAGAGAAGTGCACAAAGAGGCAAGAGAATTGCTGAAAGAAGCAACAGAGGTGTAGAAAGAAGCAAGAAAAGTGCAGAAAGAGGCAAGTGAGAAGCAAAAACAGGCAGGAAAGGTACAGAAAGAGGGAAGACGAGTGCAGAAAGACACAACAGGGGTGGAGAAAGAAGCAAATGAGGTGCAGAAAGAGGCATCAGACGTGCAGAAAGAAGGAAGAGAAGTGCAGAAAAAAGCAAGAAAAGTGCAGAAAGAGGCAAAAGAGGTACATAAAGAGACAACAGGGGTGCAGAAAGAAGCAAGACCGGTGCAGAAGGAAGCATGGAAATTGCAGAATGAAGCAACAGGGATGCAGAAAGAGGCAAGAGAAGTGAAGAAAGGAGCAAGTGTGGTGCAGAAAGAGCCAACCAAGGTACAAAAAGAGGCAAGAGAGGTGCAGGAACAGTGAAGAGAAGTGCACAAAGAGGCAAGAGAATTGCTGAAAGAAGCAACAGAGGTGTAGAAAGAAGCAAGAAAAGTGCAGAAAGAGGCAAGTGAGATGCAAAAACAGGCAGGTATGGTACAGAAAGAGGGAAGACAAGTGCAGAAAGAGACAACAGGGGTGCGGAAAGAAGCAAATGAGGTGCAGAAAGAGGCAACAGACGTGCAGAAAGAGTGAAGAGAGGGGCAGAAAAAGGCAAGAAAAGTGCAGAAAGAGGCAAAAGAGGTACATAAGGAGACCACAGGGGTGCAGAACGAAGTTAGACAGGTGCAGAAAGAAGCATGGAAAGTGCAGAATGAAGCAACAGGGGTGCAGAAAGAGGCAACAGACGTGCAGAAAGGAGCAAGTGAGGTGCAGAAAGTACAAGAGATTTGCAGAATGAGGTCAAGAGAAGTGCAGAAAAAGAAAGAAACATGCAGAAAGAAGCAACAGAAATGCAGAAAGAGGCAAGAGAGGCACAGAGGGAAGCAAGAGTGGCTTGCACACCATTAGTACCAATTTAACACCCACATTTAGCAATAAGTAACAGGTGACCATTCTAGGTTTGCAAAGGGCCTTCCACCACGCTGTAACACTTGTTGCTGCATTTTTGGTAACGTTTGACCCGTTTCAGCTAGAAACAAGGCTTTTTGTGTTCAAATCTGCAGATTAGGGTGCAGATGATGAATTATGTGGCTAATGCAGAAAATGTATAATTGTGCGAAAGTCGGTGTAGCCAAACAGTCACATAATTCCAGTGGCCCTGCTCATACCTCTGACTAGGTCCACAAGTGCTCCTCAGTGATTCCATCTTTTTTGTCTCACTGAGTTCATAGTTGAGCTTCAATGGAAACGAGTAAGACTAAACCTGAGGTTACCACTCCACAACACAGACTACCATACCACATAATTACTCTCCATAACGCATAATCCCACTCTACATAATTCCTATACACTGAATACCACATACTTTCTATCCACATAATTTCACTGCACAACATACCACATAATTCCACTACACACAACGTACATCCAATCCACTCCAAAAAACATTAGTAAAAAACTTTTGCATTTACAACGCCAATAGCTCTAATTCTCGCAAATGCGAAACCTATTGTTATGCTATGTTATGTTAAAAGGGTTTTATAAAGCGCTCGTACACCGATTGGTTTCATGGCGCTGATTCTAGGAAATTCCGAACCGGAGCAGTTTATTCGTAGGGCTGGATGCACAGCCATGTTTTGAGCCATATGCAAATCAGTCTTGACCCTGTGCCTCATGGGAACAGTCCAGCCCGAACTGCCAAGCCAGGTCCTCCCTGGACCGGAAACAAGCATCCTAGGACCGGTTTCGGGGTTTCACTCCTCATCAGCCAGGATCTCCCAATTTACAATGCGCCAGGGGACGTGTTTGCACACTTGTTATATCAGGCCCCGCCCCCTCCCTGCACCACTGTGCAAACGCACCCCCTGGAGAGTTGTAACTTGGGGGATTAAGTCCCCTTGAATCCTGAGGGTCCCTGGGGGCCAACTAGCCCACCAGGTACCTCCAGTAAGCGCCACAGAGCTGCATTGCCGTGTGGCCCCCATTTCCTGGGCCACACTTCATTTTTAATTATAGAGGAGACCACGTGGCCCCCCTCCTCAGGCCACTATTGGCCCCGGGGACCCCATCCCCAGGGTCCCGGCCATTTAAAAAAAAAAAGAATAAAGGGGAAGGGGCCCCGGGGCTCCTCGCGTTGAGGACCATGGGGGAGCCCCAATGCCCCCACGGTCCCGCTCGGCTCCCGCCTCCTGCGAGAGCCGGCATTGCTTTTGCACGGGGAGCTGCTGACATGCAGCTCCCCTTGTGCATAGCAATCTGCTTCGGTTTTGGAAGCGAGAGCAGGTTTCTGGAAGCAGAGTTTGCTATGGCAGGGCAGGAGGCGTGCTCCCGCCCTGCCATAGCAAACAGCAATGTCCCGGGGGTGGGCACCCCGGGACATTGCAGGAAGCTGGCCCTGGGGGTGGCGGTCCCCAGGGCCATCAGAGGAGCTTCCAGGAGGGGCCGCGCGGCCCCTCCCAATGTATTTAAAGCCCTGGGGAGGTGGTGGTCCCCGGGGCCTGGGGGTCCGTAGCGGACCCCTGAATTTGAATATTAAGTGCCCTGGGGAGGTGGTGGTCCCTGGGGTAGTGTGGGGGGGCTTGAGCCCCCCACACTAATTATTATTTATAGCCCCGGGGAGGTGGCAGTCCCTGGGGCTGGGGGGCCCGCGAGGCCCCCCGGCCCATTTACATGAATGACCCTGGGAGGTGGCGGTCCCCGGGGCAGTGTGGGGGGGTTGGGACCCCCCCACGCATTTATTAAAGAAGCCCCGAGGAAGTTGTGGTCCCCGGGGCTGCGGGGGACGCGTGCCTCCACGCATTCACTTTAATAAGCCCCGGGGAGGTGGCGGCCCCCGGGCCGCAAAGTAATTGGTGTGCCCCACCCGGGGGCTTTCAAAAACAAATTGCGGGAGCCCGCGCTTCGTTTTTTTAAAATTTTCTCAGCCGAATTCGTGACCCCATTGTGAATTCGGCCGATTTTTATTTTTTTTAAATGCTTTTTTTGGCCCTGGGGGTCCTTGTGGGACCCCCTGAG